>OX155950.1:3179036-3779336 GCA_944548615.1 Micropterix aruncella
CTTGAAATGACCTTGAGCCACTCGATCCAGTGTGGCACTACGGGCAAAGAACGCCCAGATCCGCGATAAATTCAAATTGATTTACCGCTGTAATACAACAGGTAGAGGTTGCGATAGCGACTTCGGACCCGTAACCAGTCGGGAGGACGGAGGTATCCTGAAGGTTAATTCCAGACGGAGATATTCTTCCAAACTGGTAGTCAGGGGGCGAGGCTGCCCGCTGGTTACCTTTCACGGTGCCTCGCAGTAAGGCGTTGGTCTTTGATGCGCATAATGGCGCATACTTGTCTTTCGGTCTTCTAGGCTCATCCCACGGCTGAAAGAACTATCACATATCGTTATACCAGCTTGTGGTGACGGATTCGCCTGTTGTAGTCGAAACCGTCATTTCAATGTCATTTCCTTTTAATTTCTGGTAATTCCAGTTTTAAAAAATACTGGGTTTGTTTGAGTGAGAACAAAATATCTCTTGTGTGTAAATCAATTATACTAGAGATTCTAAAAAACCACACTCGACATAAATTTATACCCCACAAAAACCGTATCTTATCTTAAAAAGTCAAATCGACATTGATCGTTCTTTTCCGTAACCTTTAATTTATCGTCATCAACTCCAACTGCCAGCAAGGGCCAAATCCAAGTTAAATCGCTTGCGTCTCCTGTTTACCAATAAACAGAAATAATACCATTTATCGACATAATATAAATGAACAATTAATAATAATATATGTGCTTTTATAACCTTGACAAACACATGTAGTATGTAACATCTATTTCTTCTTATTTTAGTTTAATTAAAAATATACCAACATCGTTACACGTCGAAAAATGAAAATTGTATGGTAAAATATTCACGAATTTCCCCCATGTTACGCAGAAATAACCTGACAAGTCAGAATGCATGCATTTTCAAACAACGTTACCCTCGACGGAAGCCGCACCGACCCGAGCGGAAGTAACAAATGACTGCCATACCTGCAACAAATGAGAAAGCCGAAATCAGTAACGTTGAAATATCGCCGCGTCTGAAGGTTTGCTCGAACAGATCATTTAGTAAAAAATTGTTTACGCCGTTTGTTCAAGGCAACCACTGAAAAAGGGGGGAAGCAATTTGAAATAAAGGCGGACGACTTCAAAGAGGGCATTAAGAGAGCACACAAGTAAACCGGAAAGAGAAAATAAATTACCGCCACCGAAGAGAGCTGGAATAGACGAAATACTTTTCGCGGCTTTTGCGGAACATAAAAACGGCGAGAAAGATCAAAAGATTCCGGGAGGAACCAATCGATCGCGGCGATGACATTAACGGCGGGGGCGAGTGGATTGCGAAAGTGTTGAGCATTAATCTTCGAAGGGTGGATTGGTCTTCGATTTCCATGGCATAATAAATAAAAGTTGAGACACGATCGAGGGACCCCCAAAAACTGACTCATCCTTTGATATGAGCTAAGGCATAATCATAGTATCACATACCATAGTGAAAATGTTATCTGTTGATAACATTTTCCTTAATGATAAAATTACTACATAAATCACAGTGAAAGTTTCTGAAAACTTTCACTTAGATAGTTACAACATTGGAAAATGGAACTCTTTAGCTGTAAAATAAAGTTTGTTTTAGCAAACTGTCATTTATTTTTTCATTGTGGCGTAATTTAAAAAAAACAGCGTTTCTGCATTATGATGGCTTTAACTCGTGAAAATTGTCGCTGTCTGATTTGCTATTATTTTAAGTGTAATTTGACAGGCTAGCATAGCCTTACCCAGCTTCAAACAGCTTTTGGCAACAAAGTAACAAGAAAATGACAATGTATAGCTGTTTACAGAATTTAAATACTGTCGAGTGATCTCAGTGAGATCACTCAACTTCGAGAAGGTCGCCCGTCCACCGCTGTCAACAACAAAAAGATCGATGCTGAGCGCCGTATTATGGTAAAAGACAGGTAAGTGACCTACCATGGTATTTGGGCATCCTCAGGCATAGGCATGAGTCAGATAAAATTAATTCTACACAAACATTTGGATGTAAGAAAGATGTGTTCGCGGCAGATCCCTCAGAATTTGACTGAGGCTCAATAAACGGGGCGCGTGACTAGGTGCAATGCCATGCTTACCAGATTCAATGAAGGGCGTCATATTTGGATTAGGACATCTTAACACGTGACTTAACATGGACATCTTAACAGGAATACATGTGACTAAACATGGATTTACAGCTACGACCCAAAGCAGCAATTGACCTGTTGAGTCTTTCAAGACGAGCCGAACTCACCCAAAGTAGCGCGCTTGCAATGTGCCGCGAAGCGGATGAACGCACCAACTAGCGTATATTCAACTACCGCGACCCTAAGCATAATATTCTCGTGATCAATATCAAAAGGTATTTTCATATCGGAATAGAAAGAGTCTCTCATAATTATAGTCTTCAAAAAGGGGCTTAGAAACGTAATAAGCAACTATCGACCCATTTACAAACTGCCGATTAGTAAAACTGTTGATTGTTGGTATTTTAACTTTTGATAATATTCTCGTTTGCATTTACAACACAATAAACGACGGCATAAAACATCGCTCTGCGGTGCTATTATGAGGCATTGAACCAGCGCTGCAGAATCAATAAAACGTATTGGCGGTCGGCAGAAGCTAGAAAACAGGAATAAATAATCCGCCGCCAGGAGTGCCGACGCCACTAGCGGGCGGCGAGTAATCACCCACAGTCCAATGCAGTAATATAATTAATGACGTGTACGTGCTTAAAAGTTCACTAAAGATAAAGAAAATCGTTGCAATAACTTACAAACGATTCCAATAATCAGCCAGGCGCCCACGAATTTAATTATAGCAGCGCTATGAGATACTAATCGGGCCGTTAGTCACTCGAGAAATATGCCGAGGGAAGAAAATTAGGCGACGTAAATTTATCGCATTCTGATAAAAAATAACAGGAAAAAGAACAATAATTTAAAAATAATAAATCCACGACTGCCGTTAAAAAAATCAATATTGTATTTATAATTATTAGAAACAATTTGTTCGCGCTGAAAAGCACGTGTTCGTAAAGATTAAAATTCTTCGTTGAAAAGATATTCGTTATTTCAATTTACATAAGCTCCGTTACGGCTCCGTTGCTGCGTGTTATCTCTACAAACATCCAGTTATTAAGGACGATAGCACGTTCTTTGAGTTAGTCGACGAGCCGTTACATCCGTGACGTTTTCTGCTGGGGCAACAGCCCTTTAGCGGGGCTTCACTGAGCCGAGCCCATGGACCCGGCTTTCTGAGTGTGGCTTCGCAGGATTGCGAGCCCTGCGGCAATTATATCGTAACGATCGCGTGACGCTTTATATAACCTCGCACCGACCGCCGCCACCGTACGCAGTCGGTTGTCCTCGGTGCTCAAGTAATAAAACATTTTTGATGAAATATTTGCTATTTGATGAATATGTATTTATCCATATAGATATCTATATATTTTCGGAACTTACTCAATCAGATCTTTGAGTAAGTTCCCTCCCCTTCCGTCCCCTTTGCTTGTCCTTATATTCCACTCCTCCCTTCAATATCGAGTTGGCATACGTTACTAATCACTGTTTTATATTTTTATACTACGATGACTTTTATGTAAGTGTATTCATTTATTACTTTTAAATCAATTTGCCGATATAAACCTTTAGTCACAATAACCCTGGCGGTATGGTCGTAAGATATTGCCACTTGACAATAGGCCCACCACACTGTGTGTGCAATAAAGCTTTTCAAACAAACCTTTAATTTAATACTATACACGATGTATTTATCATAATTTATTGACATTTGGACAATTATTTATTAGACATTTGGATAGTTTAGTTACCCTATGATAACCGGGATGACATGAAGATTCTAACAATAATACAGACTTCTAAATCGATTCGATAATCATTTGAAAGATATGGTGGAATAAAAAACCATGCAACAAACATACATACATACATGAACCCTGTAATCATTCCATTCCTTTTTTTGGGCAGTCGTGTAAAAAGAAATACAATAACGAATAATACACAAAAGCTTAAATGCAACTTCATAGCATAACATTTACAGGTTTCGATTAATGACAAAGACATTAAAGAGGAAGTTAACACGCATCATCAATTAGGCAATTTCAATTCCTTGTACGCGCATGCTTGGGGTAATAATGACATAACATTTAATGGTGCCGCTGAACGAGTAGCCAGTCGGTTACACGATGCACTCGACCGCGCTCAAACGTTTGACATGGCCATTGCACTACGAATAATAAACGACACTGGACAAGCAGCCGGGAAACCACAATATAGGGGTGCATGGTAACATTCTCGGCCACGTTATGTCAAATGAGTGGCATTGAGTTAGGCACTCACCTATGAAGTTGCTGTCGTAAAGGCGAATGGTCATTTTTGTATGAAGCGTGTACTCAGAGTGTAACAAGAGACTTATAAAAATTTATTGCGCTTGTGTAAAGAAGTATAATATCAAAGTTTAGCTCATTAATCCATATCGGAAATATACACATCCGAAGTTTAGACGTAGTTTAGACACGTTTAGACATCCATAAACTTATTTAGATAACCCCAATGTAAAACAAAATAATGCAGACAGCCCAGGCGCAAAATCTTACCTGACATCCACACAATGATTATCTATCTCTATCTTACTTACTGGCTGTTTCTCTTTCCTCCATAAATCTATTTACCGCTTCAGCTTTCCGGATTATATAAAAGTACTAAATCGGTACTATACAGTTATTTTTATTATCAGTAATTGATACGCAGGGTATTGCATTGCTCAATGCCGTACTACGTTTGACTAATTGCTGAAGAAGTCTCCAGACTCCTTCAGCAATTAAACAGAGTGCACAACCGATTGGCATCGCCGAACGATGCGCAAACCGTCCAGTAGCGCCGGGAGGCAATCCCAGGAAGAGAAACCGATCCACCAGCCGTGAGACCTGAGTCTTACCCGGGATAGCCTTCCACACAAGGGGGCATTTGAATATGAGCTGAATCGTGAGTTGGGCCGATCCGAGAACAAAATGGTCCAAGCTGCACGAAACCAATCGCTACCAAACCGCATAGGAGAATTTAAAATGCCATATTATATTGGGTAACTTAACATAAAAAAGATTAATCAATGTTTGGAATTATGATTGCCATCTACGCGTTGTTCTTCGTAGTAAAAACCTAACTGCCAAAACGTAGTACGGCATTGAGCAATGCAATACCCTACATAATCAATGGCATTACCTTATTTGATTCAGTATGGCGTAAGAGGTCGTGACTATCGCTCGAAGAGCCGAATTCAATATCTGATCGATATTTTAAGCGTCGTTTCTCAATAGATTTGTAGGAATACCATCGTGTCCCTTCACTCGCTCTGCGAGACATTTTTGCCTCGTGGCTACATCAATAACTTACTGTAATATCGCCTACAACGGATAGTAATTTTGTATTAAGTGAAGTAATATATTATGAAGTAAATATGTAAAATGAAATAAAAAGCTTGGGAATATAAATATGGATGTACGGAATGAACGTCCGCATAGTACTTTGGAAATGGCCAAAAATACTAGCAATATACCGCCAAATTAGAGTTGTCAACTACAACGGGCGAACCCGTCACTTCAGGAAGTTTTAACAATTGCTCGTTCTGTTTACTTGATATTTGCGGTTATATTACGTTCTTTGCTGATGACCATAACGTTGGTTTTCTTTTCATTAAGTCCGTATTCGGAGATAACTTGGCTGACTCTATTACCCAGTACATGGACTTCTTCAGCAGTAGTTGTGAATAATGCGGTGTCATCAGCAAAACGAAGGTATTTTTTTATTATTTAATTATCATTTTCTAGAATATACTAAAGTCGTATAATTTATTTTTTTGTAATATACTTAATATCTACGACTGCTATTATAAAATGTATGTGTGTATCAAAATTTAGGTCAATTAATAACTGTAAAACTGTTATTATTTGAAAAGTGTTTGCCGCATGATTGTCTCTTAGAAAATCGCTCGTTGCGAACCTTTGCAAGTTGCCAATCGCTAGAAGTTCATTTCAGGTCGCTCTATATGAAACTAATTTGCCTACCTGCATTATGCCGGGCAATTTTACAGTGATACGGGCGGAGTTCATATGAATCCGACGCTATGGCCACCTTAAACTTAAACCTATGGCCACCATAGGCTTAAGGCCACCATACGGCTTAAGAGAGTGCTGCACGAAATTTCTCAAATTAGGATCTAGCGTTTTAGTTATTCCGCTAAAACTACGCTAATAAAAGCAGTGACAAAAAACACTCGTTTTTATCAATAAGTCATTTATAAGGTGAGATAATAAATTTGGCAATAGTTTGCGTAGTTTTTTATAAAAACACCCGAGAAAATATACAAAAATGGGTGCGGGGTTTTAGTCCTCACTGGGAAAATAATAACTAATTTGAATTACAAATTATTATAAAAGAAAGTTAAATGACATATCTTCACTATAAAATATTTAAATTTCAATTGTTGTAATAGGATTTTATACAATAAATCCCAGAAAATCAGGTATCAGATTCTCCATACATTTTTTGTAAGGGCTAGCCGCGTTAATAAATACATATGCGCGCTATGCAATAGATTCACTTCCCTGCTGCTATTGGAAGTGAGAGCACGTATTTTTCGGTTAGCTCTTATCAGTTCCCGCTCACGTAATATTTTATTCTTCTACACCGCAGTACCGCGTCGTCACGCATCGTCACGAAAAAACAAACAGCAGTAAGTATTTTATTTTTTATATTTGTTTTTTTTAATGGATGTTTATGGCATCTTTGTTATAACTTATTATAATACTCTACATGTATTTTAGTTAATGGGGAAGCGCAAGAAAACATATTTCGTTTTTTGGGAAACGCCATAGAATCAGCGTGAAATTTCAGTCTAAAGACATGAATGAGAAAGCGATGTTGTTTTCAGTCCGAGATATAAGAAAATGAGATAGTTTTAAACGCCAAGATTCGATCGGCGCTCATTATATAAAAAATAGATCGACCCCAATTAGCGTAAAACAATTGAAAATATTTTCTGAAGGGACCACTATTCGAAACTTGTAATCTCGAATAGTTTAGTTAATTTGCGTGAAAAACCTGAAATTCAATAAAAAAATACTGAAAGACGCATAAAACATGTACAGGTAGAATATTGATTTTGAAAAGCAGTTTCGCCATCAGGAGTGAGCAACGAAGGACATTTCGGCATGCAGATGTAACATTTTCGTAAGTTGAAAATAAGTGGTTGGCTGTAAGATATTTAGCTTACAAAGAGCATTGATAGGATATGCACTGATTAAGGTTGCGACACGTCATTTAAACCAGAAAAAGCGCGGGAATTTTAAAATCAAATAGTCTTTGAAAATATTCAAAACTATAGAATACTTATAAATATTTTGAAAGTATAGAAAAATAAAATAATTTGAAAATCATTTTAAAATCAAATAGTCTTTGAAAATATTCAAACTATAGAATACTTAGAAATATTTTGAAACCATAGAAAATTAAAGTAATTTGAAAATCATTTTAAAATCTAATAGTTTTTGAAAATATTCAAAACTATAGAACACTTTGAAATATTTTGAAACCATAAAAAAATAAAATAATTTGAAAATCATTTTAAAATCAAATAGTCTTTGAAAATATTCAAAACTATAGAATACTTAGAAATATTTTTAAAGCATAGAAAATTAAAATAATTTGAAAATCATTTTAAAATGTAATAGTTTGTGAAAATATTCAAAACTATAGAATACTTCGAAATATTTTGAAACCATAGAAAAATAAAATAATTTGAAAATCGTTTTAAAATCAAATAGTCTTTGAAAATATTCAAAACTACAGAATATTTTAAAACCATAGAAAGATAAAATCCTTTGAAAAACATTTTAAAATCAAATAGGCTTTGAAAATGTTCAATATCATAGATATTCAATAGTATAGAGAGAGTTTATAAAAAATTGAAACTTGAGATTTTTTATTTTTCTTTTATTTTAACTTCATCTCATACATTGTTCACCTTGATCGATCAGTAGAAAATTTACATCTCATCATTGCGTCACATCACAAAAATAACAATTTTCAATCACATTAATTTTCAATCGCTACGTTACATTATTTAAAATATTAAATTTAAAATTATCGCAGAGTTCGGAAGACCACCACGGGGCCGCGAAACCACCGCGGGGTTTCTTCCGCCCTACTACAGCATCACACGACACACAAGTCCTCTGCGGTACTACTAGAAGGCGATGGAAAGGCCTCAAGATTCTCGCAGAGGACTTCTCCAAACCGGTCTCAGTTAATGTCGCCGGTTCGGTATCGCCACTCGGATTGTGGCGTGGGGGGAACGCGACGGCCGATGCCCAATGTCACCAGTCTGCGGTCCGAAGAAGAAAGGTGCTCGTGAACTTTCCAATTGTTCATCCAACGGGCGAATCCCGGGGAGCAAGAGTGAAATCCACAAAACTCCTCTTCGAGACTGTTTAATAGTGGCATTCATTAATTTATTTCTTTATTAATTTTAATTACAGAGACTGTTTAATAGTGGCATTCATTAATTTATTTCTTTATTAATTTTAATTACATATTTGAAGTTGTTCAAAAATATATATCACATTAAGCCGCGAAATCTATCTGTACCTTCTTTCCGTCGGAAGTAGTTTATTTATAAAGGTAACTGCTTTTTGAAATAATTAAAATTTTCGGTGTAGCTTTTTATACCTATAATAATTACTGTTTTTTATCCTTCTCGACATACATTTTATCCTCGTACTGATGAGAATAACAATGTTATAATTGTTTTAAGCATTATCCATTTTTATTTCTTTACTCAGAATCATAAAGTATCTGCGATCCTGATAGTGGAAGCGGTTCGTCTCATATTTTGAAAGAATACTGTAAATTGTGATAAAAGCAAATCCTTTTGCACACGTGTGTTCATTAGACCAAAATAGTCGATTTGACCTGCCGCGCACAGTGCTGCGAAGGTGGACAAAAATCAAATAATACTAATGACGATTTCAAGTATTTAAATGCCGTTATTCTAAACTGGATGAATAAAAACTCATTAGGAAGCATTATTAACACTTGGATAATTATCGATTGCCAATAATAACCTTTTCAATTAGCGACTTTCACGCGCGCCGTACAAATCACTCGTTAGTTGCATTTTGTCACTCGAGCAAAACGTGTCGATCCTCCCAAGATAACAAATATTTACGAACGAGCTATCATGGAGGATATATATCAAGGTATGCACTTTAATACTATTTTAAGTATAGTCATAAATTCTTTGTCTCCACCTCTACATATGCCCTTAAAATGTTACTTCAATTTTTTGTCAAAATAATATATTTTTGAACTTTGGCAGAGGTTTAAAAAAAACTCCAAAAAACTCCTCGTAGTTTTTATCTTTTCTTATTGCTACATTAATAAACTTTTTTATTTGATACCATTTGTCTGCGTCTGCCTGCGACTTACGTTTTTATCCAATTTTTTTCAGCCGAAGGAATATCAATCAAAAATGCCGACCTCGCAGAAGTATGTTTTAAAAGCGAAAAAAACAAAAGGAAATTTATTGTATTCCAGAAATTATGCTCGATTCTGAATATTTCTGACTGCTCCGACCAACAACGAAGCCAACTAACAACTATCAGTAATCTGTTTTGTCTAAAATTTCATAAAAAATTGGATGATGTTAGTCGGAACCGTCAAAAATTTATTCTGTCCAATGAGGAATGGCTTCAGCAGGCGGTAAAGTTACCAGTAGGCTTAACAACTAAAGCTCTTCCACTGTCAGCCATCGATGAAACAAACCAGCCTGGGCCAAGTTATCTAACCCGCGGACGACCACGGAAGACCTTCGAGGTAGCGTCAAATAAAACGAAGAAAAGGCGAGCGTCTGAGCTCGCAGTTAGCAGGACATCCGATGAGTTGAAACTTGCTACGGAGATGGCTGCTGGTACGTCAACTAAAGGTCAGACAACATCACTAACTACTCGTCAAGCACTAGCTTTGTATTTAGATTTAGACTTGTCTGAAAGAAAATATAATGTTTTAAGGTCCGTGGTAAACGGGGTGACCCAAAACTGCTTTCCCAGTCTCTATACATTAAATCTATTCAAAAATACCCTTCTGCCGTCATTAATTACTGTAACTGAAACCTCCGCGGAGGTAAATCTTCAGGAACTTCTGCAAATTACAGCGCGAAGTGTAATCAAATTGGCAACTTTGGAAGAAGGTATCAATTTTAAACTACTATGTAAATGGGGATTCGATGGCAGTTCTGGCCATAGCCAATATAAACAAAGGTTCACAGATTCATCATGCACTGATGAATATTTGTTTCTAATTGCTATGGTGCCCCTGAAAGTAGTCGATGTCGATACTGGCAAGGACCTTTGGGTCAACCCACGCACATCATCGACCTTTTACTGCAGGCCAATAAAATTCATGTTCAAGAAAGAAAATGCCCAGCTAGTGCGCAATGAGGAATTAGAGATAAATAATAAAATTAGCCAACTCCGTGTCTGTCAGATCGACTCTGAAACCGGCCAAAGGTATCATGTTAACTGCGAGATGTTGTTCACAATGATGGATGGCAGTGTGAGCAATATTCTAAGTGACACGAATGCTACATCAAAATGTATCATTTGTGGAGCAACTCCAAAAGATATGAATAAAGAGAATGTAGTTAATCGTTTATCTAATATAGAAAATTATCGCTTTGGTTTGTCTACTTTACATTGTTGGATTAGATTTTTCGAGTGTCTTCTACACATTGGCTACCGGCTCCCTGTCAAGGCCTGGCAGATCAGAGGCAACGAGAATAAGGAAATAGTTGATAGTAATTAAAAAAGAATTCAGGCTGAATTCAAATCAAAAATGGGCCTATTAGTAGACAAACCAAAGCCAGGCTATGGATCCACCAATGATGGAAATACGGCGAGGCGCTTCTTCTCCTCTCCTGAGCTTAGTTCTGAGATCACAGGTGTTGACAAGGAGTTAATCGCTAAATTCTCCATCATTCTGAGGGTACTAGCGAGTGGTAGCCACATAGATATAGTTAAGTTTAGAATACTCTTAGAAGATACTAGATTATTGTATTTAAATTTGTATAGCTGGTATTATATGCCCAGCAGTATTCATAAAATCCTTGTACATGGATGTGATGTAATCGGATCATTTTCATTACCTATCGGACAACTATCGGAGGATGCATGGAGGCAAGACACAAAGAAGTAAAAAAAAACCGATTAAATCACACTCGTAAATGCTCAAGGGAGAGCTCCAACAAAGACTTGATGAGGGTTCTTCTGTTGACTTCTGAACCTCTTATCTCATCAATAAGAAAAATAACCACTAGGAAAACCGTTAGAGTGGATGAAGAGGTTCAGAAGTATCTCAAACCATTGGAAAATCCTTCAACGTCGTACAAGATAGGGATAGATCTTAATGAAGGCACAAGTAGCGATGAAGATTCTTCCGACTCAGATTGACGTTTTTTTAATTATTCTCAAAACTTTTTTTTGATTGACTCAGGTTTTTGTTTTTTTTAATGTAATTCTATGCTAACTTAACTAAATTAGGCCAGTCATCGGCCACTTGAACCTAAAATACGCTAGAAAAAATATTATAAACAAAAATATATGGGATGTTCGCATGTAATAAAAATGTATATGTTGTCGATCTCTGACTTATAGATTTCGACAGTTTTATAAATCGAAAATGTGTATATATGCCATGAATACTGCTGGCAATATGAACATTTTAAATTAAGTTGTTATTTTAATCATTAAAAATGTAATATTAAATAATAAACTAATATAATAAGTTTATAGAAGCTAAGGAATGATAGCTTTGGACAACATTTATATTATTGCAAACAATATATATCTTCTTACAGCATACATATTGAGTTATGATTTTTGTCCCTCTCCCCCATACATTCGTGGCACTGTGGCCGCTCCGACATATTTGGCCCAGCGGACTCGAAATGGCGGCAATTTTCCAAGATGGCCGCTAATAAACCAAAATGATTATTCTCGTGCTGATTTTAAAGACCCAAGGGTCGTTTTCGGTTATTTTGTCGTCGTACATTTCAAATATGATGCTGAAAATATAAACATAAATAAATATAAATAAATAATTCCTTACAAACAAGGTAGAATGTGTACAATCATCTATATATAGTGTAGTATAGTGTAGTATAAAACGGCCACGGTACATTTATTTTGACCAGTTCTGATGATGATACCAAGTACAAAAGTTTAAGTTTTCTGGCCAAATGTACAATTATGTTCAAATCGGTTCAAAATACGTTCAAAGGTTGTTCAAAACACATGTAGTCATCATATTTGAGCCAGCGACTACAAATTCGAAGTCAAAGACCCATTCACATATTCTATATATAGTTCAAATTTTCCATGTTTTCTGGGTAGCAAATTTAAGAAATTACTTACAGCATACGAGAAATTATTCTTTCGTTTGACTTTTTTGACAGTTTTGATTTTAGATTCGTCTTTTCCAGTGTGCAAATACTCGAGAAAGACGCGTATAACATAACGGTAACGTGAAAGTAAATACTCGTTAAAAATCTTTACAATCCTGTTCAAAATTAACTAAAGTTATTTTTATTGCCATATTTGAAATATACGACCCCAAAATAGCCGAAAAGGCCCATGGGTCATTCAAATCAGCGTGAGAAAAATCATTTTGGTTTATTAGCGACCATCTTCAAAAACGGCCGCTATTTTGAGTCCGCTGGGCCAAATATGTCGGAACGGCGGGTCAAATCGACAATTTTGGTCTAATAAATACGTGTGCAAAAGGATTTGCTTTTATCACAATTTGCAGTTTTTGTTATTTGCAATTTGCTATGAGCAATAAAATGATAAAATGCGGGTTACCTCGCTTTGGCGGGCGACCGTCTGTTCAGCGTTATCAATGTATGCGATTTACTCATACATACGTGCGTGGCCGCTGCCGGCAAGCGTAAATTACCTACATTTGTGTAACGGCATAGGCTCAGGACCCTCTTAAGAGCGGTATCGCGTTTGAAGATTTTAGACTGCGGTTTAGATAGTTAGATATTTGGTTAAAAAATATAATAAAATTTGTTTTTTTTTCTATTTTTCTCTTCACACAACCGCGGCACTCCAGTAGGACTCCGGAAGTGAGCTCGCCTTAACACAGGGTTGCCTAGCAAGGCAAGCTCAGTTGTACTTTGATTAGTATATTAGAAATATAAACCTGCGCTATGTAAACTGGGCTCAGACAAAAGTGTATCTAATTGTAGAAGCATACAAAGGCATTTTCTGAATTGAACATTTAATTTCTTTTGTGCTCATAATTTTATTGATCTATTAATATTTATTACTACAAGAATTAATTACTTTAAAACATTGTTTTTGCTTACAGAAATAACAGGCACCGAATGGCAAAAACCTTAACCTTTTGCTTATTTGATTCTGTCACCCAACTGGGACTAGCCCGTTCTAGGGTGGACAGGACTATAATATTACAAAAAAATATGTAAAAGTTTTAGTAAAATGCTAATTAAACTAAATTGCCTAAAATGTGGTCCTCAGATTAAATTTATATTATAAAAAATATTTAAAAAATAATGTAATAGGTAAAATTTTAATGTATATATAAATAAATAAATAAATAAATAAAATTGAAGGGAGTGCTATATGCGAGAATACAGCTATTTAGGTCCCTAATTGCTCTTAATTATAATGTAACGGTAATAAATGTAATAAAAACATATTTTTTTAAATTACCTTGATTTCTCCAATACCAAAAAAATACCTACCAAATTAAAAAAAATACTCCCGGTCAAATTTTATGGCCAAAAATAGAACTGTAATCGCGAAAAATACCACATCTGGACTGACTGATTCAGAGCGCAGTTCCGAGGAAACAGCGGGTAGGACAAAACGTATACTCGTATATCCGAATCATAAACCAAGCGATTACTTCCAGTACGATGCAGTGCTATAATTTAACGTAGCGACGTAAACTTTCATGTCTGCAGGATACGTATCGCTGCACTTTTTATAAGGGCAATATAAAAATGGGCGATATAAAATCGAAGAGCCTTGCGTTCCGGATTAACGGCGTGTAATTGGCGATAAACAGAGGATTATTGAGCGCGATGGATCGGAAAAGAGAGACAGAGAAAAAGAGAGAAAGGGCAAAAAATAAATTTCCGGTGCTCGAATGGCGGCAAATCGGCGGTGCAGCAAGCCTGCATTCTCATCCCTACATAAGCTACTTTAGTTAGTACATAGAGTGGAAACATTGCAGTCCTAAGGTGGCTGTATTGTAGAATTACCTTACTACAGTGGGGACTAAAACTCATGTTAGAACAATGAGAGTTGCCAATTACTACGGGCGAACCCGCCACCCCAAGAAGTTATAACGATATCATACAATTTTCTCTCCCATGGAGTAAACGCAGAGACTTAGGGACAAACCCAGTCCACAGTCTAGCTACACCAACAAGTCTGTAAAAGTCCAACGCCTTGCCGTGAGGTATTGGGAAGTGAAACAGCGGGCGTATCCCGCGCCCTTGCTACCAGCTTTGGACGGATTTCTCCACCCCCCAGTCTGGTTACGGATTCGAGGTCGCTTGCGCGGCATGTTCCTGACGCTAGTGGTAAATCATATTGAATTTATTGAGGATCCGTGGCATTCTTTGCCCGTCTGTTCGTACGGGATCGAGTGGTTAACGGGTCGTTTCACCGCTTCGTAAGGGAGAGGACCGCCCAAGGGACCTCGAACTCGTAACCAATCGAGAGACTGGAGTAATCTGGTCGCAATTGGAAGTAAGGGCGTGAGTATAAGCCCGCTGGCTACACTCACGCCCTTACTTCCATTCCTGGCTATCTCGCGGTTAAGACGTTGGCCTCTTAAGGGCTTGTGGCGGAGCTTGATGGTGGACTGTTTTTGACCAAGTCTTCGGCGCTCACGACTAACGACTAATCGTTAAAACTTCCTGAGGTGACGGGCTCGCCCGCTGTAGTTGGCAAATCTAGTTGGTTAACGGGTCGTTCAACAACCATCCCTGCTGCTTAGGAAACGTATTAGACCGTTTCCAGCCCCCCCCCCCTCCCGTTATTCGCCGGTCGATTCCACAGTCGATTGACTAACGCAGCACTATACGCAAACAACCCAGCAGCGCCCGACGTCTTCCCCTAGAGGATCCGACCCCACCTGTCCACGACATAGCCAAGACAGGGTTCACAGAGTCTTTTCCAGGTTGGTCCCTTTTCTAGGAGGCTACGGGTTGCGAGTTTATTCGTGAGTTGACCCGAACCAAAATGATAAACAGGTCATATGGCCCAAGCCGAACGGAACCGTTACAGAACACTGATTGACATACAGGTTCAATCAGTGTTCTCTCTATTTTTCTTTTTTTTTTAACATATACGCGCTATTTTGCATTGCACGTACGGAAGGCATGCGTAAGATCTGTTCGAAATTATAAAAACAAATCACAATTCACTTGTTCAACAAACTCCCAAACGTAAGCACAACCATAAGCAGCTAGTCTTCGGAACTCACTCACAAGATACTCCCGATCGCGAAAAGATCGAGTCGCAGTCGTGTCCGCGCGGTCTGTCAGTCGTTGATGAGGCCGATTGCGGAATTAATTCACATTCCCAAGAGAGCATATTCCACGTTTCGAGATTCTCGATAACTTTTCTCGTTTAACTTTCACATTTATTGGCATGGGAGCGGGTCGCACGTAGGGCGCTCCGTAGGAAGAACTATATAAAACGGGAACAATAAAAAGAAACCACAGTTTGATTGCTGCCGCAGTGTCGCAATCGCAATAAATGAAACGTGGTATCTGATGCAGTTTGGCCGTTGTAGGAAACCCGTGATTGCGGTGAGGAAATGTGGGAATGTGAAAATAATAGACTGGAAGAGATTATTTTATGGAATGTTACTTTTATGTGGTCTATACCTAGCAAATCATACTTTAAGTCACATCTCGTTTTTCAGCTTGCCAATTTTCTTAATCGTCTTGTATTTGCTTTCATTGTAAGAACGTCGTGATATTTATATTTTCTTAGTTTAATTCAAACTATTTGCACTGTAAAGGCAGAATGACTCTTGTTTCAGCTTTTCTGGGGCTTTCTCCAGACTTTAGATGCACTCCAACAAATACAAGGTATACCTGTATTGCTCACCTAGTTGTTTCGCCTTATTTCTGGAATATTCCTTGGTCTGGACTGCTCTATGACGTCAATTAGGTCGTACCTTTGCTTCACTTCCCAGGTTGCCACACACCTTCTCGCCAAACTGTTCGTCGCGAAATGTTAACCGAGAAGTGAAAATGAAGCACAAGAAAACCTTTCCTCGACAAAACGTCCGTATATGCGTTTTTCGTGCAAAAAAACTTATTCCACCAAACTTTTTTTTGCCGGAGGAACCGAGAGAGCTACCTTCGATATATCCGATTCAACGCGTAGGCGAATGACAGCTCACTTCATCGTATATGTAGCTACCGTAAATACGGGTGACGATTATCGTTTTCGGATTTCGCTTCTACAGTTAATAAAATGCATCATTAGAATGTATCCAAAATCTGGCTCAAACAACTCTTTTCCAGTTAACCAGTTTCAGTTGCTACTTTGTGCCATTATTGTCTTCTGAATTAACAAGTATATATCCATTGTATAGCTTTTCTACAAGCTTTTATTTACCTTGCAATGTTTGTCAGTTTGTTTAGGTCAAATCTCTAAAGCTGAATTAGAACTACTTCCTCCTTGTTGAACCAATTTCTAGTTGAAATGTTACATCTTAGTTCAGTTCCGATGACAGTGCATTTTTATGGTAATCATGCTCTGATTCTACACCCAGGATTAGCTCCCGACGAAGCTACTCTTCCACGGTCAACAGCGCATACACGAACTTTTTTTATAGCTTTCAATTATGATAGTCCGTTCTAAGTTCTACCATGATATTGATACTGCGCCCAGGGTTGACTTTCAACTAGGTAACTCCTCAACAGTCAACAGCATAGACACGAAATTTTGTATAGCATCCAACTATGATCTAAGTTCCACAGTGACATGGCTACTGCAACCAGGCTTGGCTCCCGACGAGTGGACTCTTTAACGGTCAACAGCATACACACAAAATGTTGTATACGCATTTAATTATGGTACCCCGTTCTTTCTTCTTTTCAGAGTATTTTAATGAAAGCTTGTTTTAAAAATACTTTTTACTATTAATCTTATTCTTTTTACAATATAATGCTTCACATATTTCTTAAATATGTTTTAGGTCTATGTGGTTGAAAAATCAAACTCGTCTTTTTTAATACTTACGAGTAACATGTGTCTTTCCATCATTACATTCCATACAGCCATGTTTCAACCTTTTTTTACCACTAGGAACCTCTGCTCCGGGAGCGGTATCCTTTCAGACCTAATCAAGTAGATTAATTCTATGGTCTAGTTTACTTATACATACTATTGAATTGCGTTTGAATTCCAGTATTTTTTCGTCAAATAAAATGGTATAATAGTGCATAGTTATATCTATTTCTTACTCTAGACTTGTTTGTTTCTCTCTTTCTACTTTTTATTGTGAAAAATCACTATGGGCGAGTTTATTATCAACCCTATTATAAAGTGTTTATATGTATGCATGGGTGTAACATGTGTAAAAAGTGTGTGTCTTGTTATTACGTTGACAGAAATGACAAGCAATTTCGTTAATTTTATTCCAAACGAAAATGGTGACCCACCCGGTAATCAAATCCAGAACCTGACAATGTAAGATCAGGCGACCTAACCACGATACCACTGAGCCGTGTGGTTAGGTCTGATTAGTGGTCTCTAATCTTCAAATAATTATCCTGTCTAAATTGCTTAATCATAGCTTAAC
Source organism: Micropterix aruncella (assembly GCA_944548615.1). Lineage (NCBI taxonomy): Eukaryota > Metazoa > Arthropoda > Insecta > Lepidoptera > Micropterigidae > Micropterix > Micropterix aruncella. The sequence goes on from OX155950.1 coordinate 3,196,991, forward strand.
CTATCATATTTGTCTCTTTGACTACGCATAATGTATTTGTCAGCATATCTCTATAACGACCATAGGCTTGAATTCTTAATTTAGTCTAACCTTCCTCCGCTCTCCAATCATATTACTCTACGTTACTATGCCTAAAGTGGCTTAACCTGTTCTCTTTAGTTAATTATGTATTATAATATATCTTCAATTCGCTCGCCCCTTACTTATGTGTATTTGATTATTCTGTTTATTTTTTTTATGATTGTATTGGATTTTGTGTAATCTAAGCTGGAAATATTACAGAATTTAGGCGTTTGATAAACAAAGTTTATTTGGCCGAATGTGGTTTTCCGTTTTGGTAGGACATTTTCTTATTCATATTTCTTTTCCTGGCGATCTTGTGGTGCAGGGATGGAATCATTAGGTGAATATTTTGTCTCTAACTGCAGACAGGTAAATATATAACTAAAAAAGATTTAACTAATCAAACACTTTATGAGATGGATATTTAAACGGTTTCTCATGACACTCCTTTCAAAGCTGTCTTATGCACTTTTACAGTCGGGCCAATGATCGATTTGTATACACAATTCAAGTCTAATACCAAATAGTTAAAAACACATCTACATAAAACATATTACATGTCATAATAAATAGGATAGAAAACGAATTTACCGCGTGAAATTTGTAGGACCCGACGTTTCGGTGACGTTGCAGCCGCCGTTGTCTAGGGTAGACAACGGCGGCTGCAACGTCAGGTCCTACAAATTTCACGCGGTAAATTCGTTTTCTGTCCTATTTATAATGTCAAACAATTGCGATAGTCTTCGATATTACATGTCTCTGACGCATTTTAGTTAAAATATATTTGTAACAGATTCCTGATAGAAGACAAGTAAATATATTAAAAAGAATAAAAAAACACGACTGCCGTTATAAAAAGTGAACTGCGGTTGTAATTATAATTATTTTTATCACGGTTTTTTAATGAAATATTTGAGGTATTTATCCATTTATACTTCCAGAATATACTCAATCAGACATTTCATTTGACACTAAACACGATATATGTATCTTAATTTATTAACATTTGGTCATTTAGCCATTTACACTACTTACATGATATTTGGACAGTTAAGGTACCCTATGACACTTGGGATGACATAAAGATTCTATCAATACCACACACTTCTAAATCGATTCAAGCATTTAGAAGTTATGGTGGAATAGAGTAATAGAAAACAGATACATGGATTAACCCTAAACACATTACACTCCTTTTTTGTTGGGCAGACGTGTAAAAACAATCCTCATCGATGTGAAGAAGAACTGACTGAGCAGCATTTATTATCTTATCAAATACTATTTCGCTGAAAATGGAAGGGGGCTTTCTTGACACTTTTTCCAGCTATAATAAATCGAAAGCGCCATAAAACAGTAGCCCCTTTACGTCAGATGAAACAAGATCAGCAACGCTTTAAAAATACAACTTAAGCACCGCCACGCGGTAGAAATAAATAGAAAAGATAAGAGATAACGAGGAAGATAGTGTGTCGTCCGAGCCGCATAATAGATAACGAGTAGGAGATAGCGGGGAAGAGTCGCTCATATGATGACCGTAAACCTGCTAAATCCGCGATAAGACGGCGGGGGAGATGCATGCGAGATAATTAATTTCATGATTTACAGTTATACCTTTTGAACCCAAACACGCGCGTTTATGGAGGTGGTTACACCCGGTTCGACGAGGCGGTTAAAAATAACGACTTTAGATCAATTCTGTAAATGCGTCGAGTGATGTGTTGACATACCTGCGAAATGGGTTATTTATATGATATTCGAATAGTGTTTATAGTGTGACATTTTGTCGCATAATAAACAACAGAATAAAAAAGCATGCGGTCTTTTTTTCGACTTCTCAATCAATATCAAATAAAACAAGAACAAATATTAAAACAAGCAAATATATTAAAAACATTAAAAAACACTACTGCCGTTACAGAAAGTAAACTATTGTATTTAAAATTATTGTTATTACGGTCTTTTTTATGAAACATTCGTGGTTTATGTTTCTAGCCATATAGATAGATGTATATTTCCGGAATGTACTTAATCAGACCTTTCATTTGACACTGAACACGAGATATTTATGTTAATTTATTGACATTTGGCATTTACACAAGTATTTTTGACATTTGGACAGTTTAGGTACCTTATGACATGACTCGGGATGACATAACGATTCTAACAATATCACACACTTATAAATCGGTTAAAGCGTTTAGAAATTATGGTGGAATAAAAAATCAGTTTTTTCCGAGTACACTTGCGTAGTTTTATAATTTTCCAAAATGTTGGATTGGAATAAATTCGTAAGAACCAAAAAAGATTATTAAAAAATTGGTAATAATTTGTGGAGTGTAACTTGCACTTTGTATAATGTATTAAGCACTTTGTATAATTTATTTTGATAAATTAATATTCCAAATATTACTTTTCGTTGCTAGGCCTACCGGATCTATTCCTGATAACCACGAAGAGGAAGAACGAAAAAAAAACTAAGCTGTCAAATGATGAATGTCAACACGCACCGCGTAACAAGGCGATTTATATTAAAGACGCTGCTTTCTCTTTATATGGACACAGAAGGAGCCTACCTGAATATTGTGCACCATGAACAATCGAGCGTTCCTGGAAACGTTAAGTCTAAACCCACCGGCCAATCCTTCTACCACCGCGGCACCGGGCCAAACGACACAGCCGAACGATATGGCTTTCCAGGTTGCAAATTTTTGAGGAGAAACGCCCTAACCTGGCCCGGACACGTTAACGAACGAACGATGAAGAAGTACCCCTTTAGTGGATTCTAAACCCTTTAAGGACCATGGGACATACACATATGTGTCCCTTAACTTCAATAATCATTATATAAATTATCGAATATGAATAATTTATAAATTGTGGTTTTTCCGTGTTATTTAGACATCAGCATCTTAATATTAGAAATAAAAAAATACAAATTATTGTTTAAAAAATGCCTACGAACTCTAGTAATTTTAAATAAATAAATAAATTATGAATGGCGACTTTGTCAATTTGTTTTTTGTTTCCTTTAGTTCGTTTTTTAGTACGTAAGATTTCTGAGGTAAATAATAAAATATATTTAAAAAAAAAAGTTGTAGCTTTGCATCTTTATGGACACAGGGACACTTATGGTCCATCAATGTATACAAAATCTATTGAACCAATTTTCATAAAATGTAACATACATGTCATTTACATCGTCCTTTAACAGTTTTATGTATCAAAAATTTCCATACTCTACCGCAAAGCTTCTTCAAAGGGCTGATAGCGTTGGGACCTCACTTCATTATATTATACCTAATACACAAAATTTGAAAAAAAAAAACCGACTCCAAAAATGTTTTATAAGTGCAGCAGCATGGTGATACTTAGAACGGGCTATCATAATTAAATGCGTATATATTTTTTTGTGCCTGTGCTGTTGACCGTTGAGGAGTTCCCTCGCTCGAAGCCAACCCTGGGTGCCGCAGTCCTGTCTTGGTGAAATTTAGAATGGGATGTCGTAATTGAATGCATATACAAAATTCCGTGTCTATGCTGTTGGCCGTTAAGGAGTCCCCTCGTCGGGAGCCAACCCTGGGTGCAGCAGCCATGTCATGGTAAAACTTAGAACGAGCTATCATAACTGAATGAGTACCTATACAAAATTTGTGTATGTGCTGTTGACCATTAAGGAGTTCCCTCGTTGGGAGTCAACCCAGGGTATTGAATCAGGTCATGCTTACCAAAAAAATAAATACATTGTCATCGGAATTGAATAAACATATACATTTTCAACTTCACATGACAATATTTGAGGAGTTCCCTCAATTCCTCATGGATACCATCATCAGAACAGGATTTTGATAAAAACTGGGACCAATCTGCAAGTATATCCTTTCAAATAAATACAGATTTTTTTAAATCGATTCATAAACGGCAGAGTTTTGAAGTAACAAACATTGAAAAGAAGATACAACCGAATTGATAACTTCCTCCTTTTTTTTGAAGTAGGGTAAAAAGAGAATAAATTTTACCTGTGGCTTCTGTTATAAAATAACGTTTGGTAACTTTCAAGGTTGACATGCGATCAGGTAGGTAAAATTACTTTTACAGGAGTTCTCATTGTTTAAACCGTTACTATCTGTAAAAGCCAATGCATTTTAATTCCCTTTTAAATTGAAAAAAATTTAGGTAAAATGCAGAAAAAGCCCAAAGATAAGCGAAATGGCACTTCCGTAACATTTTTATTGTTACAGTTACAGCTAATCACGACCATGACCAAAAAAGAATACTAATGATTTAAACCCAGACTTTTAAGCTATACAGAGCGATTTCGCTTAAGTTGTAGACTTACTCCTTTAGCACTGCGGCTTTTCTAGTAGGTCGGTAGAGGCTTGAAGCCGTGACCGCTTCGTCGTCTAGACATCAAGCAGCTCGCAAACCGGCCCTTCGTTAACGATCTCGACCTATGGGTGTAAATCACCGCACCGGCGAATATATTCAATGACTTTCGACCGCGGCAGCCAGGAAACTATCGACAGGTTTGAGGAAGGTTCGCCCCGCGCTCACGTACCGTATATATGTACCTATGGAAGCTCCTCTAACATATCGATTAACTAACCTGGCGGTTTGTGAACAAAAATTCCAACGGCCTCATTGATTCGGCTTTGAACCGAAACATGTACATATATGATATTTACGAAATAAAAAGGCGAAGGATAAAAGTTCCTGCATGTAAAGGAGGAGGGATGACTTTCCTTATAGCGCTGAGAGAATTTTTCACTTTTGAATCGATTTACTATACTTCCCAAATATCTCACTTTTGAATCGATTTACTGACCAAACCACAGGCCTCCAAATTAATATAAAGCTAAAATATGACATTCTAATTCTATGTTGTGGGGCATTTAAAAAAATATTTTTAGAAAAATATTTCGAAATATTTTTAAAAAGTTTTCTTATGGAACCCTAAAATACAACCGTATCATCAGGGAAAAAATCGCTAGCTAACGAGTATACCATCTCCTTTCGATACGCGATAATAGACGCTTGGCAAATAAAACTAAAACTAAAAAAAATGCATTTTAAAAGGAATTACAACTGTTACATTGATTGATCTTTAAATATGCATGGTTTATGCAAGTTTCAATAGAGTATGACACCAGTTTTGCTACTTTTCGCCACTTCAGTGGTGGCTATGTGTCGCAGAACTACATTCTAGGCTAGCAGGTTATAAGAGTAACCTAAGCGAATATATTTTTAATTACTTTATTTTTATCTTTTTTCTATTGCCGGGAATGTCAGAAAGAAGTGGAATGTAACGTCGGTAGCCGCTTTGAATTACGGGACGCCATCAGATCACCAAAGTTAAGCAGAAATATGGGTGACCGCCTACGTACTGCCACGTGATGTTATAAAAACCAGCCACCTGGAATATAACGTCGATAGGCCGATACCGCAAGGGGTATACAAGGTCAAAAAAGGAATCGATATTGGAAATAAATCAATATTGGTGTTGTTAAATTATTCTGAAGCATATAAAATCGAAGACTAATACAGATCTCACGCACACGATCTAATACAGACGAAACTCAGAAACCGAGCAGATCAAGAGCATTCTTACCATACGTCAAGAGCGTGACAGATCGAATAAATAAGATGCTAAACAGATTCGATATTAAAACGATCTTCAAACCGACCCAAAATATAGCTCGATTCTTGAGGCCTGTAAAGGATGTAATACCACTGCAAACCCCGGGTGTGTATAAAGTCGAATGCAGTTGCGGTCTAGCGTACGTTGGACAAACGAAACGTCCCATAGTCACGCGAGTGACAGAACACATCAAAGCTGTTAAAAGTTCAGCGAGAAAAATCGGCGATCTGCGAACATATATTGGATACGGAAGTCTATTTGAACATATATTGGATAGGCTGGATGCCGTTTCAAAATCCCGTTGTGCTATCCAAGGAACAATTCTACTTTCCTAGCATGATCCTGGAAGCCATTGAAATAAGAAGAACCCCGAACTTTAATAGAGACAGGACCTTCAAGGACGTAAGACAGGATACAGTGAGTGTTATGTGCAAGGCGGATTTTCGAAATTCGCGCGCTCCGAGCCCGGCCCCCCACCACCGTTATAACCTACGCAGTGGCGGCAGCGGTATGCAGCCTACCCGCAAAACAATGGATTGACAGCTCTTTCAGTCTACCCTGGGCAACGGCGGCTGCAACGTCACCGAAACGTCGGGTGCTACAAATTTCACGTGGTAAACTATTTATTCTGAAGCGTTTGAAACTGTGGATTTCGCTGCTATTGCCTGAAACTCGACAAAACTGACATGTAATCGCTTGTATGCATCTGTTTTCGTGGCTATCTATCTGACTGACTATTTTTAGTTTGTTGAAGTCAGTAATAATTCATACATTTCTGAGATATCTGAAAAGAGAGAAATCTTAAGGAGAATGCCGAAGGGATCGGTCTTAGGACTGATTTGTTTTCAATTTATAAAGCTGACCTATATAAAGAATTGATATACTGTAATATTCAGTCGTGGAATCGGTTGGGAATGGTATTGCGATCTAGATCAACTGGAATATTTAAGGACCACTACATGAATATATTATTAAAGGAAGATTTTTAGAAGCCAAACATTTTTAGATTTATTTAGAATGATTACTCGTTAATTTGATTATGATTATTTTTATATATTTTTTTATCGTGATTATTTGATGTTGATTACTTAGATTTTTTGATTTTTGATTTATGCGATTTTTATTATTTTGTATTAATTTCATTAAATAATGGTATCCTGTACAAATAATAGGTCTCTCCTGATAACCAGGTTAAGAGGTATCCTTCGGATACCGTCAATTTGCAGCGTGTGTAGTTTTATTACGTAGTCTTTGTCTATTTTCAGTTTCAATCTTAAATTTTGTGTTCTTGACTGTTTTTTTGTATTGACAGCTACAAAAAAAAACAAAAATGCATGTATGCGGATGACAAGCAGCACTTCTTTCTTACCCTCCGATAAATACTGCCGAAGCAACTTAATCAATAAATAAAGACCTCGAAAAGTCGACAATTAGTCCCAAATATTTCAATTAGATGAAATCCAACAATGTGTGAGCTACACATAATCGGCTCGAGGGGTCAGATCTGCAAAATGCATTCGATAAAGATAGCCAGGGCAAAAAACCACGTATGAACAACACTTAATCGCTTAAACTCCTTATTGAGCCACAGCTTCGGTTTGAAGAACATATTAAGAAGACATGTCAATTTAGCTGAAAACTATATCGCGAGCGCCTATACAGCAACATAGGTGGCGTATCCTACTACTATTATAAACGCGAAAGTTTGTAAGAATGTATGCATGGATGTTTGTTACTCTTTCACGCAAAAACTACTGAATGGATTTTAATGAAACTTTACAATAATATAGCTTACACTTCAGAATAACACATAGGCAATAACAATAATTTATAAAGATATATAGTTTTCTATTATCATTATAACAAATTTCCATCACCACGCTGGTGAAGCCGCAGGGCGCAGCTAGTATACATATAATATAACAACAATAGGTGGTGCTGATAACATCATCCAGCGAAATCAATAGCATTTTATTCGGCCATCTATAATAACATTGATAGGAAATGGTTTTTTATTTATAAAGGCCTGAATTATTATAAAACCCAATAATTTAACCAATTATATTATAACAACCAATTACATATAACATTCAATTATTAGTAGCATCTGTCGCATTCGTAGTAAAATCCTATCTGCAAAATCGTAGTACCTACTGCGTTGAGCAATCTAATACGCTATACCTGTATAATTAACGATACAACCTTAAAAAAACATGTTAAACCTTAAAAAAAACAACCTTAAAAAAACATATTACCTTGTTTATGTGCGCCTTTCCAGTACAACAATATTAATTCCAACATCAGGAAAAATGATGGCCGGGCCTCGCCGTCTCCACGAACCCATTGTGCCACCAAAGGAGGTGTTTTATTGCCTGTTGGTTGGGTCCCGAGGTGAATCACGATATACCTGGTCTGCGTGAAAGGGTCGCTATTAATGTCGGCGATTGTTATTTCGTAATTTTTCGGTGCGTCGACCCACCCAAGCAAAGGCGCTGATCAAAGGGCCTGTCAAAATAATCTCCGGAGATCTTCTGCAGAGGGGAATAGCGTCTCGCGAGGGGAATTTCAATTATTGCTTCCGCCACGCAGAAGTAATTATCTTAGTAGGGTGAGCGTAGGCATCGATAGGATGGCGCTGGAACAGCGTAGAATCATTGATTATATAGCGTATTAGATTGCTCAACGCAGTACTACGATTCGGCAGCCAGGATTTTATTCATTCTTCTGTTTACACGCACTCTTTTACGGTCCATTCTGATCGTTTATGGAATCAGCTCCCTCACAATATCAGGCATGCACCTTCGTTGTACACTTTCAAAAAAAGGTTGAAGAAACATTTATTTTTACACAACCACTAACCTAATACCTCACCTCGTCCTTTATTTTATCCTTCCCTGGGCAACCTTAGCGTAAGTTATTGACATATATTTGTATAACTTTATTTTAAATTTAACTTTACTACTTCTGTGTGTATTGTACGGTGACAAATAGAAATTAGTTTATCAAATGGTTGACTGTAAGATATCGCTATAGCGATAAGTCCGCCATTTGTGCATAAATTGTCTTTTTCTATAAAACCAGTTTAATAGCCATAACCATTAAGTAATGTTTTTTATAACACAATAAAGTTATTTTATTCTATTCTATTTTACATCGAAACGAAACGTGTCGACAGCACTCATAGTTCCAAAAAAATAATAACCTTTTCTTAGTATGTTCAGAATGGTGACTTTCGTGGTATAACTGTATGGCGGCGCACTGTAGATAGCGCTCTAAACTCGCCTATAGGGTATACAATAACAATACAAAAACAAACGAATTTTTAAGTCATATCTGCTTTTATTTTAATATTATTTACATAAAGATGTTTTATTTATACAGGTTTCAATACGTAATAATCAGAGTACGGCTCCTGTTATGTCTGTAGCCAAAATCAATGTTTTATAGAAATTCATTTTGAAATAAATAAATAGACCATCTTCCGTGAAGTACTAATTATTATTTACATTCCCGGGAAACACAGTTAAGTTGCGTGGCCAACGGTTTCAACACCCCGAAGAAGCTATCTAAGCGTTTAAAGCGGCCATTTTAACAACCCTAAGTAAGGATTGAAAGTAGTTCATCAATAGTAGTAGTCAATAGTCAAAGCTAGTTCGTGTGAGTGCAAATATATTGATTTTAATGGAGGGTAGTTCCAAGAAGAAAAATATATTTTAAATATTTTCTGTTCGTCATTTACCTATTCCTGGTCACTTCCGTGTACCCTACTTATAGCTGTATATGTAATATTATATTCGGCTAAAAGGACCATGGAGAACGACAAGTTCGGCGATGTCAATGAAGATACGATGAAACGGAGAGATGCTCTGGTTTTTATTTAATAGAAGCATCATCCTGAAAGGGCTTGCCAGACGAATCGAAAGGCATGTGAAAACATCACATCTGTTTTATCTCCAGCCGCTTTCTAACTCAATCGAGGGGAGCAAGTAGGCGAGAATCTAAAGAGATCGGGGTTTATAGACGCTCGGATGAAAAAAAAACTAACTGAGGGTTGTCACGTGAATAGTCACGTGTAACTCCTTTAAAAATTAACACTCCATGCACTTCTACATAACTGCAATGCATATAATCTGGTTGTACCCACATACAATTACATTGAAGTGATAATTATGCAGATCGAATGATATTAGCATTTCGTCGTCTGCTGTGCTATTTGCTCTATCGCCACTAATGAAGATATTTGAATACTTAAACGTCCCGAGGTTCTGCTGCAACTACTTGCCAGCGCTCTACCATATTTTACGTTTATTTTTCACTCTATAATGCGAAATAAATAGGTTCGCGATCTAGTGTAGATACCACAGTATACCGAGTTAGAAGCAGTAAACACACTCTCGAGCGGAATGTCAATGCGGGGATAGGGTGCGAGGGAAGGGAGCAGAGGGACGTTACGTTAAGCTCGCCACAGACTGCTGCGTACGACAATACACGACCACGTTTGACACGGAAGCTACGTGGCTCGACGTAGCGATGCGGCCACATAATGCTAGCTGAACTACGCCACGCAAATGTCAATTTCGTCTCGACTGCCTAAGAGACTACAAGTGTTGTGCACGTCGTAAAGTGCTTGCGACGGTTTGGGAGAGAGAAGGGCGGAAGCGGGTAAGTAGGGAGGAAACGTGGTTGCCTTGGCCACTACATAAACGTGTATACATTTTCACTCGGACGACGCAAAATTTTCGAGTAACAGGGATTTTTTAAGGGCTACAAGAAAAAAAGCTTTCGAAAATTTTAGCAGCATTGGTCTGAAACCACAATGCGCCCGATTGCGTTTCTTCGTGAACTAATATTGGAAAGTAGTTTATGTGAGCGAGACAGCGCAATATGAATGGAATATGAAATGAACGATAGTCGATTTTCCCGCACCAAAACTACCTGTCGAACTTATAGCCATCCGAATAAGTTTGAACACATTTGGTTCGGCCTCCGATTTAGCTGCTTTTTTTCGGTGAGTTGTTTTAACGCAGGAAAAAGACTTCATTCCACATTCTGCTCGTCAGAGCAGAATGTGAAATGAGACAGCCGTTCATTACACATTCTGCTCTAACGAGCAGAATGTGACATGTGAATACGTTATACGAATATGTGAATGCGAATACGTTAGTTTTGCCCTATTTCGTTCACATCAACTAATTTTCGATTATAGTTCACAAAGAACTGCAAACGAGCCCAATGGCGGCCGACTCTATTCGCTTTCATTTCGCGATTAGAATAGACATTGGCCTCGATTTCGTGTCTTCGTGAATTAAAATCGGATATTAGTTCATGTGAACAGGACAGGGCAACTAGGGTTGTCAACTACAGAAGGTGAACCCGTCACCTCAGGAAGTTTTAACGATAGTGATCGTTCTATCTCACGTGAGGTGAGCGTAGTTGACTTAAATGTAATACAAATCTACCGTCTAGCTAAGCCAACATACAAGACAAGAGGCCAACGCCATACGGCGATGTTTTGGAAGGATATCTCCGTCTCGAATTAACCACCAGGATACCTCCACTACGACTGGTTACTAGTCCAAAGTCGCTTGCGCGACCTCTACCTGCCGTATATTCAGCGGTGATTCCGTTTAAATCTATTGCGGACCAATGGCATATTTTGCCCGGTTGTGAATTCAGGATCAGGTAGCCAAATGGTAATTTCAAAAGTAGTTGACGACAGGTCATCCAGTACAACATCCACGCCTGCTGCTTAGGAGTCAGTATATATCTATAGACCTCAGACTCCTTTAGCAATTAGTCAGAGTGCACAACCGATTGGCTTTGCCAAACGGAGCGCAAACTGTCCAGAAGCGCCGGAAGGCAATCCCCCAGGGGAAATTGATCCATCAACCGTGAGGCCTGAGACGCGAGTCTTACCCGAGGTAGCACTCCATATGAGGAGGCTGCTGAATAGGAATTAAATCGTGAGTTGGACCGATCCAAGTACACAATGGATATTGTGACCCAATACACGTAAAAGCAATACAAGTAAAAGAATTGGCCACAAAAAGTGGCATGTTTCTCGTTCATAAAATGTTCCTATATAAATTACTAAACTTTTATATTTTGTGTAAAAATGCTATTGTCTCATTCTCATTATTTTTATTAGTTTGTTGCTTTCGTTTCTTTCAAAATATTGCCTAAATTCTGCATTTTAACTCATTGTCTGCCATTAAAAAAAAAATACCGCCGCCCGCCATTTTGTTTGACGTTTCGCGTGCTTGACCGAATAGCTTCGTTTCCATTGTTTCTCGTTTATTTTTCCATTTTGCTGCTTTATTGTCCTCTCGCTTTTGATTCCCGGCTTTTGACTTGTTTTACTATTAGATCTATTGTATTTGTTGACATTTTGACGACAGGGCCTGAATTCGGACCTATTTTGATATGGTGGATAAAACGCGACAGCAGCCTCACTACACCTCCGAGAAAGATTTGTTGACAAGTTTATATACACGACAACACATTTTGTAAATCTGTATCGCTTTTTAAACAATTGCTCGACGTATGATCCAGCGGCGAAATCGCAGGTCGGCAATAAGTTTTACGTCGGCGTTCAGCAGCGATGTTGTCTAAATTTGCAGTCAAGTTATCCGACACAAATCATCCGCTGAATTTCGTTAAATATTTTTTTTTTAAATCGCTCATTTTGATGAACAAATGCAAATGGTTATGGCGGGCAGCAATACGGGTATAGAAAGGTTAAGGAGGTTGTCAAATCAGACCAAGTCGTTAAAATGTCTACAAATATTTCCAATTCAATAGCAAAACAAATCATATTACAGAATCAAAGACGGAAGGTCGATAAAAAGAAGACGAAACACGAAAGACGACGAGAAAAACGCTAAAATGCGGCAAACGAGAACCGAGTGTTTTGTTTGACATTTCCAAGCAATGCTCAAGCATCACTAATGCAACACTCGGCTTGAGCCGATGCTTAAGCATTGTCAAATTGACTACAAAATGAAAACATGTGCTCAGTCAATGATCAAGCACGAGTCAATGCTTAAGCATCGACTATATATTCGGATGTAATACCTCACGAAACGTGTTCAAACTTATTCGGATAGCTATAGGTTCGACCATCCCTCATTTCATATTCCGCTAACACATTGCTCCGTCCCGTTTGCATCACCTAATTTCCAAAATTCGTCGACGTAAAAAATCGACAGATATTTTCCCTTACAAAAAAAGTAACGCGTAATTCTATCTATGTAGATGAGTGATATCAGACGTTGCCCAACCCTAAGCGTCGTCCCCTGGCAGCCACTATTATAACTACTTGGTTCTTCTTTTTCTTTCGGTGCCTCTCCACTATTGAAGGTTGGCCGTCAAGTCTCCGTTCTTACGCTGGCTATTCTAGTCTATTTCCTGTTGTTTCTCAACCACGACTTTCTTCTTCTTCCTGCGCGTCTCCTCCCCTTAATCTTGCCCATCATAATTACTTGAAGAATTTGATACGGTTCGTGTCGAAGCACATGTTCTACGTATATAGTTTTCTTCTTTTTCATGGTCAATAAGAGTTTTAGGGATCGGTTGACGCACCGTAGAACTTCTCCATTCGTGACTCGATGGACCCAGCTAATCCTCAACATTCTTCGGTAACACCACATCTCAAAGGCTTTAAGTTTTTTGCTGGTTGTTTCCCTGATGGTCCAAGCTTCGCAGCCGTACAAAACTACTGGCCAGATGTAGCACTGAAGCAATCTAATTTGGAGATTGAAGTTGAGGTCTCGATCGCAAATTACCTTCTTCATTTTGTCGAAGGACGCACGGGCAATCTCTATCCGGGTCTTCACTTCCTGGTCGGACTTCCATGTTTCATTTACCCATGTACCTAGGTGCGTGTATTTTGATACTCTCTCCAAATTAGTCCCGGCCACCATGATTGTCGGATTCAAATCCTCAAGTTCATTGTCATGAACTTCTTGGTAGTTCATGCTAATGGCGCAAAAGTTAAATTGCAAATATTTCGATTTTTTAATTTTTTTGCACGATGCCAATGGATCACACTACGATCTGCAAATCCCCAGAGACCCAAAACGTGTAAAATAAAAAAAAACACGTTTGGCCTTACAGTCACCGGGATGAACGGCGTGAAAGGCGAGACGAAAGTGACGCGATTAACCCTCAAACGGCTGGTAATAAAATCTCCGCCGGAACGAGGGTCCGATAGCGAGGACAGCGTGTTAGTTTACGTATTTAAACACATCCCGGGCGATAATGAGTCAATCTGCCAGCGGACGCACGATCGCGCCCGCTCCGCCGCTCTCGAACGGGTGTGTAGAGTTTCTAGTATATCTACTAATGCAATTACATTAATGCCCGCAACGATCGGCCATAACCAGATCCATCGGACGCAGGTCAGTGTCCTTGTGTATTATCCTATCCTGACCCACGGGAGGGGGGGCGCTGCGATATGCAAAGCGTCTCTAACAGAATTATACGCAAGGCTTATAATAGGCTGTTGGGGACGAACGCTACTCCGGGAAGCGAATCACATTTATTACACGACTGTCTAACAGAAAAGGAGTGTAATATGTTCAGGGTTCATTTATGTACGTTTTCCGTTTCTTTATTCCACCATAACTTCTAAACGCTTGATCCGATTTACAAGTGTGTGGTATTGTTAGAATCGTTATGTCATCCCGAGTGTAATAGGGTACCTTAATTGTCCAGATCTGAAGTAAGTAGTTGTCTAAATGTCCAAATGTGAATACATTAACATACATATATCGTATTTAGTGTCAAATGAAAGGGCTGATTGAGTACCTACATACCTACGGATAAATTCATAAACCACAAATATTTCATAAAAACCCACTAAAACAAAAAACATTACTTCCTCTAACGGCAGTAGTGTTTTTTATTCATTTTAATATATTTACATACTTGATTATATATTTTAATTTGCAGCATAGAAAAAAGTTCACAATTAGTGACCATACTAAACAATTAGATAAACTCTATTGATATTATTCAACATTATAAACAAGAATATAAATAGATTTATCGCGTGAAGTTTGTAGTACCCAACGTTTCGGCTATGTTTTTTTATTTTTATTTTATAAAATTATCCTATATACAATTGATTTTGCGAAAGCAGATAAGATTGCATTTGTGTGGATTTTATCACCCCACTAGATTGTATAATTGTTCTGGGGTGATAGTATTTAAGACTTCACTTTAATCATAGTGACTTCACTTTCTTTCTTTTTTTTTTATCTCATTTATTCCGATCGCTCATTCATTCTTATAAATTTTAAGGTTATTATAAATATATAATTTTAAGGTTATTATAATATATATGTTGCAATCGCCGTTCTCCAGGGTAGAATGAAGTGCTGTCAATCGTCATCCGCTGTGGTTCTGCGGGTAAGCGGCCAAATGACTACGCAGATTATAACGATGGGCGACGCGAGGTCGGCGCGCGCGAATTTTCAAAATCCGAAATTTATACTGTTTCGTCTTTCGCATCCTAGTGGTCGGTGGTGGGCGTTGAGAATATTTTAAGAAGAGGGTTTCCCGTAGTAGAATTTAAAACTCTATTGAAGTTCGGGGTTATTCTCATTTCAATGGCTTCGTGGATCATGCGGGGAAAGTAAAATTTTCTTTGGATGTCAGAATGGGATTTTGAAACTGCACCCAGTGGTTAGTTCCGCTATCCAATGTGATCGCAGATCCAATGTGATTATGTATCCAATGTGATTATGTGCTCGCAAATCGCCGATTTTTGTCGCTGAACGTTTTTAACAGCCTTGATGTGTTCCATCAATCGTGAAGCTATGGGTCGTTTCTTTTGTTCAACGTAGGCCAAATTACAGCTGCATTCGATTTTAAACACAACCGGGGTTTGCAATGGTATTACACCCTTTATAGCCTTAGAGTCGAGCGATATTTTGGGTCGGTTTGAAGATTGTTTTTTTTATCTAATTTGTTTAGCTTCTCACTTATTCGATCTGTCACACCTTTGACGTAAGAATTCTCCCGACCGGCTTGGTTTCTTAATTTCGTCTGTATAGTGCGTGTCTCGTAATATTTTCAGTAGCAGAAAAATGCTCAATGGTCCTGCGAAAAATGCGCATCGTAGCATAGATCGCGTGCTCGATTCACGATAGGGATGATAGCATGAGCTGGCACGCAAATCTCTACCTGTAAGTACTGTATGTAAACGGTTTTTCTAAAAACATTGCATAAAAAAATCAAATTCATCATAAATGTAATTAATACGGTGTAAAGAATGAGGAATTAACTTCCCAATTTACTGCACGAAAAATGTAAAGGTTTCGCATAATTATTTCATAAATTCAGAAGCGACAGCTACTCCTTTACTTACAAAAAAATATTTCAGTGAAATTAATTATTAATGTTGTCCGTATAATTTCTTCATATTAATCACAGTATGCCAGCGTTGCGCATGCGCGTCGTAATTCAAAACGCAGCCGGTGCATTTGCTCGTAATAATAACATGCGCAAATAAACGGACCGCCTTCTCGAGATCCCTCTCGCCGGAGTGCGTTGATCCTGCTTGTCAATCATTACACGTTATTGGTAATTAACTGATGCGCCCGGCGCGCGCGTTCGGTCGCGTCGCGCTTCAGACCTTTGATTCATTAAACAGATGTGGCATATTGGACCGCTACGTATTTTATGACGCCATAGCGATGAGCGTTTCGAACTACGATAATAACTTCCGAAAGAGATATCGATAATGGTTGATATAGTCCGAGGAGTTAAATAGCATCCTCAACTTCCAGAACTGCTACCGGACCGCCGCCGCTTGTTGCTAAAGTTACATGATTCGGCTAATGATCATCATTCTGGGGCCCATTCTTATCAAAAACTTCGTTTACACAAAAAATATGCATTCCAAAATTCTCAAAAAAATGAACAAACTTTTTGTTCCTAATAGTTCCATGCAGCTTGGGACTGATAGCCGGCTTGTGTATCCTTAGGTCGGCCCAACTCACGTTCAGCTCCAATCCGGTAGGCTCCTCGAAGGCTGTGAACGCTGACTGCGCCTGTAACCTGGAGTCTTAGATAGATTGGATCGAAAGTGCGAATCCGGGGGCGGAATAGGCCGGTTTTGCGCACCGGGCTGCGACAGCCAATCGCTTACGCAATCCGACGAAAAACCAGGGGAGTCTGGAGACGTACCTTTCCTAATAAACGGGGGGTAGTTGTTGATCTAGCGTCGCCTATCTATAGAAACGATACGTTGGTCACCCGATCCCGAGTGAGCTTGACGGGCAAAGGGCGCCGCGAATCCGCGATAAATTTGATCTATGAATTACCGCTAACGTCATGTAGAGGCCGCGCGATAGACCTCGAATCTGTGACCAGACTGGACGATGGCAAAATCCATCCAAATATAGCAGTAAGGGAGCGAGGAAGCCCGCTGTTTGGCATTTCCCAGTGCCTCGCGGTAAGGTGTCGGATTCTTATGGGCTGTTAGTGTAGTGGGACTGTGGCTTGTGTGTGACCTTTGTCTGACCTTTGTTCACCCCATAGGAGAAAGGATTGTAGCGACTTATTGCCCCATAAGTCGCTACAACTCCGGGGGTGGCAGGTTCGCCTGTAGCAATTGACAACCCTCAATGATGAAATTCATGAGCAGTAGAGTCGCTACGTCACATAAACTATTATATTCCCAGTAAACAAATGACAAAAAAATCATAGATTAAAAAATAATTAAATGCAGTCAAAGAATTTAAAATCTTGGATAAGTGTGTAGGCTTTGCTTACGCATTATTTTGCTTCTGTAGTCGCAGAAACATCTAAAATATTACAGCATTTTAGTTCCCAATACATAGTCTAAGACTTCCTAACAATTCTTTAAAACAAAACAATCAAAAAACATAGTTATATACTTCCTTGGCAAGTGTATGTTGAGTATGATGAGAGTGTATGTAGGTATAATCCTTATCGTGGCATCACAGTACCTACATTTATTAAATCCTCATTTATGCCAAGGAAACCCTGGTGAAATGCAAGACTCATACCTCACCCTTATGCTAACTACACTTAGCAATGAAAAATCGAGTGTCATCGTTTGGTCTTCGCTGCCACGAACAACAAAATAAAGCTCCCTTGATTACCCCCCGTAAATCCGTCATCGTAAAGTCTCCCGAGAACATAAGGCGCCATCAATGAATTAAATTAGTATACGGATTAAGCCGCGGGGGTTTGTAACTTAGTGTTTTTATAACGAGCGCGACAGCCGTGCTCGCGGGTGGCTAATGATCCTCTAGCCTTTGGCCTAGCCTCGATATAAAACAGCGGGAGTTGAAAGATGGCGCGATTCGGTCGATCTTACCAGCTCTGATTACATGACCATGGTCTGCTATGGTATTAGTAAGACTGGTGATCGCTATCAGAAACTATACCCAAAACTACCAGGAGTCTACAAATAAAATGTTTCCTATAAAATTCTTCTAACGTGAATCTCCGAAGGTCTACCGAACTGAAAGACATGGGCGTGAAATTTGACAGACTCCTAACTTTCTGATGTCATATCTCCAAGTTAGTGACGATATGTTTCAAGCCACTTGAGATCGTGCTGCGTAACTTGAAAGACTCCAAAGATCCCACTATTCTCCAACTCCTTTAAGACACTATCTTGCGAAGCACTCTAAAAGTAAATGAACCCATATGCTCTACGAAATGGCGCAGAACAGATTCCTTACATTCTTGTACCTAAGTCAAAATGGGTATTATTCATATTTGTATCCGACAGCATTCATACTTGGGATGGTCGGCTCTAATTTCCTTCAGCTGAGAAGAGATTTGGTCGCAGCGCAGAACCTTTTTTAACTCATCGGAAGGGGAATGGATAGCCACAGTCTTTTAAAGAAGGTAAATTTGTATGTCCCGGATCACTATTTTTGAGCACGGACTCACATCTTATTTTCGCTCCCACATTCACACACAAGACCTCATTCAAGCAAGTGGGTATGATGTACGGTCATTAGCCATCCTAAATGGATTAAATACATCATCACTACAGAATATAGATATTTTAAACACTAGTTTTAGTAATTTAAATGATTAACTATGAATTACATGATAATGAAAACATTACAATAGTCACACTTGGTATTTGGATTTTACGATTAGGTGCCATTTCTAGAGTCAATAATTTGTAGAATCCTTATTAATTTTATATACTTATACATAATTTTATTAAACTTTAGTAGTTTAAAACCGTTGCATCTAGTTTAAAATACTATTAAAAACAGCTCAAACGCATTAGCCAAAGTCTGTAAAGTCGCTTCTGTGATTTATTTAAATGGCAGCTCTTCATATTATGTTTTTGGAAGCTCAAATAGCTTAGAAAACTGTACAATTTTACACACATCTAGCGAAGGCGGGGAAAATGAATTTATCTCATCAATTGGATTTGGTGTCTTAAGTAAATTATTCATCAATCCGATGATTTATAAATTATATGTCAAGCATTAAAAGAAAAACTTATGGACCAAAGAATTATCGACGACAACCAATACAAGAATCTAGAATTTTCAGTGCATCATTTGTAAAAACAACAAGTTATATTATTATAACGACTACGTAGGCGTGATGACAAGTACGAGGCCCTCACTACTTAACCCATTCCAGCCTACTGGGTATTTAAATACCCAAAAAAGTGTTGACGCCTAAAAAAATCTAGCGTGGAATAGGTGAGAGATATCGCTGCATTTTGTTTGTTTTTGTAAAGGGACAGAATGGTCCTAAAAATAAATAATAGAACAGTATAATTTTCAGCGGTTTACCTTTGTTATTTTACAGGTAAAAGTCGCGCTTTTTTTGTCTGGAAATGCTCCGGAAAAGTGCTGCCAAATATAGGGAAATGGGAAAAACATAAAACGCTCACCCTTACCAGATAGCTTTAGGTGTCCTCTATTTAATAAAGAAAAACCAAAAGCGATATATCAATACACCTGGCTGTCAAACCAGGTCTAATGAAAATGGTACTTTAAATACCCAACAGTCCATGGTGTATACCAAAAATATCTATTTTTTGCAATATGGAAAAGAATCTTTTGGAGTGAATAAAAGCTCATTTAAATCTGAATTGTTATTATTTTCTTGAGTAAACATAAAGAGATATGTTTAGCCTTAGCAATCTTCATATTATCTGATGCAACACCGTTGTGGTAATCCAGGAAGCAAGGAGCGGGTTGCAAGTTAACCTGTTAGGAATTTACCGAACGGAATCGGGCACATCATAATATTATTATTACACTTCTGGGGGGGGGGGGGTTCAGCGATGGGCTCCGGACTAACAACCGGCAGTGGTAGGTAGGTTTACGATAAATGTCTTGCCACGTATGAGCGTTCACCTTAACATCCATTCACTCCCCCTTCGAAACTATGGGTTCTGAAATGCGGAAATTGCAGTTTTAAATATTTTTTTCTATGAAGAAGTTGATTTCCTGGAGAATCCAAGATGTTTAGAGATGAAACAGAAATTTGGGTGACAGGCCACGAGCGCCAACTTCCACCGCGTGAAGGTGAACAGGGAAAGCGTTCCGGGTGACGGCATTTGCGAGGTCATTGTATTTATTCAATTTGTACTCGTGGTCTTTTAAGATATTTGGTTCTCATGGAACTGTTAATTCTACAATAATGGCCATCTTCCGAAATAAAAAGTAAATAATTATATCTGAACGAAGGACTGTGCATCCGAAACTTCTCAATTATCGAGAAAGGTTTTGTAGTGGAATGTTTTTTAGGTGTATAGATAACTCGAAGTCAAGTATTATTTTAAATAATTTGTTTTTGACACTTTTTCATTTAACGGCTCGCTTATATGTCATAAACTCGTCCTAGCAAATTTTTCCCACGTATGTGCACAAAATTACATAATCCTAATTTTTCAAGATAACACACCCAGATAAGGTATTAAACTCATTAGCGCGACACATCAATACCAGAAAAGGCACATTTCAACTTGATTAAATTAGCCGAGGGAATTTATGAACGTCGCATTAAAGGTGGCTTATCATAATTATATTATCAATATCCTCCACGAAAGGCGGCCGATGTTCGCCAAATAATTAAGTAATCGAGTTAGGCGAAAACAAACTCGGCGTAATAAATCGTATAATTAATGGCGGCTAATGGCCTCGCTGCTTCTAGTTCAGGTTCAATTCGAAACATTCTTCTAGTGCAAGTGTTGAAATACTTCATTTAGAAGAGTGGCGAAAAACTCAGAAGTTCGATATAAAACAAGGTAATTTATGCATAAGAGAAACCTTTCTCAAACAAAAAACCACTACGAGACTCGATCGTTGTAATGCTAAATGAAAAAAGCCTCGGACACGCAATATTCGAGACAAAAAAAAACTGAAATACAAAAAAAAAGTTTTTTAATTAGTTTTCAAGATTGTTTAAAAAACTAATTTAACCTACCGACATATGTATTTATGTATTATTTGAAAAAAACTAGCTTAACTTACCGAACTGTATAAGTTTCTTTGAATGCCTATATATCGTTTATTTATTGAGGCCGAATAAAAATTATTCGGAATCAGCGTGGTGAATATAGTCGGATGACGTTAAAAAATCAACAATGTAGAAAAGGCTCCTATAATGCATTAATACCAAAACAAGTAACAACGAAAAAAGAAAAATTACAGAATCCAAAGAGAAATTATTGTTTGATAGATGAAAGCCAAAGAATGTGAAAAGAAACATGACTATGAAATCGGAGAATATCGCGGTTGTTTGACATTATAAACGAGATAAAAAACGAATTTACCGCGTGAATATTGTAGCACCCGACGTTTCGGCGTTGCAGACGCCGTTGTCTAGGGTAGACTGAAAGAGCTGTCAATCCGTTGTTCTGCGGGTAGGCTACATACCGCTGCCGCCACTGCGTAAATTATAACGGTGGTGGGGGGCGAGGTTTTTTGTATTTTTTTAAATCTTATTTATAATAGAAACACGACTCTTTCAATCTCCATAAGAAAATTCAAGAAGCCACTAGACACGGCAGCAAACCTAATGATGGGACATTTTTAGATGCGAATAATAATACTGTGATGGACGTCGAGGCGAAATTACGCATCTGAACCAAAAAAACAAGTTAAAGGACGCTACTTATTTATATTTTTTTTCAACAAAATACAGAGGAATTATTTAAAAACATAATGATCCTGCGCCACCTCTAACTAGGTAGCACCTGTTTTAACGAAGACACCAATTTTATATAATAGCATTTTATTATTAATTTTATGAAAATATATTTTTTAATCTATTGATTTCACAATCTAAGATCAATATGTCTACAAAATTGCTATAGTAAAATATTAAAAACATACAAAACAATCATCAAGAAATCTAAGTCATCATTAAATAATAAAAGTAATCGATATTATTATAAAAAGACTCCAAATACAAAATTTTTATTAATTAAAAAATATTTTAAAAATAATGTAATTAGGCGGTCTAGCTACTAACTAAGCCACCGAGCCTGGTCAGGGCTGAATTCCGTTGCCATTTCAATTTAACATCTATTCTGAGGACGTTTTAAAAGAGGTGTTTGCAAATCATTATGAGGTATTAAGATTAACGGGGTCCTCGTCAACAACCTTCGTTACGCCGATGACACACTCTTGTTTGAAATGTGTAATTTTTCTCCATAGCTAGAATGGTCAGAAAATTTCGCAACGGAGAGGACACCTGAAGATGTGTCGAAAGATGTACGTTTCAAATTCAAACTATAAATCTCTAAGATGTCGCTTAAATGAAAATCTGGAATACGGCCAGCAATAGAATAAGCTCAAAAGTTTTATAAAATGGAAAACTTTAGCGTCTCGGAGTTTCAATATCGATATTTATATCCTTAAAAATATGGACGATCCGTTATATAAGTTTACGATTCTCTTCTGGACGCTGTGAAATTTTGCAGCGCGGGGTGTAAAACTTCTAATCATTTAAAAGCAGATGTGAGGATACTATCTTCTAATAAAAATCGAGATATAAAAATGATGGATAGTTGTTTAAACCATGTGTGGAGTCTTTGTTCCTCGTAGTACAAACACGCGTAACTCAAAGAACTTGATATATCATATACAGTATCACATATAAGATGTAGTAGGCATGTTGAAAAGAAACCGTGGACAATGAGTCTGTACATTTGCAAAAAATGTGCTGCTAACCATTACAAACCCACGAACAAAGAAACGTCAGTGTTTTGTCGAAAGGTGCGCAAATGCTTTAGTATAGGGTGGCAATGTGTAAATTGAACTTTTGATAGCTTTAACATTATAAATAGGATAGAAAACGAATTTACCGCGTGAAATTTGTAGGACCCGACGTTTCGGTGACGTTGCAGCCGCCGTTGTCTAGGGTAAACCCTAGACAACGGCGGCTGCAACGTCACCGAAACGTCGGGTCCTACAAATTTCACGCGGTAAATTCGTTTTCTATCCTATTTATAATGTCAAACAACCGCGATAGTCTTCGATAGCTTTAACATTGATCATAGCCACAAGGAAAAGACGAGGCGTGGGTGGTTTCATTCAGTAGTTTGTTACGTGTAAGTCCAGTATTCTGATCTCCGTTGCGACCCATTTCACACCCGCCATGGTACATCTGAAAAGCGACACTGTAACGCGAATTAAGCTACACAAGAACGCGTTCCTCACGTGAAGCGCCTCGTCGTGTATCAAAGGGCCAATACCTCTTCGCACGTGCACGTCCGCGAGCTTGCTCCGCTGCACAGACCGCCAGAATGTCCGGAAGCCGCACCCTCACAGTCTGCTAGATTCTCAGAGCGCCACCACTGATATTGCAGCACAGCAGTCATCGCCACAGAAGATGTTATATACGCTTAGCTACACTCGGAAGATATCTGCCGCAGGGCGAGCAGCCCTGCGACGTTGCACCCAGAAAACCGGGTAAATGGGCCCCGCTCACTTGAAGCCCCGCTAAAGGGCAATTGCCCAGCGGAAGAAGACGGGCCTCAAACAAGGATCGTCGACCGAATCACGGAATGCCCTTCACACCATGAACATGAAAAGTTGCAGGGCCATCAGAAAATATAGTTTGCGTATTTGGCAAGAATGTTGGAACCGCGGGAAGACGACTAACGTACCGAATTATTTCGTCGGTATCGGAGCGAACGAAAAAAGCATTTCCCGTATTTTATTCACCATACTACACAAATCGTTGGTGGTAACGAAGACTTGTCGAACTAGGACTCTAGACACAGAAATTATTTTGGTATTACATTAACCTAGCCTCCTCCTGGCATACATATATCGAGTCTAAGAGCACTTAAATAATAAGAATACACAATGTTTATGAAGCTTGAACAGTTCATAGAATTAAGGATACTAAAACCAACCGACGTGGATATTAAGAGATGTCAATTACTATAATCGAAACCGCCGCCCCAGGGAGTTACAGCGACATTAGGCTATTGTGTTTCCCATGGAGTGAACGTAAAGTCGTTATTCACGACACAATCTATAGTCAAACTACACTAAGAGCCCATAAGAGTCCATCACCTTATCGCGAGACTCTGGGAAGTGGGACAACGGGACAAACTCGCGCTCATACTAACATATTTGAACTGATTACTCCATCCTGCAGTCTGGCCATAGATTGGAGGTCGATTGCGAGGCCTATACCTTACGTTAGCTGTAATTCATATATCGAATTTATCGCGGATCCGTGGCGCCCTTTGCCCGTCAAGCTCACTCGGGATTGGGTGGCAAACGGATCGTTTCTAAGGATAAGTGACGCCAGAGCAACAGCTACCCCCCGCTTCATAGAAAACGGACGTCTCCACACTCCCCCGGATATTCGACAGATTGCGTAAGTAAGGCTAAAATAGCCACATACGCAAACCGCCCAGTTTCGCCCGATGTGTTCCCCAAAATCCGCATTTATGATCCCAACTGTCTACGACTGCAGGTTGCATCCGCATGAAGAGTTCACAGCGGCCCTTCCAGGTTCAGTCCCTCTTCGTGGAGGCTACCGGATGGAAGCTGAACCATGAGTTGGCCGACCTAAGAAACACAAGCAGGTAACCAGGCCCAAGCTGCAAGGAATCATTAAAAACCAAAATGGGCAAAGGTTTATCTCAGCATAATAAATCTAGAATTTGTAATATATAGATAGATAGATAGCAGCGACGAAGCTGTGCGATTTATGTGCCAGAATTTGTAAGCATTCTAACGCGCGCCCCGCCTAAGATAACGGCATCATCAGGTTTTTGGAAAAGAAGTGGCGATGAAATTAACTTTTCGTGAGTCCCCAATTCGAACCACATGTATCCAATTAGTAAAACACGCCTTTATAGCAAATAATTTAATTAATTGCTTTTGAGCGTTTCAGATATTTACTGTGGGTTTGGAGATGATAGATTATAATAACTATCGTTTAACAGAGGGGGATAGTCTACAGGGTCATCGTCTTGCTTGGGGGTCAGTAGTATTTTATAGTGTTTGACATTATTGAGTCAGAATACAGGGGTTTAGCAGTGTCAGATCGTCGTCGAGAATCTTCCAAGCGAAAAGACATGTTTGGGCACGGAGAAAATAATCTCGTACAAGAACAATATTCCAAGATGTTCACACTGAGAAAAATATAACGCTGTAATACACGTAAATATGCATGTTTCAAAAGGGATTAAATCTATAAAATCTAATGTGGTTCGTACGTCATCAACATCATCAACATGACGCGTAACGATGTAGTTATCATGACAGCATGCAATTACATACGTAAGGTTATAATCAGTTACAAGAATCATGTTGAAGCTACATTATACCGTTATTTTTCAATAAAAAAATATTTATTCAATAAAAAAAATAAAAAATGGCTTCTTGACGATATAGGTCGTTCAAGGCCAGAGAATGATCTTCTGCAAATCATCTCTTAGAAGTAATATACCTGCATACATGTGATATAAGATAATAAACATAATGTAACATATATGTGTATGTGTGTATGTATGTATATGCATATGTATATATGTATATGTGTGCGTATAAGTGTATGTGTCCTACGTCAGTTATGCTTCTCCACCCAAGCCTGAAAATAAATCGTATGCCCAGATACAGGCTATACTCGGCCTAGTTGGGCATGCGCTGCGCATAGTCATGTGAATGTGGGTCGTCGTTTACTTCGCACCATTACTTAGTATGCCATTTTATGAATTTCGCATGTTATGTTTAAAATGAATAAATAAATTTTCGTATTACCCGTACGGGGCATGGCGAAACATATAATCAAGTAATGGAGTTTCAACAAAATTCCTTGCAATTCAACAAACTTATGATTGAAACATGATTATTCTGTATCAAAACATGATTACTCTGTATAAAACTAATCTTACGGCGACTGCTCTTGAAACGATCATCGGCTACCCGATTCCGGGTGAAGAGCCGGGCAAAGGATGCCGTAATCCACGACAGATTCAGTTGACACCGTTTCACCGCTACGTGTGTCGGGAGACCGGAGTAATCTGGTCGCAACTGGAAGTAAGGGTGCGAGTGTTGGCCCGCTGGGTAACATACCTGGCTATCTCGCGGATAAGGCGTTGGCTTCTTACGGGCATGTGGCGGAGCTTGACGGTGGACTGTTTTGTTCTAAGTCTTCTGCGCTCACATCACGGGAGACAAAACGATTATATTTCGTTAAAACTCCCTGAGGTGACGGGTTCGTTCGTTGTAGTTGACAGCTCTAGTTGTATAAAACCGTAATAACAAAACGACATTGTAGTAAGAAATCCAATATTTTCTCAGTGCATATTTGTATTCATACATATTTGTATTTCCGGATGCCCAGGGCCATAAAAAATAAGTATGGCTACTGGAAGTAGTTTCGTTTGACAGAACTGCGGCTGAAATCCCCCGAAACAGTAATTTACCCCCAGTTATACGTATAAGTCAGTTATGCTTCTCCACCAAGTCAGACAATACGTCGTATGATCAAACACAGGCTGTATTTGGCCTGGTAAGGTATGCACTGAGCATGGTCATGTGAATGTGGGACGTCGTTTACTTTGTACCAATACCTAGGATGACCAGTGTATGTACAGTGGAACCTCTAATAACGAGCATAATTCGTTCCAAAACTCTTACTCGTTAAGCGAAACAATTTTTCACATACTTGTTATGAGAGGTGCGAATTACTCGTTATGAGGATTTACTGCAAATTACTCGTTATGCGAGGTGCTTGTTATGACCTGCTCGTTATGATCCACTGTATTTCCGTTATTTATTTGAAAAGAAAAAATAACTAAGAGTAATAATAACAACAATAACTATCGACTTATGGTCTCGGAACTACGCGAAACTCCGTTCATGATGAGAAATGTGTAAACAAATAAGGTGTTTTCACAGACTTCGTCGGAGAACAATCGACTTGTCCGGCGAATGTATAAACGCGGCATTAGACCATAACAAATGTGTTAAGAAGAGACGCGGCGACGACACGGACGACGAAAATAAATAATATTTGTTTAGCCAATCTAAACGCAAAGAGTGTCCTGTTATGATAATTGAGTGGTATAAAGAAAGGATGAAAAGCTTAACTGAGTGGGTATTTATTTAATGCCAGCCTGCAAACACGACAGCCTTTAACCGAGTAACGTATTAATGGACAGCGAAATAACGCGAGGCAGGATTAAGCGCTCATTAAAGCTTTTATGGGTGAATCTAAATGACGCGATGACGGCAACGCTATTAGGCGCGTTGAGGTTTTCAATTAAATTCAACATCGACTGACTTTCATGACGTCATATAATGCCAACGGCCAAGCAAATGACAAGATATCAGGCTAATGACGAGCCGTCAGACTCCGCAGAGACATCGCATTGCCCCATGTTTGCCGTTGATCTGAATTTGTTCATGAGAAAACGCTAAATTAAGTTTTGCGACGTATTTCAGGGGCATATTGACGGGGTATATTAGTCGAGCGTGCAGAATACATTGTATGTCTATAAAAACCGCATGTATGTATTTCATATATACATGAACCGCTCGCTAAGCCGCATGTTCGCGCGCATCATCTTGTATTGTTGCTCGAACTGTTCGTCACTTCAACACCAGGCATTTGCGTTAAATCCGCACTTCGATTTGTTTACTGCCAATCGCAGTACATTTAGGGATTCTATAGGCTGAAGTCTTTATTGCTATTGTTCTTAATCTAAGGCGCTTACAATTCTTTTTCGGGAAACAAATGCGTTGTAAATTGTAATGTTCTTTGTGTTTGCTAATGATAAAATAAATTAAAAATATAACAGTAAGCAATTGCTCGTTTCTAATGTGATCTTTCAGATTTGTTATTATCAAAACCAGCAGTAAACGAAGAACTTTGAGTTTCTTATTCAGAACCCAAGTAATCTTTCAGTATATAACAGGATAAAACGAATTTACCGCGTGAAGTTTGTGACCCCGCCGCCACACCACCGTTATAATTTGCGGAGTTACATGTGCAGCAGCAGTTTGCCGCCTACCCGCAGAACAACGGAAGACGATTGATAGTACTTTAGTCTACCCTGGGCGACGGCAGTGGCAACGTCGCCGAAACGTCGGGTGCTACAAACTTCACGCGGTAAATTCGTGTTATGCTATTTATAATGCCAAACAACAGCGATAGTCTTCGATTTCATAATCTTTCAGTATTTATAGCTAAGCCACAAATGTATACCAATCTATAAAAGTGACCGAAATTAAAAAAAACCTACGTTATGTGAAGTAAGTCTGTGTACCTATAAATAAAATTAAATGTAAACATAATTGCCAAGTCGGCATGATTTTAGATTTGGTGTGGAAATTATTATTAAGTATATACGTACTAAAATGAAAGATACGGTACACGAATCTATTACTAAGATAATTATGATAAAGCGGTTAAGATTATTAAAATGAAGATACATATTTTAAATTTATAAAAAAAAACAATATTCGTCTAGAAGCACAGCACAGCACATCGCCCTCATCAATCTCATTATCAGTGTCAATCTCCATTACTTATCGAACATTTCTTATACCATACTAAAATCGCTAATTCTGATACGGCACGATCGTAAACGACGATATCGTCGATAAATCACCCATTTTGTATCCAAGCAATTAACGGTTCCATCACAGGGATAGATAAAAAACCGTAATAAATTCTGAAAATTGATTTAATTAAAATGAATAATAAAATGTGATTCTATCGTAGCAGGATATGAGTAACATCAGTATGAAATAATGTGGGTCCGCCATACATCGGATGTAGCGATATCAATA
This sequence comes from Micropterix aruncella, assembly GCA_944548615.1. Lineage (NCBI taxonomy): Eukaryota > Metazoa > Arthropoda > Insecta > Lepidoptera > Micropterigidae > Micropterix > Micropterix aruncella. The sequence continues at coordinate 3,225,983 of OX155950.1, forward strand.
AGAGAAACTATTAATCTCGCATCGTATTTGGAAACATAAATATCTGGTTAAGACGCCATGTCGTATCTCGTTTATTTATTTCGGACCATCCATCATCGCTTCGCCTGCTGTGCTATACCCCGAATTATTATTCAAGCCTCTAGGGCGGATGAGATAGAAAAGGCGGGAAATAGGAAGCAGCCCTAACTTAGCCCGACATTTATAGCCAAAAAACATGAATATACATTTCTAACGAACAAATCGTCTCTATTTCTATTGATGGCGATAATTATTTCATAGGTTCCCAAGAGCGCAAAGGAAATCCACGAACACAAGGAAATCTTAATAAGTAGGTAGGTACCTACTTTGAATTCAGAATCCATTAAGAGGTCAATAGCCATGTCAACTGTGAATAGTCGTCTCACTACCAATTGACTATGACAATGGAGTAAGTGGCAAATTATTTGGCGGGCGGACAATTAGCGACATAGACCTGGCACAAAAATTAGTCAGTTGTTATGCCCGCACGTATTATAATATAATAACCTTGACTCATCCCTCTCTGCAATAGATCAGTCGAAATACATCAAAGCCAGCGGTTACTGAGAATTAGACGATGACATTTCCAGCAGATAATTTTAGAACAATGACGGCACGAAGTTTATATTACTGCTGATACTGGCGTTGACGAGTGAATCATTTCGGAGAAGATAGCAATTTTACTTTAATTATATTAGAGCCCCACTCCGCGAGTAAAAAATGAAATTGTGTGGTTTAAAAAGTCTGGATAACGAATATATTGGATTTGATTATGTATGGTATTAGATTGCTCGATTCAACCCTTCTGCGCCGGCGAAATGTAGGGGGCGCTGACAGCATCGACGTCGAAACTAATACATCATTGTCATAATAGCCATCTATAATAACAATGATAATGAATGATTTTTTTATAAAGCACTGATTGATTATAATAACCGGGAGCTAATGGGCCCTGTTGGAGTTGGCCACAAAGACTCATTTCGTTCAGAGTCGGTCATACTCACGGGTCAACACCCATCCGGCGGCCTCCACGCAGAAGAAAACCTAGGCCCCCAGGGGGGGCCTGCGGTCCCCCTAGGGCGCTCCTGGACGGTTTGCGCACCGTACGGCGTCAGCCAATGGATTGTGTACTCCGACTAACAGCCGAGGGAGTCTGGGAACAGTAATGTTTCCTATAGAGCGGAGTTGCTTGTTAACCTTATGGCAACTGCTCTTGAAACGACCTTTCGGCCACCCGATCTCGGGTGAATAAGGCGGGCAAAAGATGCCGTGGTCCGCCATAGTTTCGGTTGACACCGAATCACCGCTTCATAAGGGAGAGGCCTGCGCAAGCGACTTCGATCCTGTAACCAGTCAGGAGGTAGGAGGTATCTTGAAGGTTAATTCCAGACGGATATATCCTTCCAAACTGGTGCCGTAGCTATTGATTGTGGATTGTTTTTCGTCCCAAGTCTTCTGCGCTCACCTCACGGGAGATACAACGATAAATTTCGTTAAAACTTCCTGAGGTGACGGGTTCACCCGTTGTAGTTGACAGCTCTAGTTGATTATAAAAACCAAATAAATTAAACAATGATAACAATAATAACATTCTATTATTAGTGTCATCTATCGTATTCTTTATATAAGCTGATTACATCACAGCAATAATACGGAGAGATAGAATGCCATCTATTAGTCTATCTAAACTTAAATTGAGTAATTATTAGGTACTGAAAACTATATACCAAATTAAAAAATGATATCTTTATACAAAAAAATATTGGGGAGCTATAATTTTAAAAAATCATTAGTTATTATATTATTATTTTATTTCAAGATAGGATACCGTATAGCCGTGTTTGTCACGAACGCCGCCATATTGAACATAAGAGAATATTAATCGGTTTTTGAAACTATGAGTTGCGTTTCTACGCGTTGCGTTTCGTAATAAAATTCTAGCTGCCAAATCGTAGTACTGCAATGAGTAATTTAATACGCTATATAATCAATGATAGTGGTAAGAGTATAAATAAACTGTCCCTCACTACTCGGACAAACGACCTATACCTATACGAATTGAAAATCCTGAGTATTCCTGGAAGTAGCAGTATGAGGATTCTATCGGTATCTAGAAAGACAATCTTTAGATATATTTTTTTTCAAACCTGTTAGTCATTTTTAAGATACAATATATTTTAGTTTTAGCTTTTATGGCACCTACTCTTAAATTTGTGTCTAAAACGACTTCCAAGCTAGGAAGAGCCCCACATACCAAATTTTAACCAAATCGCTCCAGTGGTTTCGTCTATATAGATGTGCTGTCACCTGACCGCGTGAACTATGGACGCCGAATATATATATATACATTTTGTAATGTGGCAGCTTTGGTTCCTGGGACCTCAAAACGTGAAAATAAACTAAAATTTCAAAATAGTTTTTTCGCACAATCACAAAACTACCAATTTTACTCCGTATGTGGGTGGTAAAAAATGTTGGGTTACCAAAACAAATGACGTTTAGATCAACAAATCAATATATTTGCTATAATCGAGGGTTAATCATTGACAACAATCTGTCCATATTAAAATCGCAATTTATCCAGTCTCACAAAATGATCCGCACATACGAATTCAAAGATACGGCTTCCAGATAAAGAAAATTGTACATGATGATGATGACGCATAACTTCACTGGTCTGTGTATCATCGTTTCGCGCTTATCTCAATATCCTGAACTTCTCATAACAAACATGAGATGCCCTGTGGCTTAAAAACAGGTACACGATTCTGAATCAGCAAATACATAAATCAGTAATGGAAACTTTTCCCTGTTTATTTTAACCGTATCAGAAATGTAAGCAATCATATTTAAAAAATCACTCGTGTTTTATATAAAGGTTTCTATTGGCTCGCCAACAGACGATTTTGGAGCTGCTTTACTCTACAGAAATGGGGCAGCAAAGATGTTGAATTCCGAAGATGTAAGTTCCGAAGCCGTCTTGAAACACTGGTTCCCGTTGGATCTCCGAAGTAAGCAGCGTCGGGCGTGGTCAGTATTTAGATGATAAGTAATCCACGCGATGTTGGGGGCTAATGGGCCCAGGGCAGTTGGGCCATGTGTTAGGGTCGACCCAACTCACAGACCAGCACCTTTCCGGTAGCCTTTACGTAGAAGTGCGAGCCCGGGTAGGACTCTGTGCCTGCGGGCCATTTTGTCTGGGAATTGTCCTTCGGGCACTAATAGACGGTCTGCGCATCGTGCGGCGTCAGCCAATCGACTGTGCATTCCGGTTGATAACCGGGGGAGGTTTAAAACGGCTTTGTTTTCTGTAGATCGGGGTTGGTTGTTTACCAGACTGCAACCGCTCTTGAAACGACCAATCGGCTACCCGATCCCGGGTGAGAATAGAAGGACGCCATGGTCCGCGATAGATTTGGTTAATTCCGAATCACCGCTTACATATGGGATGTAACCATTCGAAAGGCCGGAGAAATCCGGCCGAAACTGGTAGTAAGGGCGCGAGTTTTTCCCGCTGGCTGCACATTTTCGGTTGCTCGCAATAGAGCGTCGGCTTCTTACGGGCCAGTGGCGTAAGTAGACAGTGGACTGTTTAGTCCCAAAGTCTTCTACGCTCACCTCACGGGAGACAAAACGGTCAGCATCCATTAAAACCTCCTGGGGTGACGGGTTCTCCCCTCCCCCGAAGACTTTCCCGGTAAGTAGCTAAGGACGAATTTTATCTAAATATTTATTTTATAAATAAAATCGATGAGCGCCCTCTCTCGGTCGGCGGACGAACCCGGTTCGGTTCCGATCCATCTGTTGGCCCTTAGCCGAGAAACGGAACCGCGCCGCCCGAGACATAATATTGGATTAAAGTGTATGGCGGAATTCAAATATTGGTATAGCTTGTATATGAGATATTCCAACCAAAATTTCACAATGTGATTTCGGCCCAACAAGGTATCTGTGTACCATATTTCTAGTCTCTAAGTCCAATATTTCGAGATTTAAATAAGACTAGTGCGCTCCCTGGCGGACTGATTTCAACCACAGTGATTTCAACCTCTTCAACTCTTGCCATGACCAAATAAAGCCTGCATGCCAAATTTCAGCTCAATCGGATTAAGCGTTTGGGCGCTACTGTGGAGGAATTCACATACGCAGACAGACACACAAAGAGACTAAATCTGGAAATGGTCTTAATCGTCTCAGAATGGCTCAAAATGGATATTTCCGTCTTCATCTCGAAAAAAAAGTTTTGCGCGTTCACAATACTTTCCCTCCTCGTCGGTTGGCGGGCCTGGAAAGTAAAAAATCTGCAGAGGTATTTATATATCTACAGACGGCCAACTGTGAATTCATCATTCAAATATCGCATATTAATTGCATAAATCGTATATTAATCGCCATAATCGGCAAGATAATAAAATGTATCATCGATTGACAGGTACAAGCTACTTTAAGTGTCCCCCTATTTTTGATACGCTGTTTGAAATATTTATCTGCCTATATATCATTTTAAGGTAGCCGCATCCAGGACATATATTTTATAAGAAAAAAAATGAAGTTCTTTTAAGACCCAGTGACAAGTAAAAAGTGCTTCCGCGAGGGTGAAATTAGCATCCTTACAAATAAATAATTCCGCTATGAATTATATATGTATAGGTAGCCAAAGACCCATGGAACGATGGAAGATTGTGTCCATGTGGTGACGATCCCACCTTTGTAAGATTTGAGTACAAAAGAGTTTTTGATTCATCGATTGTCGATGTAAACAAACATGTATACCGCAATTTATTTTATGTATTTTATGTATGAGACATATCCACGTCCATGAGGATATTTCTCATACATAAAATATGAGATTCCACGTCCGCTCACGCCGGCGACCGGGCGCATACTAAACATTCGGTCGCAGCGCTAGCGCAGAATAACTGTCTGCGCAGTCGTGGTATAAGGGTGTTAATGGTAAAGCATATTTAGCGTAAGTCTCAGGCCGCTCTCACGTTTCAATTAGTTGCAATTAAATTAGGACCGAAATAAAAAAGTGCGACGCTAGAGAATTAACCAGTCAATATAATGAAATTAAAATAAAATACACTCACCGCTTACATTGTAGTATTCGCGCCTGAAAGTTTTCGATATCTGTTTAAGAGCCTTATTACAAAATAGCGTAGGTATTCTTTTAAAATGAGTTAAAAAAATGAACGCATTTTTTTTTGGATGTAACTATAAAAGATAGGATAAATAAATAAATAAATAAATAAATAACTATTCAACCCTGGGAGAAAACCGCGGCACTGAGCGCTCTTCTCTTGCGCAAGCAAATATATACACAATTTCTAATTGTTTTTTGCAGTGTTTTCTCCTTTCTAATGACAATAATTTATATTATGTCGTATTGCTAAAAGAGTGAACTTTTATATAGTATAAGTATTATATAAGAATCTTATTTTATTTCTGAGAAAATTAGAATGATACAGGAAGATTTTTTTTTAATTTTGTGTAATTGTAAGTAATGTATACCTTGGATATGTGGTCAAAAAACGAAAAAATAAAGCCGTAGTGTACATCAAGAATACATGACGGACATAAAAAAAAATAGTATACGGTTTTCGTTGTAGTGATATTACTGTATTAAGGAGCTCAAAGTTTGCCTTCCGAGCGTTTTACGAATAACGACTTTCGGAAAATGGGCTGAATAAGTAAATAATATTCGTTATATCTAAAATTAAAGGCCGCTATGGTCAACATCAAGAAATGGTCCAGGTAATTCAGTAATTAAAGTTTGTAGAAATCTCTTCATTTCTTGGAATTAGAACGCCAAAAATCCACTTTTCTTGCCTTTCTGGAAAAAATATGTGATAGGGCTCTTAAAGCCTTAATGCCCAAGGCAATGAGCAACTTTTTTAAGTTACAAGTTGGTTCCTTATCGAGGAATTCGCTTAGATTTTTCTTTTAATATTTATGCTTATATTCATCAAAAAAATCGTAAAACGTTCTTCAGATATGTTCGTTCCCAGGTATCATTGCGCCATTTCCTGTGAGAATCACAATAATCTAAAACAAATGTTAAATTAGGCATAATTATGCCAAATTGTGTGAACAACTGTGAACCTCTGAACAAATTGGAAACCTTTCGAAGTTACTAGTTAGTTATTTCTGTAAAAAAAATATATTGAAATATACTAAAACTCTCAATGTAATCAAGCATTTTGACGAAAATACGAAACAATGGAAATGGGAATAAAATCGTCACGTAGCGAATGGATTCGAAATTAAAATTTTATTGTCGGACAGTAAATTATACTCAATAAAAAGTTTGTTATTCGAGGTAATAATAGCCCTGTGACGTCCACAATAAAATGGCCTTCCCACGACATTACATACCAGCAAGGAGTTATACTACGTCTAATTGTTTATCTACCGTATAAATGTTCTGAGTCCGATCTTGTCGTATTGTTTAGAGTTAACAACCTATTCTTACGTGGTAGGACAAGATACGACCGCATTAAGAGCGACGAACAATAAAAGGGTCAGCGGTCTCGGCAGAAGATAGCCTAAATTTAATTAACGCTGTGTGTGGACGCATTCCGAGACGGTTTGTGTAAAGAGCGTGGCATGCAGACGCCTTGGATGCATAAAGGAGACACAGTTTACTGCGATATTCTATTTTTGTAACAGTTCTGTAACTGCACTGTGTTTATTTTATCAATTTGTACCCTTTTAAAGCCTAAGTAAAGTATTACAATCGTCATTCTTGGGTGAAAACAAGGATAATATATGAAATCAGAGACTATCGCGATTGTATGACATAAATAAGATAAAAAACGAATTTACCGTTGCAGCCGCTGTCTAGGGTAGATAGTCTACCCTAGACAACGGCGGCTGCAACGTCGCCGAAGCACCGGGTGTTACAAACTTCAAGCGGTAAATTCGTTTTTTATCCTATTTGTAAGGATAATATACACTTAACCCTTTTAGACCAGATATTTTACAAGTAAAGAAGTTTTTGAGTCCTGGACTATTTTTTGTCTTGCCTCGGCAAAAAAGCGATAGATCCTGGTATTTTAGTATTAGTGAAAATAAATGTGTTTTTTTAAAATGGTAAAACTTGAGAAATACCTTTATAGATATATTTAAAAATTATATAATATAATGTATAAACCGTACCCCGACATTTGTGTGTGTTAGGAACTCACGATCACCCATACAATTTTGTGGGCAGGGTCTGAAAGGCTTAAAGCGGCTTCTTGTCCTACTCCGTCTTCAGCTTCGACAACAGTTTGTCAATTTACGCATTGTGGTGAAGATAATGGGAATTATTCTGTAAGGCAGCGCAAGCGTTTATCAATTGGTGAATACGCGTAAACCAATCCGCAACGATGGAAAAAATATATTTTACAATTAAAATGTTTATGACGAAAAGTATCTATATACATTTTAATATGTGCTATTTGTCTATTCGTCTGCGGGTAATAACTAATTAATAATATCACAAAACGTTACAGATCCGCTCCCTCATTAGATTAATTTATTTATTATTAACATATATGTACATTGTGATAAAACCAACACCGGTTAACATTTCCAGTATTCGAAACGGACCCGATGTAGGCTAAGAATATTAAAGTTAATAAAATTAAGCATTAGAGCTAATTTCGGAGTCGTTTCAATACTGCGTTCGGTCGCCAGTGTGAAGTGACGTCCACAATAAAATGGCCTTCCCACGACATTACATACCAGCAAGGAGTTATACTACGTCTAATTGTTTATCTACCGTATAAATGTTCTGAGTCCGATCTTGTCGTATTGTTTAGAGTTAACAACCTATTCTTACGTGGTAGGACAAGATACGACCGCATTAAGAGCGACGAACAATAAAAGGGTCAGCGGTCTCGGCAGAAGATAGCCTAAATTTAATTAACGCTGTGTGTGGACGCATTCCGAGACGGTTTGTGTAAAGAGCGTGGCATGCAGACGCCTTGGATGCATAAAGGAGACACAGTTTACTGCGATATTCTATTTTTGTAACAGTTCTGTAACTGCACTGTGTTTATTTTATCAATTTGTACCCTTTTAAAGCCTAAGTAAAGTATTACAATCGTCATTCTTGGGTGAAAACAAGGATAATATATGAAATCAGAGACTATCGCGATTGTATGACATAAATAAGATAAAAAACGAATTTACCGTTGCAGCCGCTGTCTAGGGTAGATAGTCTACCCTAGACAACGGCGGCTGCAACGTCGCCGAAGCACCGGGTGTTACAAACTTCAAGCGGTAAATTCGTTTTTTATCCTATTTGTAAGGATAATATACACTTAACCCTTTTAGACCAGATATTTTACAAGTAAAGAAGTTTTTGAGTCCTGGACTATTTTTTGTCTTGCCTCGGCAAAAAAGCGATAGATCCTGGTATTTTAGTATTAGTGAAAATAAATGTGTTTTTTTAAAATGGTAAAACTTGAGAAATACCTTTATAGATATATTTAAAAATTATATAATATAATGTATAAACCGTACCCCGACATTTGTGTGTGTTAGGAACTCACGATCACCCATACAATTTTGTGGGCAGGGTCTGAAAGGCTTAAAGCGGCTTCTTGTCCTACTCCGTCTTCAGCTTCGACAACAGTTTGTCAATTTACGCATTGTGGTGAAGATAATGGGAATTATTCTGTAAGGCAGCGCAAGCGTTTATCAATTGGTGAATACGCGTAAACCAATCCGCAACGATGGAAAAAATATATTTTACAATTAAAATGTTTATGACGAAAAGTATCTATATACATTTTAATATGTGCTATTTGTCTATTCGTCTGCGGGTAATAACTAATTAATAATATCACAAAACGTTACAGATCCGCTCCCTCATTAGATTAATTTATTTATTATTAACATATATGTACATTGTGATAAAACCAACACCGGTTAACATTTCCAGTATTCGAAACGGACCCGATGTAGGCTAAGAATATTAAAGTTAATAAAATTAAGCATTAGAGCTAATTTCGGAGTCGTTTCAATACTGCGTTCGGTCGCCAGTGTGAATGCCACCGAATGCATTCCCAGACGGGACTACCTCCGTTTTTATGTCTCACGGGCGGCTAACCGAGGCAGACTCACTGATTTGTCGTCGACGTGTTAAAAATAATATGACGAACAAGGTAGTTTGTCAACAGTAGGGATGTGCACGATGCTAATGAGGACATATCATGTAGATCGTCCCCGAAACGACGATCGATAGTGCTTGATTTGTATTTTAACGAAAATGACAATCTGGGTTTTCAAGGTCAACCTGTGTTCTAGCGCTTCTTGAAAATACTAATACATTTTTATTATCGAACATAGTAATAACATGATCTATCTAGTTATATTTGTTTGTTTATTCACTTCTTGTATCTTTTTATTATATGTGAAAACTTTTAATTGGCCTTCAGCGCTTATTTCTCAATGTATACCTATATATGTTTAACTAGCTGTAAGTTTTCCTAAGAAATGAAAATAAAATAAATAAAATATGATTCATGAACCGAAAATAATAACAACATGATTCATGAACATGAACAGAAAATAGTAACAACGTGATTCAGGAAAGCGAATAATTAAAAGCGCCTTGGATTAACACTAAATATATACTGGCAGCTAGAAAACACATAAATAATATATACGAAAAATTAATGTATTTGCCAAAAAATGTTTTGCCGCATGATGAAAATAATTGCTCATCATAGCAAAAGATCTAAATGTATTACCTTAATCGAATCTATTATAGCATTTTAAGTTCGAGTACGGGGAATAAAAATTTTACTCGTATTTGGAAAAAATACCATATGAAAGTAACATTTTAAAATGAATCGTCCCATAGTAAATAAGTACCGAAACATTTTTTTTAATAATGAGTCCTTTTTATTCCAAGAAGCCGAAGTATTACCGAAGAAGCCGAAGGACTATTTTAACGACAAGTAATACAAAATTGCCGTTTAAATTTGCGAAAACACAAGAAAAGCGATGACTGCCAAAAATAAATTATTATTATGGATCCAGACTAAATCATATCCCTCGTACCTACCCGAACTATTTAATTAATTCTTAGACTCAATTAAGGCTATTTATATGACGTTAATGCTATGAAATTAGCGTTAAAAATATGTAATTAAATCAATGACTAACTATGCATATACTGGGCTCGATTGCGTTTCGTCGTGAACTCAAATCGGAAGTTAGTCCGTGTTACGCCAGAGCGGAATGTGAAATAAACGGTTGTGACTTTTTCGCATTAAACCTACCCACAAAAGATAAATCATCTGAATATAACACCGCACGAAATGTGTTCAAGTTAATTAGGACGAATATAAGTTCGACAGGTAGTTTTTATCGACGATCGTTCGTTTCATATTCCGCTCTTAAGTATCGCTCTATCTCGTTCACTTGAACTAATTACAGTTTTAGTTCACAAAGAAACGCAATCGGACCCAATATCATTAAATTGTACCTAGAATGCGTCTAGATAAAAAGTAAGTAAAAGTCATAGCATTTATAAGATGTATATGGGTTAAGTTGATCAGGGCAAGGCGTTGTAATTTTTGGGGCCTGAATAAATATGAAATGCTTTTGGCCAAATGATTATACTATAAGTGGTATAAAAAACGTCTCGGAGGAAGACGCTGTTGTCAATTAGTTTTTTGTTTGAGATTTCTTCTCCTGAAACACAGAGTAGTTATCGGTTTTAAATAACGCTGATTTACCGTATATTCACAAAAAAAACGTCAGAAAGATATCTAAATTATTTGGATGTAATCACACTAAGCACTGATTTATGTGCTTCTGTGATGTGCTTTTATAACTGTATCTAAATCCATTACACCAGCGCTACCCTAACCGATAATACTACAATTAAAAATGAATTCATAGACAAAAGTTTATATTTTTTGCTGAAGTTGAATCCATTGCTCCTAGCTCTATATCTCTGAAAACGCATAATAGTTTTCTGACCCGGTCTGCTAAAGTATCAATATGTTCACACCATCTTAGGGTTTGATCAATAAAAACACAAAGATACTTTAACTTTAACAATTTAACGCGCTCTACTGCTAAGCAATTGCTTGACTGTTTATTAGCAGTAGTAGTAAAAGGAGTGGGGGGCTTGTATCCAGCCCTTGATATCACCTGGATCTATAAGATCTTTTGTAACTACCCATTTTGTGGGTGGGTCAGTGTTCTGCTAGAAGCCCGGTACTGTTTACCAGTCTATACAGATTACTGACCTGCAGGTTGGGCAGGTCGCTGGGTTCGAGAAAGGCTCGTCCCAGTAAACTGTGTCTTTTTGCGGCGAGGCTAGGGCAGCGACCAACGATATGTATGCTGTGTTCAGGTTCTTCGCCACATATCCGGCAGTCCTTACTCTCGGTCAAGCCAAGGTCAAATAGATGTGCTCTAAGGTGACTCTTCATTACATAGATGCATTATGTAAAACATTATTTAGTTGATGGCTGTACAACCACCATACAATCAAAAGAGTATAGACGATCATACACGAGCATTCAACAAGTTCAAGTTCGATTTATTTGCGAATTATATTCGGGTGTATAAATTACAATTAATTATCTTACATCTACAATAATATTGCGACAAAAAAACCAGTTTCGAAAAAGATCGTCTATAAATTTATTAATATCCCCTTAAAGAAGAAGAATGACACACCGCTGTCGTGTTCCCGTGGAGTAAAGAATATTTATTTGTTTCGATTAAAAGATCGTCAAACCAGTTTAACCGTTAAATTTCACATATTCGATAACTGACAATTTTGAGAGCACCTCCCTAATCGGCTGAGGGCGACCGTCCGTTTAATTAACGTACGCTAGACGTCAGCAATATATTTGAAAAGAGCCATCTTTTACCTTCCTTACGATGACAGCCGGCGACAGTCAAGGGCCTGCCTTGAAAACAGGAGGAAAACGTTCGCGCTCAACATCCGCCTGCAGCTGAAAGCTGAAAAGCCACGGGACACTTTGCACGCAACTTGTATAAGGGGCGTAATAGTGCGGTAGCTATGTACTTTCCAGATGTACTATAGGCTACAAGGTTATAACCACGTCGCTTTATACTTAAAACGACACACTGTAGATTAACTGCGAATGATTTCGTGCTTCGGTAGCGAATGGTTTCGTGCAGCTTGGGCCATAAGATCCATTTTGTTCTCGGATCGGCCTAACTCACGATTTAGCTCCTATTCAGAAGCCTTCTCATGTGTACGTCTACCCCGGGTAAGACACGCGCGTCTCAGGCCTCACGCCTGGTGGATCGGTTTCTTCCGGTAGTATTGCCTCCCGGCGCTACTGGACGGTTTGTGCACCATTCAGCGACGCCAACCGGTTGTGCGGTTACTAATTGCTGAAGGAGTCTGGAGAATATGGAAATATATTATTTCCTAAGCAGCGGGGGTGGATGATGAGCTGTTGGCAACCACTCTTGAAATGACCATTAGGATACCTGATCCTGAATTCAGAGCCGGGCAAAAAGATGCCTTCGGTCCGCGATAGATTCAAACAAAATCACCGCTGAACATAAGGAGGTAGAGGTCGCGCAAGTGACTTCGGACCCGTGACCAGTCGGGAGGTTGGAGGTATCTTGATGGCTAATTGATAGGCCAGACGAAGATATGCCTTCCAAAACTGGTAGTCAGGGGAAGACGCTACCCGCAAGTTACCTTTTCCGGTGCCTCCCCGTAAGGCGTTGGCCTCTGACGGGCATGTTGGCATAGCTAGGCAGTATATTTGTATTGTCTCTAAGTCTTCTACGCTCAACCCACGGCTGAAACAACGATCACATATCGTTATACCAGCCTGGGGGTGACGAGTTCGCCCGTTGTAGTCGATACCGCCCTACTGTAGATTAACTGCAGAGGGTTTTTCCTAGGACTGGGGAGCTATTCTTGAAAAAATTGGCATGCCAAAATGGTCTATGGTACATTTGATTTACATGGGCCATAGACAAAATTAGCATGCTAAATTTTTCAAGAATAGATACCCAAGACACACCAAAATGATCGGGAATCAAATACTTCGGCAGACGATAGTACCACAAGTCATGCTGATACATGAACACTGGTCTTTAATTGCGTTCAGGCCATTTAAAGAAATAAAAACTCGGTAAAGTTAGGCAATAATGATAGTTAAAAATTAACATGTTGATAAAGAAAATGGATTGATGCTAAAAAAATTCGCTATATAATTTATTACAACTTTCTTCCACTGAGCATGTTTATATAGACTATGTTGAAGCACCTAGCCAAACAACAATATATCGCTGACATCCAGAATTCTAACATCTCGACGTGTCGCCCTTAGCACTCGATCCGCAGCTACGCTAAAACAGGTGTAACAAAAACACGTCGCGGATGTACACCAGATATTGCAAGAACACCGGAGTGTGACATGACGGCTAGTTTCTTCGTTTATCTCCAAAACAAGACATTTCGCCCTAATTCTTCTACACGAACGAATAACGGATACAGCAGATTGGTAAACAACGGTCTGCGAGAAATTATAATCGAACTCCGTAGAGGCGAACCGAAACGTCGCGCAATCCTCCATTACGATAACGCGAGTTCTCGCACCACTCGAAAAACAAAGGAGTTTTGGAGTAGTAAATCATCGAGTTGATGGATCATCCTTCAAAAAATCCTGACCTGAGTACAAATAATTATTTTTATATTCACGATAATCACATATAAGTTGCTTAGTCGATGAATTTAAATCCCCGAAGAAGCTGTTGAAACGTCATTTTAACAACGAATGAATAAATGAAGTAATTTAACCTTTATGGCATATATACTGTATACAATTAGAAGACTTTTTGTTCTTTTTTTCGGAGGACGTAAAATTAATAGTTTCCTTTTGTGTGTTGATTTATTTCTCAGAAAGTCACTTTATTTTTTCCTGTAATAATCTAACGTCATTTTTCACGCTAGAAACTATACAGTGCCGTTAAGCGCACAGACATTAGCCAGACTAATGGCGATCCTGTGTTATAAAAAAACTGCCTCTTTATCGAAATGTCAGGTTAATAATTTGAAAAATCATTATATTTTTACTTTATGTTATATGCAGTGAAATGAAGTGATAAGAGAAATAATAACTGTAAAGACAGTTGCATCCACATGTGTGCAGCATATTTAAAAAAAAAACATTATTTTCCTCCGAGTTATATTTAATACGAATTCCGGACAGCTAATTAGCATCCTGGAAATTACCCGGTGCACTTATAACGGTGAGAGGTGTAAAATCCGATGCGCCGAAACGGGATGCGACCACGTTAAAAATACCACGTTATTCGCAGCCGATGTATTTCATAGTCGTGCTTCAGCCAGAAAATAAGTGTGACAAAAATGCATTTCTGACACATCGTCGAAATAAAGGTAGATTCATGCCGCGTCCACGGCGTTATGACGATCTAGCCGCATCAATTTTAATAATGTTTATATAGATAAACGCCGCGTAGAATCACACTCAACTCACGTTACGTGTCGTCACCACACATGAGGCCCACTGATGCGATCGAGTTGGATCAGCGCGTTGAGTCGGGGGATGGACTGATGCATCACTTAGCGTCGGGCGAGTGCGCTCGCTCGCGTCAGTTTCCTATCAATGGCGACAGTGGAGCGAGTTTTATCAAATCTTGTAATTCATCAAAAAAATACTTTAGTCATGCGAAAGTACATATAAAACACGGCAGTCATGTTATTCAATCTCATTCGCTAGTTTGTGAAATTCTCATACAGTTTCTTATTTCTGATTGATAGGGTGAACCCAGTACTTCTGTTGACATTTTTTCTCCATTTTATAAATCGTGCAAAATAAAAAATCGCAAGATATAATACATCTTCGTCATAATTACATCCGAAAAAAAAATGCAATCAACAGTTTCAAAAGAATTAAAAATGAGGAACATTACAAATGCAGGAAGGCCCAGAAACTACCTGGTATTTGCACGACCAATGTTATAAAAGGGAACCACACTATGCTGGTATGGTTTTCTATAATAAACTCCCGGAAATATAGAAATTGTATGTCGTCAAGGAAAAGTAGAACTGTTTAAAAGTAATATACTAAAGTCGTACGGAACTTAGTGACCGAGAACTGCATGATGTGAACGAGTTTTTAAATAAATATTATTATCCAATATGTCAAGGTGTACTTTTCTGACTTTTATTACTATTTCTCAATTATTATTCTTATCGTTGTTTATTCTTATAGTTAAGGTATCAAATTATTTTTCTGGATGTTCCATTTAATCTCATTATTTTTAAGACGATTGTCTATTTTTATTTCTTGATTATTTTTATAGTTACGACTTTATGCTGTGCGACTTTTTTCGAATGCTACTCTATTTTTCCATTTATTAACCGCAAATAAAACATTTTTTTATGTACATTATCGTTTATTAATTAGGGAATCATATATTGCAAATTGAATTATATGATACAATCTATATAGATTTTACGAACAAACTGAAATAAACTGAAAATGAATAACGCATTAAATGCGGAGTCCACGTAACTTACGCTGAATCTGCAAACACAATGTAACGTAGGGTGTCATCACGTAAACTTAATATGAATCAACCTTTATAAATGTATAGGTTTAGTTTGGTATATCAGATGTTATTCCGAACCATGAAAGAGGGTCGTCTGACATGAATGGTAATATTTACGATGGTGTCGAAGTAGACATTGATGGAGCGGTTTGGTAATATGTACATTACATGGTATTTCTTTACGTATTTCTAACGTTATTTGAACAAATATGTAACATGTATAGGAGTCAAACAGTGTTAACAGATGTGTTCGAAATTGACAGCACTTATTTGAAAAATAAGCCAATGCAGAATTTGAGTGCATTGTATCTCCCAGATATATAACATTATTTGCTCCATCCAGGAAATCGATACCATACTAAGCTGTAAATTGAAAGGATCGCGGTCTCGGATTGGTCGGACTGATTTTGTTAATGCATGCTTTTGCCAAAAACACCCTCCCTCGCATGTAGATTCTGGGGGTAGCAAGTTTTGTCTATAATAATCATCACATTTTTCGTAGCTACTAACACAGTATACGCTTACCCAACAAGACGATACGCACTTCGTCCGATGACCTCACTGTTAAGTTTTAGACACAAATTAGGGTCCGTATTTTTTGAGCAGTAACAAATACAAAACCTCTTTTATGCTATCATAAATTCCAAAATCATCGTTGAAGAAATCATTTTCATTAATAAAAGTAGTGTTATTATTTTTACCACATTATTTTTTATAAGAATTATTTCGATCCTTTTGTCTGCTCTTTTATTATTTTGATAATTAGCCTTTAGATTATTGTATTTTAAGTGTATTTTAACAAGTTTGATTAATTTTGACAATTTCATTTTTATTAATTACTCGAATTGTACGGTAAGATAGAAATAATACAGGAAGATATAATGCCATCTACTAGTCCATCTAAACTTCAAAGTGCGTAATTATTACGTATTGAAATATGTATTCCAAATTAAAAATTAACATCTTTATGTAAATATTAAAATAATAAGAGCTATGATTTAAAATTCGTTTGTTAATATATTATTACTTTTTACCGTACAGAGCGCCATCTACAGTGCGCCGCCATACTGTTATACCACGAAAGTCGCCATATTGAACTTAATACTTGAGTAGCGTCCGTAGCCCCGTTGACACCGGTTCTCCTCGTTGATACCGAAGTTAAGCAGCGGCGGGCGCGGTCAATACTGGGATGGGTGACCGCCTGAGTGTTTGACTGCGTGATGCTACAAATGGCCTCCCAGAAGATGGTGCCAATAGGCAACAAGGTGGGTTTCACGAAAAGGCAATATGCCTTGTGAGTAAAAAAAAAAGAGAAGATTCATATTTTTTTGGAACTATGAGTGCCATCTCGCGTTGCGTTTCGTAGTACAATTCTAGTTGCCAAAGCGTAGTAAGACGTTGAGCAATGTAATACGCTAAATAATCAATAATATAGGTATGAATTGGGTTTATAAGTATTATGTGAAAATGATTTGTAATTATTAATTACCAATCAAGACAATAATGAATATGATTAAAATTGCCATAATAACCTACCATATTAATTAGTAATAACAGTTGATATTTCGAGTTTGATTCCTCTTTTCTGTGTGAAATATGCTGTGTGAAACGGTGTGCTACATGAACGTTTACATTAGAGGAAGACGGGATGTTTTTTGTTGCAGCAAGAGGAGCGCCCGGCGTGCGGCAGTTGACGCCCGTCGACCGAGGCCCCAGAGGTCAAATTGGCTTGGCCCGTTTGGCTCTACGCTCGGCCACGTGGATGCACAAAACCGCAGACGACGGAGGTGATTTTTAAATGCGCATTTTCCAGCCGGATTGCAGAGATTGGATCCGATAAATCACCTCGAACTTGTACATTCGCTTAATTTATGGACGCGTTCCATCGTCGCCGCGACCGCAGTCACTGCAATAATATTCGTACAACGGAATATGGAAAAATAAACGGGGCAGTCGATATGAATATTACGACAAACATTCGTATTTTTCTTTTATTTTTATTCTGAACTTCTATCCCAGTAGAATTACTCGAGAAAGAAAGTCTACCTTACAATAACATTAAAGTCGATTTTGACTTTCGAGCTTGTCAGACATAGTCCATGGATTTTAGTCCTACGTCGGGTTAAAATCCATTTCATAGAGACATATCTTATGCGGCAGCCGCTACGCTGTTGCGGACTTGCCCCGAAATCCCGAAAAGAGCGTGGCCACGGTAAACCCAGTTAGAACAGTAAGCGCACTCTCGAGTGTCAAGGCGTTGCGTGGATATGATGCGAGTGAAATTAGCAGAGGGATACGCTACAGCAATGTTTGTTATCTTATAATATATTCTTGATTGTTTGTCACAGTCTTATTCGGCGGCCTTAACTATAAGTATTTTTGTTTCAAATGCAGAATAATAATAATAATGACGACTCTTGTCGCGATTAATTTTTTGGAGGTAACGAGATGCTTATACACGCGTCATTCAATAAGTTTCAGGGCTACCACGAAATAAAATATAAGATGTCAAAAAGTAATATCATATTAGTTTTCAACTTGCGTCTATTAAGTATATAGGTTATTAGATTGCTGAATGCCATACTACGTTTTGGCAGCAAGGATTTCACTGTGAAACGCATAAGGTACTTCATCGAACGGAAAAAAAACAAAATTGACTTTAATAATATTACAACCTAAAACCCTCGCATTTTTTGTCTCTAATGCACCAGCATATATCAATGTGAAAAATACTAGTGTATTTCTTTTTCTTTCGTCCCTTTTAGTATTTTCTACATCTAAATAAAACGAACTCACGATCTATTCTCCCCACGCCCGCGCCGCGCGCCGGCGCAATCGATGATCTGAGTGTTCATTATGATCGACTCGTGTGTATAAAAAGCGGCAGGCGTGATTCACACCGCCAATCGCAGCCAATGGAGGGGAGTTCAGTTCGTATTCCGTACCTGAAACAAAAGAAACAGAACGGCACGTTAGTCACGTCGCTCACTTGGTCATACTAATTACGGAGGAATTCCGCCGGCGAGCGCGGGTCGAGAGCGTGCGAACGCCGAACGGTCCAGCCGTCCGCCAGACCCGAAACAATGCCCTATAAAGATAAACACGCGCGGGCGGTTCCAGGCGGGCTGCAGTGTGGGCATGCATGCTTGCTCACTGCCCGACGAACCCGTCGGCTCCCGTTAGTTATGTAGGAGCGAAACTAATTCAACCGAACGGAGCGATCGCTGTCTACCGTCGCAGATAGACCTTGAAGTTAGATGGAGTATGCCGCGTCGATTACCTTATTAGACATATCAGGCTGACACAGTAAACGTTTCTATTTTTGAGTACAACTGTTGATACATATGGGCCTATGCATCTTCGCAACTAGAGCTGTCGACTACAACGGGCGAACCCGTCGCCTCAGGAAGTTTTAAAAATATTGATCGTTCTGTTTCCCGTGAGGTAAGCGCAGAAGACTTGGGACGAAAAACAATCCACAGTCTAGCTACGCCACCTGCCAGTCAGAGGCCAACGCCTTACGGCGAGGCACCCGGAAAGGTTCCCAGCGGGCAGCCTCACCCAGGATATATCCGTTTGGAATTAACCTTCAGGATACCTCCTACCACCTGAATGGTTACAGGATCGAGGTCGCTTGCGCAGTCCTCTCCCTTATGAAGCGGTGATACGGTGTCTACCAAATCTATCGCGGACCACGGCACGGTGGTCGAATCGTCGTTTCAAGAGCAGTTGCCATAAGGTTAGCAACCACCTCCGCTCTTAAGGAACATTGCTATTCCGAGACTCCCCCGGCTGTTAGTCGGAGTGCAGAATCAATTGGCTGACGCCGCATGGTGCGCAAACCGTCCCGGAGCGCCCGAAGGTTGACTGCTAGGGAATACTGGCTCGCAGGCTAGCGTCCTACCCTGGATCGCACTTCTGCGTGGAGGCCGCCGGATGGGTGTGGACCCGTGCGTTTGACCGACCCTATACAACCGGGTCTTAGTGGCCAAACTGCAACAGGGCCCATTAGCTCCCATGCATCTCCGCAGCTCAATATGCCGCTTCAGTGTAGAAAGGATCAACACACCCAAAAATGGTCTACACTGCTTTAAGCGATGCTGCGAGAATTGTCCCCGACTGCCTCAAACCTACTCCCGCCGAAAAACTTTATCCATTCATCGACATCACTCCCCTTGCAATACGTCGTGATCTCCTGGCTGATTCTGACAGCCTAAAGGTAATAAAAGACCTAAGACACCCATCACAATTGCATCAAATCGCGAAAGTCATTCTTGAGCCGCACATAACCGCTCCTAGGCAGTCAATCATCCAATCGCATAACTCAATATAGGGCTTCACTTAGCGAGAATGTTAAGGTGGTTGCTACCTGTCTTTTTTCATACAAAAAATTCCTGCAGAATACTAGCGATTGAAGAAAGTTACGTTATTAAAACTATGATAATCCAGTAAATAAAAAAAAATGGTGTACGCGTTTCGAATTTCAACCAGTTTGAACAGTTATTTTATATAGAAACTTAGAAATGAAAATCTTGATATTCTAGTAGGATCTATGATTGGATTAGTGACTGTTATACACACGATGACATTTTTAACACTATCCGTGACAGCGGTGTGATAATCGAATTGCAATGCCAAAACATTTTATTTCTTCCTACAAAAGTCATATATCAGAGGGAGATGAATGATCGCCTGTCTGTCTTTCTCATCTTCATTCTTTTTATTTTTCCTATATGGCAAGGGTCTTATTGTTCGTGAAATCAATGGTTTGGGATAATGTCGATAATACCGGTATCGATAAAAATCGAATTCTGACGGATAATGTTCTACTTTCATTATAATTTATAAAATAAAAGAAAAACAATAATAATAAATTGTTATAGTGACAATATTTCAATGGCAATGCGATTCCTAACCGATTTTATACAACGGCAATATAATAAAAGAAACCACAAAAATAATCAATCACCGATTACACCGATATATCGATGAACGGTCACTCAATCGATGACTCCCTCACTCTGTCTAGAAACCGAATTTTGACGTGCGGTGAGCGTGTGCGCAGTGGTGTTTGTTCGCTGCTGTATCAATAAATACGACGCGCTTCGCTGTGTTTTGTTTCGAATTGTGTGTAATTGTTTATTGTGCGTTGTTCAAATTCTCGACCGGCCGAAAATGAGACGAAATACCTTTGCTAAGGACTGCCATGTCAAGCATAAATATGCCGGTCCTGTCAATCGACGTCGTTCTAAAGCAGCTTTCAAAAGAAAACATAATGACGCTGAAAGGTAAATTATTATGTATCTGAAAAACGCACATGTTGGCGATAACATTTCAAAAGAATATACGGTATGCGATTTCGGCACCTCTACAAGATGTCTCGCTGACGACCAATCTGATTCCGAATCTGTAAAAATCGCGCGGACTCGAGATATAGGCGAGATAAAGCAAGACAAAATTGTCCGCATAAAGATTTTTACAGATGCGAAATCAACAACGTCGATATAATATAGTCGGGTGACGTTTAAAACACCTTAAATTTAGAGGAGATGCTGAAACTGCATACCTACCTATATTTTAATAAAACAACCATCAAAATCGACTTTTAGAAGGTTGATTTTGAGATGAATTAAGAATTATGTTAGTTTATTTTTTGCAGCCGCATGTATTGGCGTTTACCGGAAGTATCGTCGTCAACACCTTCCATAAAAACATACCAACGGAGTGATAAGAGGCCCCGAGTGGATGCAAATTGGTCGGTGCAATCTGATGAACCTTCGACGTCGGCTGGTGTGGCTGATGTTGCAGATGAGGTGAATGTAAACTGGCCATCAATAGACCCGGAATTAGAAAGTCACCAACTTCAGTATGATGCAGCAGATGTGGATCACCTGAAGGGCCTCGATGGCTATCGAATCGTTGACGTTCACCACTTTCTACAAAAGTCCATGAATTTGCAATATGATCACTCGAAAAAATGTACCGGAGGCAGAATTGCTTTTCGCAGCGAGAGTTTCAAAGGCATCGTCTCCTGGATGACTTTTGGGTGCACAGGATGTGACCAAACTTGGATTTTGTCGACTGAACCAAGTAATAAGCCGGCTTTGAATAAGGCATTCGTTTGGGGAACCTTGACCTCTGGAAGCTATTATGCTCAAACGTCGCACTTATTGAGCGTAATGGACGTACATATCATGTCATCGAAGCTCTTCCGAACAACCGAGCGAATGTTAGGAAACGTTTGGGAAGATCATCTCTGGAAAGAAATGCGCTTAGCAGGAGCTCAAGAGAGAGACGAAGCTATAAGAAAAGGAAATGTGTCTGATGATGGAGTCGCATTTATAACCGTTTACGTTGATGGAGGCTGGTCGAAACGATCTTACGGCCATAATTTTAATGCTGCTTCAGGAGCTGTATGTCAATATTTTTATTTATACATGAAAGTTCCGCCATTCCAATTACTAATTCACCTATTTTTTTACAGGCTTGTATTATTGGGAAACATACAAAAAAATGTCTATTTCTTGGTATTAAAAATAAATACTGTTATGGTTGCCAATATTACGAGAGAAATAACATGCCAACAAAGGATCATAATTGCTTCAAAAATTATGAGGGAAGCTCAACTGCAATGGAAGCAGAAATTATTGTGGAAGGATTTTCAAGAAGCATGGATATACATGGATTACGCTTTTTGGAATTTATAGGAGATGGAGATTCGTCAGTATATGCCAGGTTACGGGAACGCGTTTCGTATGGCCGAAAAATAAAAAAGCTGGAATGTAAAAACCACGCTATTAAAAATTATACCAGTGCCCTATATAAGGTAAAACTTTTTCTTCTATTTTTAAAACTGAAAATTTTCCAGTGCCTAAAAAGTTTATTTCACTTACAGATTGTGAATAACAGTAAGTTACCACTTCTTGGCAGAAAATTGTTGAAAAGCAAAATGCAAAACCTAACAGTTTTGGCACGCAAGAGTATAATACATAATTGTATTAATGGTAATGCTGCCAATTTGCGACGTGATTTTAAAAACAGCCTATTGCATGTGTTCGGTGAACATTCGACATGTTTGCCTTATTACTGTAAGTGGCAATTGGCAGATTCGGGGGAGCCGGATGAAAATGTTCTAGACGACATAAAAAAAATTGAAAATGTATGGAGCTTCATGATGGCAGCTTTGGACTTGTTACAAAGAAAGGCTGACAGGCTTCTCCACAACGAGACAAATAATTGTGCAGAAAATTTTATGAGCCTTATAGCCAAGTTCAACTGTGGTAAAAGACTCAATCTGACGAAGAGTGGATCATTCCAGAGAAGAACGCATATCGCCGCACTCAATCAATTGTCCGGTGGAAAATGGCACTCAACAGCTTGGAAGTCAGCTACAACTATGAGCCCTGGAGCGTCGTTCAAGAAGTATTTTAGTAGACTGGAGAAGTATAAGGAAGTGAGAAAAAAACACATTAGAGTTCGAAAACTCTTCAAAGGAAAAAAACAGGAAGCTGATAAAGACTATGGTCCTTCACCTGATAATCCTCCACCAAATTATACGGAATCAGAGTTAAAAGAATTATGCGATGAGAAGATCACTGAATTCCAGGTTAGTATATTTTACCACTAATCACTTTATATTTTGATTGGGCCGGCCTAATGTAATGTTTTTTTACTTTAGGTAACGGGACAAGATGCAGTCAGGATCGAGAGAGAAACTGTTGGTCAACATTCGAATGATTTGTACAACACTTACAGGGAAAATCGGCTAACAGCATCATTATTTGGAATGGTTGGTAAAAAAAACATCTGAAGAATATGTTTATATATATATATTTTTTTAAAATTTTATTTAAGCGGATTGTAAGATTAGTAAAGGTTGCACCTTTGCCGGACGTTTCGGAGCGGCATTTTCTGACCACTACGGGTGTATCCTCATCATCAAAGACCAAAACTTTGTTTCAAAACTTGGTCGGCAAATCCAAATAGTACAGCCAAGTCTCGTCATCTATCACGATGTTGTTCACATGCCGAGATTTTCTCTTATCAAACTTTTTGTAGCATCTCCCGGCACCATGTTACACGTCGTGTCATCTGCTCTTCAGTCAGTCGATGCGGCTGTCAGTCAGTCAGTCGATGTATATTAGTTAGTTGTAAGGCGCCTGCTGAAATAATTTGTTTTTGTATTTATTTTAGATTTGTAAAAGGAGGCTGAGTACACCTTGCCACAATCATGTCAAACAAGTGCTATACAAAACTGCGTTTTCCTCATCAGATATGGCATACGGCAGAATACATGAAAATGTAGCAATCCAAAGATTCGAAAATGAACATGGCAAAAAAGTGAGTCCCTCGGGACTCTTTGTTGATGTAAAATATGGATTTCTCGGCGCTAGCCCTGACGGTAATTTTTTATTTTTTGCTTTTTTGTGTTCTGCCTAGTCTCATTATTTTTTTTTTTTAAAGTGGCACATTTTACCAAAGAAAATAATGAAATGGTGTTATGTACATGTACCTTTTTTGTACATGTACCTTTTTTGTACATGATTATTATATTTCAGGGAAAGTGGTTGATGAAAACGCAATAGTGGAGGTAAAATGTTTTCCATCAATTGCAAGGTTAGAGGAGAAGAATTTAGTTAAAATTGCGGAAACTAAAAAAAATTTTCCATTGAAAAATGAAAATGGGGTACTGGTTATCAATAAACGACATAATTACTATTATCAGGTGTGTATTTTTTTCAACATTTTAAACCCTTAGCTTATTTTAGATACAATAATACTTAATATTAAAGATATTAATTTTTACAGATTCAAGGACAACTTTGCATAACTGGGTCGTTAAAATGCTATTTTATCTGCTTTGTGGATGCCTTCACACCGATAGTAGTATTAGAAGTGGTGCCCGATCAAGCCTTTATTAACGACATGATACCAAAATTGGTAAATTTCTATAAAAAGTGTATCCTACCGGAGATTATCTTACGGAGAATACCCTCGAAAATGAAGTGCCTTGATCCTGCTGAAATGAAGATACTCAGTACACAATCCAGAGGAGTCAATGTAGCTTCTTCTGGTCCTATAGTTTCTGGACTTTCAACAGAAGTGTCTGAATAGCCTTATATGAATAGAATTATTATTATTATTAATATATATATATATATATATATATATATATATATATATATATATATATATATATATATATATATATATATATATATATATATATATATATATATATATATATATATATATATATATATATATATATATATATATATATATATATATATATATATATATATATATATATATATATATTTGATATGGTTTGTAAAGAAATCCTTTTATAGGAATCCTTTTATAGGATTCGATGAAAAATAAAATTCGTAAAAGCTACATAAAAAGCAGCGAAATAATACGACAATGTTATTTATTATAGTACAATTTATTAAAATAACAAAATGAAATTTTAAAAAATGGTACGGATCATATCTTACAGCGGGCCGGATCCGGCCCGCGGGCCGGTTGTTGTCCATACATGATTTAGGTTATATAACAAAAACATCCTCTTAGCCAAATAATTAATAATTTAACATTTCCTTTTGTTACCTAGATTGGAAAGAGTCAGATCTGATAGTTTATTTATTTATTTTAGTAATGCAAATATAATATTTTAGTTTACAATTTCAGATAGGCCGTCGGAACTATGCACAATAATATTAAACATTTAATTTTGTAGTTTGTATAGTGGTAAAATGAATGGTTTACCACCTCACTAGGAATACCTGTATCAAGGTGGTTTTATATTGCCTGTTGAGAAGGCATATTATCTCCGCTATTAGGTTTTTTTTAATAACAACTTAAAATCTTGAAGACAGAAAGAAAGGAAAAACTATTTTACTTTAAATATTCTTACATTCTATGCATACAATATACGTTAAATACATTTATATAATAAAAACATATTATTATAAATAGGTTTTTACATTGTAACATTCATTTTATATTACATTGGTTTAAAAAACATCCATAAAAATTGCAGACGTAGTCGACAGTATAAATGAACAGTAGTAAAAATTGACAGATAAAATATTATAAAATGTACAATATAACAGTATTATAATTACATACAATTGTGAATTAAATGAATTGTAAATTAAAAATGTTTCTTTTTGATGATCTATCCTTTTCACACATTTTTCCTGTCTTGTGGATTAGTATGTAATGTTCTGATGTCAGTGCTCAAATACGTCAGTGATGATGTGCAAGATTAGTAAGTAATGTACTCCAGAGCTCGGCGTCCAATTAGAGCGTGGAATCGCCCTGGTCCATCGTTTACGCAGATTATCTTCCTTCTGGAATGACTGAAACTGGAAGCTCTAGAGAACAGTCGATTTGATTTGCATCAACACAGCATTGTCTCGGCATCTAAAAAATAAAATCTGGTATTAGCAGTGATATTACACCCTAGCTGGTTCGAATTTGTTTGTTATGTTCAACTACATATCATTGATTCCAGTCAGTCGATAATAGCATCGATGATGATCGTCTTCATTGAGTGTCGCTTGGTTGATCATCATCGCCGTCTATCGTCTCGGGAAAAGCCACTTACAGATAGCATGCAAGCATATGCTTCAATTTGCTCAATTTTAAATTCCAATTTGCATATATTTGAAACTTTGTTATTTATTAGTTATTGCTACCAGTTATACATTTTTGATTTTTAACATCACCTGACTATTCACCATGCTGATTCTGAAATTATTTTTTGTCGGACTCAATAAATAAGAGAGATATAAGTCAAACACCTACATTTCGGTAGGTTAGGTTAGTTATTTTTAAACAATACAAAAAACTTATACCTACTTCGAACCTTTTGTGTTCGAACTAACCTAAAAAAAACTAACCTACCGAATGTACCTATATAAAGCAACCTACCGAAATGTATAGGTGTTTGACACCATATCTCTCTTATTTATTGAGTCCGACAAAAGATAATTGCAGTTTCGGAATCAGCGCGGTGAATATAGTCAGATGATGTAAAAAAACAAAAATGCATAAATTGCAGCGAGCAGCATCAGCGAGAATAACGATTTTTTCGCGGAAAAGGATTTGTTTATGTATGTAGGTACGTAAAACAACATTTTTGTGGAGAAAAAGATCTATATTTACCTTAAATAGTTGTTGCAGATAGGCAGGTGAGTATTTTACATTTTGATCACAATTGTACATAAAAACCACAAAAACGAAATAATTGTACAAAAAAACAAGCCGTCACGAAATATGTAGGCCGGTTTACTGACCCACTAATCATATAAATGGTTGCCACATCTAACTTGCGCGCGCCGTTGCCACATTTCACTTGTGACCTTGGCGAAATTTTGACTGACACACGCACACTACCTTTGACATCACTAACACTCTGATACGGATTGGCGGAGCTGGGAAATCGAAACTTATCCTGTATATTACTAAATATTTACAGTATATACAATTCTCGCAATATTTTTAAAAAATGCTTTATTCTCTTAGGTACTCGCGTTTCAAAATACGTAATTTTATTCATAAAGGAGACAAGCTAGTGATTTATTTTCATACGAAAATAATTAAAACTTCACATCAGCGCCATCTATTATAGTGTAAGATTGACACAGCTAGGTAGCAACGCCCTTAAAGAACAGATAGCACCGGGCTCCCATTTCCCTATAACACCTGGCATAGTCTCAACAGACTGAGGATAGGTGTGACAAGTTGCCAAGCCAATTTCGTCTGCTGGGGCTACACAGAGAACCCAATGAGCGTCTGTGAAAAGCTGCTGAAAAGCTTAAGACAACCTCATATCCTGCCCGCAGTTGTCAACCCCTATCACACAGCAGGACCTTCAAAAGGCGATCGACAAGGCCATCCCTGCCGCATATTTTTGGAGAGACGTGTCCTAACCTGGCCCGGACGCGTTAACAAACGAGCATATACACATTGCATATTTTTTTCTCTCCCGACCATAATTTCTATTTTATTACTTAGAATACAGCTAAGTATCTCATTTTAATCTCGATCGATCTAAAATGAAACACAAATGGAGTTCTTGTCTTTTCATTGCCTTTTCTTTGTATCGTTAGTAGGTAGGTTTATTTATGATTTATTTTACTGTAAAGATAACAGCATTTTTATTTATGATGACTAAATAATGTAATACGACACTAAACATTGTTGTCTTCCATAAATACTTGATTACAATTATTTTTGTAATTATTGTTAACATAAAATAAACTAACGGGAGTAAATCTACTCGTCCACAACATTGTGTAATTTATGTAGTGGTTATCATCTATAATATTTATAATACGTTGTAATGACTAAATCCAGGGTTCGGAAAACTTCTAGGACAAAAGAACCAAATGATATATATTTTTTTAATTATTTGCATTTCAAAAAGTCGCATTTATATATGGACAATACCATTGTTGGTATTGAAGATTATTCATTTAAACCCACTGACAGTTTAAAGTGAATCCACATATTTCATGAAAGGCGCCAAAATTGCTCTGGGGTGCTAGGCGAACATTTTAGATAATTATATTTGTTAGGTCGCATTTATATAGGTATTAATATGCATATGTTTGTGCATTTTCAAGAAATCCTGGGTTTTCAATGCAACAAACATATAAATCAAAGACGTAGATCTGCGCCTGTTATTTATTTTTGTTATTATGTTCATAGTAAGAAAACCGATATGAAACCGACAAAAAAAACAAAATAAGTGGGGTCGGCGGGGCGGACTCTGGCGCAGCCGAGTGTATTTCTCCAAGACGTTGCGAGAAGCTGTTGTCGGGGGTGGGGTCGAGCGACAGACGTTGTCATAAAACCGAAAACACACAGCGCAGCGTCAATTGCAATTGCGGCGACTACGGCCTGTTTTAGAGTTCGCTGGTCGGTCGGTTGCTCATTTCGCGGTACAGTGTTTAAACAGCGTCTGCGAACGCCAAAATACAGTCAACGATAATGCGTCGTTATCTTGGTGACGCAATACCATAGCGCTAGCAGAGTGGACATGTATGGAAAGTTATTGCCACATTATAGTTGTATAGAGACATGACTGTCTTAGGACTTGGAATAAGAGAAGATTCGCAATATTCAGGCCAAAAAGCCGCAGTTTTTGACAAACTGCGGCTTTTGACCCTTGACCTAATCGAATGAATAGAATCAGAATGACTCGACTAAGTGTACGACCTGCACTTAGTCGAGTATTATCGTGCGTAGCCGCGTTGAAGCGCTGATTACCGTCAGATCACCGAAGTTAAGCAGCATTGAGCGTGGTCAGTACTTAAATAGGTGACCGCCTGAGTACTGGCACGTGATGTTATAATGGCCGCCTGTACGATAATTATCAATAAATTGGGGCGTTACCGTAAAGAATAAAGGAGAAGAAAATAAAAGAAATAAAGAAAATCACTGCTAGTACTGAATTGGCTTTATAGATAAATAAATAAACGATTAAAATACAAAATCGATGGTAATGTTGTCTGATGACTGAAGTGCTTAAAGTATACCTACTCTTTATTGTCGCTCTTTTGTGCTACAAAAAGTCGTAAAATCGAGGCAACCAGACAGTCAAACAAGCCACTGAGGGGATCGCTTTAAACGCTCATTTTCTCCGGGCGGGCGACAGAGGAGCGATTAGTCGCCATCACCATCTCCAATGGGAAGCTTACACTTCCGACTGCGGGAAGATGACGCCGGGGGGCAGAGGAGAGGGGCGGGGGGGGGGGGGGAGAGGGTCGAAACGCCTCTGACGACAAGTCGCTTTTTAAAAGCTTTTTTCGGCGCCGTCAAACTGGCAGATAAAGTTGTTGACTGCGGGCGGAGGGAAGAAAAGTATAAAATGAAAAGACAAAGATTTTAAGGCGAGCTCACCGCCGCCGCCCGAGCCGCACCCAGCACTCTCTGGGAACTGTTGTTCAACGAGACGTTAAATAGTAGTCGAATTATCTACCCACGCTTGCGAGGTCTCCGCTTTTAATGAGGTACAGGTTCCATTTACAGCTGCCGCATGTGAGTTAGTGCGCGGATCTGTGAAGCGGCAGTGCAATTCCACATCTCGTCTTTCCGAGAAAAATAAGGTTACCACAGCGCTCGTTTAAGCATAAAACTGTACGGTCAAAATATACGATTCATACATAAAATAGCATGAACTTCCCATCGTTCGTACCCATATGCATATGTAAAGGATTGAGGGGTGATTGCCGCTCTAAAATGAATTACCTTGGATTAATTATTTTTGTTATTTTCACACGATTGCCAACAAAACAGGAGTGTAATGTGTTCAGGGTTTATATAAATATGTTTTTCGTTTCTTTATTCCACCTTAACTTCTAAACGCTTGAACCGATTTAGAAGTGTGTGGTATTGTTATAATCGTTATATCATCCCGAGTGTTGAGTAATAAATAATTATCTAAATATTCAAATGTCAATAAATAAGGATAAATATATCATGTTTAGTATCAAATGAAAAGTCTGATGCAGTACATTTCGGAAACATATATGTATCTATACTGATAAATACACAAACCACAAATATTTCATTTAAACTTTTCTATTACGTAAGCACCAAGGGCAACCGACTAAACTGCGGCGGTGGCGCAGCTGTCCAAATATCTATTAAGTATATGTTTAAATGTCCAAGTGTCCAAATATCAATAAATTAATATAAATACATTGTGTAAAATGAAATGTCTGATTGGGTACATTCCGGAAATATTATTGTATCTATATGGATAAATACATAAACCACAAATACTTCATATAAAAACCTTAATAAAAATAATTATAAATATAATAGTTCACTTTCTGTAACGGCAGTCGTGTTTTTTTTTATCTCTTTAATATACTTACTTGTTTACATTGTATTGACCCATTATTATTGTGTGATTTCTTTTTATAGTTGTGCGGGACACGCAAGCGAAGAAACTTGGATATTTGATGATGGTAAATAAAGGCGAAAGAGTTTTTTTTCTTTTCTTTTTGTTAATGCTATCTGTCTTCTAGATATGACATTCAGCAATTGTTGTGGCTCTTGAACATTTATATCTCTGATGTTCCTTTGATTATCTTGACTGGACTTGAATGGTATGTGCCCAATGGCACATCCACAATAATGGGTGCTAGCACATTATTATGCCAGCAAGTCTTGGGGCGCTCTCCTCTTCAATCTGCGGAAAGCCCGGTTTTTCATCAGCTTTGAAGCTAGTTGATTTGGATGATGTAGAACTCGCTTTCGGTAGGATACCATTTTAGTTTTAATTTCTTCTTTCACTGTGGATGATGAGAGGTGGATGATGTTTTGATAGCGGGGGAGGGGGGCGCTGGAAGGAAGGTGCAGAGGCGCGCAGAGGGATCCATCGAGTTTATCCAGAGCATCAGGAGAGTGCATTTGCACCAAGGAATCCAACTTCCTGGGTAGTTTAAATACGTTAAATACTTTAAAACCATGTCTTATATTAGGAGATATTAATAAAGTGATTAAACTTGATCAACTGTGTAATTTCACCGTACGACTTTAATATAGCTGATAACGAAGAGCAACCACTGTTCTTGAATTCTGCGGCAAATCCTGACAAGACTTCGATGCATACGGCATAAAGGGAGCAAAAATGTATACTTTCTCTGCGATGACTCAAAATCGCTCTCAATTCGGCCCAAAAACTATTATGTTAAAAATAACCAGGGCCAAAATAGGAGATTTTCGTACCTAGTTAACACCGTGTATTCTCAAACTAGGTACTTACGTAAAGACTCGTTTTCTGGTTAAACTCAACTTCTCAAAGTGTGACTCAGAATATAATTGAAATCAAATTCTACTCAGAAGATACAATTTGTAAATCGATAAGATCGTAAAACATTCATCAAATGACTACCGCCTGTATTTTTTTTAAATAAATTAAAATTAGATTATTTTACCTTATACACCAAACATACAAAGCCTCCGTTTAATACATGCTATTCTTCTTTCATCTCAAACAACAATAATAAATGGCAATAGACTGTTTGAAATAATCATTATTGAT
This sequence comes from Micropterix aruncella, assembly GCA_944548615.1. Lineage (NCBI taxonomy): Eukaryota > Metazoa > Arthropoda > Insecta > Lepidoptera > Micropterigidae > Micropterix > Micropterix aruncella. The sequence continues at coordinate 3,257,655 of OX155950.1, forward strand.
GATGTCAGAAAGTGTCGATCGCAATACAGCACGATTATTATTCGGTATGTTAAGATCGATGACCTTGCGTTGATCGATGATTCAATTTAGTGAAGATTGACGTCTCAATCACGTTTTTATTGCCCCAATTTTCTCCATCACGCGACCTAGAATGCTTTAAATATGCCGGAATGCGATTTCACGACCTGCAGTTTGTTTTACTTAATTGAAGTTTCGCTTTTGAAAAACTTATGCCGAATGGTTGCGTAAAGCGCCGTCGATGTAAACAAATAATCAATCATGTCGGCATTACATTTTAAGCCGCACTTTATTGTCCTGGTGACCACAGTGTAATAATAAACGTCCATGCCCTGAACACGTCAATAGAGCCGCTGCTGCTGATTTATTCGACTCACAAGAGAGGTCGAGCCTCTTAACGGAGTTCACTCTTCTTTTTCACTCAACCACAGATGAGAAATGAGATGTATACTAAAACACCAGATGCGTCACGGCTGCCAATTGGTCTCTTATACAAATGTTAATTTAGTAGATTGTTCCGGTTAAAGAATATGTTTTTAAATATTAGGAGTCACCCAGTCAGAAGTCACTATGACCCGGTTCACCGATATTCCAGGGGACTCATTATGGTTGTGGGAAAGAGCACATGCTCCATGAAAGGTTAAAAAACATGTCAATTATCGACCGGTATTATAAACGAACTAGGGCCAATGTTGGAAATATCGGTAAATTAGAAATTAGTGTGAGGGAGAGAGGAGTAATGTTTGTCTTTTTCTCGGTTTCAAAGATAGTACACAACTGTAAACATGATTTATGTTTGAATTGCTATTTCATTTTATTTATTTTCATTGTAAATACAAAGCGTTATAAATCAAGATCACAATATTATATAATTAGTAGCAATATTATTTAAATGTTAGCGTAAGGCCAATATTTACATTATATATATATAATAAAAAACTACTCTATAAGATTGATGACTTATTTTTGATATGATACGGTATTCTTTGGATAAAATTATAAGCGACGTTGAAGGTCTCGTTGAAGGGTTCATAGAATTGGTTCTCCTTTGAAAATGACTCGTGTCTGTTACAGCTATAAATTACACTTTTAGGCGTATGTTTAGGGGACAAGAATTCACTAGAAAGTCGCGAACACTTGTCGTTTCTTTGTCCACAATATAATAGACTTTCGAGAACGCTCGTCATAAATCGCCATCGCCTCTGACCGTGGGAGGCTGAATTCGGTTGAGGGTTTTTTGTATTTTATGGTTGGCTGAGCGTTGAAATGCTGACCCTTTTTAAAATTATATTTGTAAATATCTGAGAGTGGTTTAAAGTGTTTGGCGGCGTGGATTCCCTCGTTCTATAGTGTTTATGTTCGGGCGGGTTATAGTTTACAAAGACTCGTATTATAGTGTAAAAGACTCGTTAAAGTAACCTAATAGTGTAAGCGGTTGCAATTTTAAGGAAATAAACGTCGTCATACTGAAATCGACCTTCACTTTCGAACCAACCGGACAAATAGTGCAAAAGCCTTGGATTCGTCGGCAGTCGAGCAGCGGTTTCGGTGTTCTCACCTATGGAACTGAACCCCGGTAAGAAATAAAAACTATCGAAACTATACAGTCCAACGTGTCTACCGGGGTTGCTGCGAAAAGCGGCGATAATCGAGGTATTCGCGCATAAATAGTGTGAATATCGCGACCATTTTTATCTTATATGGTGAATGTATATATATATACAATATGTATTATGTATTTTATATATGTATAAATATATAAGTGGATATGCTTAAACTTTAAACAAGTTAAATATTATAATAATTGATTATATAGCGTATAAGATTGATCAACGTCGTACTAAAATTTGGCAACGAGGATTTTACTACTAAACGCAACTTGTAGATGGCAATCAGTTCAAAAATTTATTGATCTTCTATTAGTGTGTTCAATATGGCGACTTTGGTGGTAAAACAGTATGGCGGCGCACTATAGATGACGCTCAAATAAGCTCGAATTAAAATAATAATATAATAAATAACAAACGATTTCGTTCAATCGTAGCTCTTATTATTTTAATATTATTTACATAAAGATGTGAATTTTTAGTGTGGTACACAGATTTCAATACGTAATAATTACGCACTTTAATGTTCATATAGACTTCTATTAGTCCATAAAATGCCCTAGAATGCCCTCTATAGGGCAATCTATCTCTATTCTATTCGAATGAAGTCTATAGAATGCCCTCTTATGGCATTCTATCTCTTCGTATTATTTCCGTTATGTAATCAGTCTATATATAAAAAATCGATAGATGACACTAATAATTGAATGTTATTATTGTAATTATAGGTTAAATTATACGGTTTTTATAATCAATCAGTCTTTTATTTTAAAAAAACTCTTAATTATCAATGTTATTACAGATGGCCAAATAAATTGCTATTAGTTTAGCCGTCAATCCTCATAATTCACTCCGCCAGACTTACAGCATACAGACTGCAGTGTCTGGGCGAGTGGAAGCGAGGAGGGCACAATCAACCTGAGCTAAACCTCCTCCACAAATGCCCATTCACTCTGACTCAGGACCGACTACAGAAAAAAAAATCGGTAGAGAAGTCCTATAAAATCCTAATCCCCACCAGGGAAGAATGGAAGAACCCGCAGTGGCTCAAAAGCCACAACGCGAACGCCTGGTTCACCGACGGATCAGGAACAAACGGGCGTTTTGGGGCAGGCGTGTATGGACCCAAAACCAACAACAGAATCAGCATCCCCCTTGGACAATATGCTACGGTTTTCCAAGCCGAGGTATTTACCATATTGGAATGCATAAAACTCCAAAGTCGACTTGAGGTAAAAAATAGAAAAATCCTCATCTGCTCTGACAGCAGAGCAGCACTGGACGCTCTGGCTAAAGCCACCACAGAATCTTCTGTGGTCTGGGACTGCATGCAAGAGCTCAGCAAATTCGGAAAAACCAATAAAATCACCCTAATATGGATACCGGGTCACCAAGGCATACCCTGCAACGAAGAGGCCGACAGACAGAGAAAACTGGGCACACTGGAATGCCCGGTGGAGCCAGTTGTAGGGGTGCCCTTCGCTACAGGTAAAAAAATCATCAGAGACTGCTTGGAGTAGGAACATCGGGCTTCCTGGAAACAGAGCCAGGGATGTCGCCAGGCAAAAGCCATGATGGAGCAACCACTACAGAAGAAAACCAAGGTCCTACTTGACATGAGCAAGAAAAACCTTAGAACCACTATCGGTCTCCTCACCGGACACACGACCCTTAGAGCACATCTATTCAACTTTGGCTTGACCTAGAGCAAGGACTGCCGAATATGTGGCGAAGCACCTGAAGACAGCATACACATCGTTGGTCGCTGCCCAGGCCTCGCCGCTAAAAGACACAGTTTACTGGGAAGAGCCTTTCTCGAACCTAGCGATCTGCCCAACTTCAAGGTCAGTGATCTACTTGGACTGGTAAGAAGTACTGGGCTACTAGCTGACCACTGACCTAACCACATAGTGGGTAGTTACAAAAGATCTTAAAGATCTAGGTGACATCAAGGGCTGGAAACAAGCCCCCCACTCCGTCTACTACTACTACTACTACTAGCCGTCAATGCTATCAGGGCCACCAGCACTTCACCGTTTAGGAAGGGTTGCCAAATCGTACTATGAAGCTTAACAATCTAGTACCATATATATATATTGATATATATTGACCATATATCAATGATATTTTTTTTTTTTTTTTTGACTGACGAAATTCTTGTCAATATAGGTTAAAAATATGTAGAACATACAGTGACCGGTAGCTAGCTAAGATATCTGGCATAGCTATTTGCGAGTCGCGGGTGGAGATATAGTTATATAGAAATACAGTGGAGATACTGGTCCTATGTTTGGAGAGACTCGTAAGGAAAAAAGACGTCACAGGAGAACGAATTCGGCATACCCTGGCTTACCCGGCATTGCAACTTGGCCTTGTACCCGGAGAAGCACAAGCATTACAGTCACGGGATGGTGCTATTATTCTCCCAAGGCGGGGAGTGCCCAGTTGCCAGTTGTCCTAAAGCCTCCAAATACGACACCCAACCGATTGAATTCCTTACGACTCGCTCCTCTAAACGAGCAGCGCGTCAATCGGGCAAAAAGTCGTATCTATTATATAATGCATACCTTCGCTTAATCTATGTCCACACTCGCCACGAGAGATAAAAAAACGATTGCATTCAAGAGGCGACTCGCCAATCGCGCAATGGCGATAAATTGTAGGCGAAGAAGTCCGGACTCGACCACTTGGGCTGATTCAAGTTTTTGCGGAGAAATCTAAGTGGGATTGTCCGATGTTCAACATCGGCCATAGCAGCTCGTTAATTGCCAGTGCACTGTTGCGGGTGGTCATCGGACGTCAAGACTTTTTACAGGCAAAAGTAATTACGAGAGTCATTATTTTCCGTATCACTGGTTATGATTTTTGTTGCCGTTTGCTGAATTTGATAATAAGGTTGATGATAGGCTACATGAACCACGCCTAAATAGCATTAAGGCATTCTATCTATTTGATTATTCGCTGATTACTAATCAACATTACAGTAAAACCAATGCGAAGTAAAATCAATAAAGATATCAACGTTATTATACAAATAGAATGTCACATATAATACTAGCTTTCATATAAGATTAAATAATTAATAGCCTGCAATTCAACCGAATGCGGGTTGGCGGTAAAAATAACAAAATCTGGTACCATCGAGTGAATTTCATTTAAGCGCGGCAAAGCACGCGCCGACAAGTTCCACCTCGTAAGGTAAGTGCGCGAGAACAGCTCCGCGAAAAGATGGTGCGATGGGGCACGAAGATAATTTTTAGGTACGAAAAGATCCACCTTCCCTAGTAAGCTAGGGTTATCAGTTTTACCGCGAATTAGATTAAAAACATAGGACATGATCAGCATTTCTGTACTGAGACAAAGAGAATTATAGCCAACCATGCCTGTGATAAATTCAGTCAAATACAAAAATGGATAATATCCGTACTGCTTGAAGTACAAAAATCTCAAAAAACACTTCTGTACCATTTCCAGCATGAGGGTATAGGTATCTTCATGCGGATTCCAAATAGCTGCATTCGTTTCCATGCGACTTCTAACAATCGAGTTGTGCAACGTACGCATAGCCCGAATATTATTGATGTGTTTGGATTGCCGTACCACAAACCCCAGAAGCTTGAAAGAAGCTGTAGATAGATTAGATAGATTACTGTAAAATAGATTACTGCAAAATATAAACAAACTTAATTCTTGTACGGTTCAGTTAGGTTAGGCCTTGTAGTTGACTATCTCTTGTAATCAATCCATTTGATAAAATAAATAATTTGAATATGAAAAGAGAAAAACAGTTTAGAGAAAAGTTTTCAAAGCCCCGATGTTCTTGGTAATTGAATTGCCTTACGAATAACTTCTGTAATCTTTCCAGCCGGTCACTGTGTAGGATAAAATGTGGACCCCATATACCATTACATTTAGTGACACTTCATTAGTTTGATAAAAAAAGCGTTTTACAAACGCTGTGAATTGGATATGTTTCCATGTTCTCATAATGGGGGAGCTAATGGGCCCTGTTGGGAGTTGGCTACGAAGACCCATTTGTTCAGGGTCGGTCACACTTACGGGTCAACACCCATCCGGCGGCCGCCGAGCTAAAAGTGCGAGCCCGGGCAGGACTCTGGCTTGAGGGCTATTTTCCCCCAGAAGTCAATCTTCTGGCGCTCCTGGACGGTCTGGTCTGCGCACCGTGTGGTGTCAGCCAATCAATTGTGCATTCTGACTAAGAGTAGGGGGAGTCTGGAAGCAGTACTGTTTCCTATAGAGCGGGGGTGGTTGATGATCTTACGCCGACTGCTCTTGAAACGACCATCGGTTACCCGATTCCGAGTGAAGAGCCGGGCAAAGGACGCCGTGGTCCGCGATAGATTCAGTTGACACCTGTTCACCGCTACGTAAGGGAGTGGACCGCGCAAGCGACCTCGAACTCGTAACTCGTACTCGTAACTGGTGAGTAAGGGCGCGAGTATCAGCCCGCTGGCTAATATACCTGGCTATCTCGCGGTTAAGGCGTTGGCCTCTTACGGGCATGTGGCGGAGCTTGACGTCTTTTGCGCTCACCTCGCGGGAGACAGAACGATCAAATTTCGTTGAAACTTCCTGAGGTAACGGGGTCGCCCGTTGTAGTCGACAGCTCTAGTTGTCCTCATAATGAATCCGAGCATATTGTTGGCTTTTCCAGCGTATGTTCCTCGTGTGTAACACCTGTCATCTTCTCGTCTAAGTAAACTCCGAGGTCTCTAATCTGGACGCATTATGGGATGGTGGGTCATTCAGCGCCTAATACATAGGTAGCGTTAACCTTGCGAACAATTATGTTACAATCGCTTCGAAAAACTGACATGAAAGTGAATCTCAACGTTATAATCGATTATACGTATTTTATGGTTGCGTAGGTACAAGCAGCAGCCAGACGCGAAAGCATTTATGGGCCGTCTGAACAGCGCAACTTACCTACCTCCTTGGACCGGTTACTAAGAGGAGTGGTCGAAACATCCCATGCTAAGAAGCGTGGCCGGACCCTCTCGGATGATGGAAGGACGCCCTCGTCTTGACGGGTCGAGCTTGAGTTATTTTCGTAACATGTTGTTTGTCAGTACTACCCGACGAATGTAATAGATTCACTATTGCCTGACAGATCATTGACGAAATTTAACATTTGGATACTTGTACGAGGGCCACATTTAAAGTTTCCGGAATGAATAAGAAAAAAATAGAATGAATTGTAAAAAATCAATTTATTGTTTCTCAAAATATTTTCCGTGAGCATTAATAATACACTTTTTCACACGTATTTAAACCAATATTCGTTGACGTTTATTCCACTCCTCCGTGGTGATCTCGGAAACATGGTTTTTTTTATATTCTTCGACAACCTTTTTATATTCTTCGACAACGCAGTATTATAAACATAACTTAAGATAGGAGTATTACTTGTTGCAATGGCTTACGTCTTCTACTATACTAAAGCAAGCGCCCTCTGAAATCTGCCGCCCCTAGGCCACGGTCTATACTGCCTATTAACAAATCCAGCACTGGCCGTGTGACAGATGGCATTGTCATGGTGCAAAATGATAAAGCGTTGTTGCTTTTACGGAGTTCGTCAACAACTTTCGGCAAGCAAATGGTCCTGTGCTAATGGATCATTTAGGTTACGATGATTCTCCAAATCAACAGTAGCCACGTGTCCAGTTTTTCAAAAAAAAAGAGATCATCCGCTTCGCGGCCCTTTGCACTCGCGACTTTTTGGCTGGGTTTGGCTCATCTGGAGAGACCCAAATGGTCGATTGCTGCTTTGTTTCGGGTTCGTTGCTGTAAATCTATGTTTCGTCACCTGTTACTATATTCCCCACCCAATTTGACGCCCCTCGTTGAATCCGGTATGCAAGGCATTGCACCTTTAATAAAGAATATTTTAATTCCTTCTTTCTTTCTTTAGTTTCAAAGTGGGACTAAAAGCATAGTAAATGGTAAAAGCGTCATGAATGGGTCGCCGGTGCATTATTTTATTTTGAATATTTTGTATACCACCGTTTCATTTAAATATTTAAGATAAAAACCGAATTCGTGTGGACGTCATATTTCTATTTGAAGAGAAAACACATAACCATAAAATATATTATATTATTAGCAGATCATCGAGCGGCTTCAAATTTATTACAGCATCCAAATCATCAAATTTATATTAATTCCAATCAGTGTTTCACTCAACATCATTGTGGAGTGACGCACTGATTGCTATACATACATATATACGTCAGTTCATACATAGCAGCTGCTAAGCCATCGAATTTAGGTAGCTACAGGTAAAGGATACTTTTCGTCAAAAGATATGCAAATGCCTTATAATTGAATTCGAAACTGGGGCTAAGAAATGAGGAAATGGAGTCGGTAATTAGTCACGTTTCAAACTCGGGCCAGCCGAACCCTCTGTTCGGTTTCGGAGTAATAATTATCGCTAATTTAATCAATAAGGGAAAGTTTTCTTTAAAAAATATGAAAGGAAGTAGCGGACTGTGAGAAGGAATAAGTTTCTATTAACTTCTTTTTCATCGAAAAAAGAGCTGAAGTTGATTCAGGCTGCTGCATGTAAAAGGCTTTTATAATATTCGAGGAGAAGCATTTGATAGATTTAATTTTGGCGGAAACGCTTGTATGTATTAGTTTCGTACTCATAGTAGAACAATCGTATTTAACAAATGTGTCGTTAAAATGCAGTAACATAAAAAGCAACTCCTAACAAGTTGTAACAGTATGTTTTACTATAGAGATTGATTCTAACTGCATGGAACACTTTAACAAACGCCTAATAGACACAAACTGTCCGCTCCACACGGCTTGATCATAACATCTTGAAGAAGCAACGGTCAGAGGCTTTGAAGTATCTTCCTATCCTACTTACTAATAAATAGTTCAGTAGGTAACAAATTAGTAAATATTGCAGTAGTTAACAATAATTGTAAATGTGTATTTCAGAGAAAATAATTAGAATAGATACCTACTAATTATTAGGGATTAAGTGGTATATACTAATTACTAAGTAGTAATTACTAACGATTAAGTGTTTATACATGAGCCCGATACCGCACCATTCCAGGGAGGATGGTCATTTTAATTGTCGCGGTCTATTATAGTAACGGAGCCTATGAGTACAGGCAATTGAAGACGTTTTTATTTTTAAAATTGCAAGTGAACTTCAATAGGAAACCATTGGGTAAAATTAAAGACAGGTTTTGGTTTAATTTGTGAAATTAACGGTTTTTATAAAATTCACAACGAAGTGAATAGCTTTTGCTTATTACCAGTTAAAAAGGGAATTTTACTAGTTATCTAATTCATGTCTTTATTCATTGTGCTTTCAGTTTTCAAGAATTGTCAAGGTTAGTTAAGTTATATTTACTGTCTATTAATACAGATATTTAAGTATTCCAATGACAATTTTAGTACCTTTAAGTTAAATTGTTTTATGTTTTTTTAACCTGATATTATTTTTCATTATTTTATTACTTTTTGGCTATTGATTAAATACTTCTATTATATATATTATTTTCAGATTATTGATATTTATATTTTATATGACCCTAATTAATTAGTATAGGAAAATGAACTTTTTTTATTTTTTTTTTATTTAGTACTTTATTCATTTTTTTATACTTTATATTTGATATTCAAATCATTTAAAATAGATAGAAATTATAGAATCATATTATTATTATTATTGTATTATTATATATTAGTATTACCAAGGTATTATTCAATCTATCAAATCTATCAATTTCTATCTATCAAGCTTTTATCTATCAAGCTGAAAGACCGAATGCAGTTTTTTTTGTTGATTTTTTTATTATGTAATATTTATTTATTTAGTGCTAACTTTGGAATATTCATATATAAACTGTTTCAACAATGTTAAGAGTTTATCGAAATAATTTGAATTGAAAAACACGTCTTCAAAGAGACTAATCCCCAAGACCAGTCAACGAAAAAAAGCGACATTCTTTTCCGGTATCCCTAATATTATTTTTTTCGAGGTAGTGAATGCTATCTATAGTGTGCCGCCATACAGCCATACCACGAACGCCGCCATGTTGAACAACAGAGAAGATTAATGAATGTTGAAATCATGAATATCATTCTACACGTTGCGTTACGTAGTAAAATCTTAGCGGCCAAATCGTTGTATGGCATTGAGCAATCTAATACGCTATATAATCAAAGCCTTTATCAACATACTCAACGATGAATTCGGTCACTTTATTTATGGCATTATTCGTCCCGACATTATCACGAATAAAGGTGCTCTCCGTACCTATTTTAAAATGTCCACGCGCTAAAATAAACATAAATTCCCGTGGAAATTTATCATTCTACGCCCGGAAATTTCTAATGGGATCGCTTCCCGAACGAAACTCGTTGACATTCTGATTTCCGTCCGCTCGAGATATTTCTTCTTTCACCTACTTTCCAAATTAAGTGCCATTTTGTCGTTGTGCCGTCGTCCTTCCAATTATTACGTTTATGAATTCTCGGCAAATTCCCCCGTTCGCCTTCTGACCAAATCGTCTTATATCAGCGCCCGAATTTGCCGTTCTGAATAAATTTGTGCATGTTAATGGCTTGTCATCCGCTTTTTTGGGATGATTTTTTAATTTTCCAGTTCGGTGCACGTGCCCTTCGCAGACATGCGCGACGCCGATGCTGGCATGCAATGCGGAGCGACAGGAAAAGTATTCTGCCTGGTGATGTTTGCATAATTTGTGAACATATGTTGTTTGCTCGAAGAGATCAAGCAGGAGTCGGTCAGATGTTGTTAAACAACATCTGACCGATGTAATTACTGTATACCTAGCTATATTTCATAATTATAATGTAGTTACATTTTTATATTGTAGCCGTATTATAAATCAGCTTAATTATTTGGGGGCGTTGCCTCGAACATGTTGCCGAGAAAGTTCCCAAGAACTTAAGCAGAACTTCAGTTCCCAAGAACTGTTCAAAGCATTTGTTTTTATATTTATACCACGCTTTACTGTTAATTTAATTACTGAAAGATGGCTATCCACCTTTGAATGTTGGTGAGAAATTAAAAAAAATAATGTCAGGTATTACTTCATTTTGAGCAGAACTAGGAAGTGCGAAACTGATAAGATTTAAATATATCCACAATATTATTACCAAAGTAACAAGTTTAGCATATCTACATATTTAAGTTTACTACTTAATCTATATTAATATTATAAAGGGGTAAAGTTTGTGAGGCTGTAGGAAGTAATCTCTGGATCTACGGAACCGATTTTGAAAATTCTTTTACCAATAGAAAGCCACGTTATTTGTGAGTGTCATAGGCTATATATTAATCCGAAAAATGAAAAGACTTTTTCGTGGTAGTCGGATTTGCAAAGTAAGTCGGAGAAAAAACGGTCGAACGAAAAGGTTTCTAACTAACGCTGCATTAACGACGAGAGATATATGATTATATTCCAGAGAAAAGTTGTACAGCTTGATAATGCCTACAAAAAAGTCAGCGACAGCATATGTCTAACATTTATATTTAAGTCACAAAAAGTAGTATTTTATATTTAAAAAATAATTTAAATCGTTAGGTCATATTTATTGGTCATATTATCAACAATTATGAATTCTTATCAAAATAAGTAAATTTATCGCCTCAACTGTTTAAAACAAATGACTTATCCCTTTTACTGCATAAATGGTTAAAGAGATACGACACTCACAAATAAGACACTTACAAGAAGACACTCACAAATAACGGTAATATAGTCAAATTGGCATGCAAATATATACATACATAATGTAAAAATATAAACCTTCTTTTGGCAGTCAGGAAATAAATCATAGCACTCAGTACTAACCGAACAACACTCATAATTTCATCACAAGTAAAAAGTTTTACCGCCCAACGAAGTGGGCACGGGTCAGCTAGTGTATTATAAAAAATACAAATACAATTTCTAGAATGGTTTTCGTCTTGATTTGCTCTCTGCAAAATCATTGATCAGTTTTGAGGCATCCAGTTTTTCGGCTTTTTTAGCTTCCTAGTAGAGTTAGATGGAACGTCCATCGTAACGGAAGTTCCATTTTGATCCCCGGTCTTCCGTGGGCCCCGGTGCGCCGTACCGGCTGCACCGGCTTAGTTACGCCACTGTGTTGTTTGGTTTGTTTTTATGATCACTCAGGACGGGACAGAACAGTATTACTCGCAACCGATATCTGCATTGTTTAAAAGATTTCAGATGAAAGATATCACGTTCGGCAGCATCAGACCTTGATATTTTTACAGCAAGCCCACATCTCTTCAAGGTGTAAGCATTGCGCTACTTTAGTCAGGATAAGATAAATGCTTTTTATTTATTCTTTTTATGTACTCTATAGATTTGTTTTTCTATTCTCAATGCCTGTATTTGTATTAAATGCTTTTTTAAACATGTTGTGTATGTACTTAATTCTAATTTTTATATTTATTTTTATATTGCATCTCAACGGCTTGGTTTAAACTGTTATGTTAATTTGCTTATGACGTGAAATAAATCATAAAATCAATAGAAAGAATCGCCAAAAAGAATCAGTAACTAAGAATGTATGGGAGACATATTTTAAACCTCTGAATGCATGTTATTATTTGTCATACCATTAGAGTTCTTAGAATTGATCTATTTATTTAAGTCTCGTTTACGGACAGAAGACAGGCGGAAATATGAAGAAAAGGATATGTAGCATTTTTTTTAAATATAGGCTCGTTGGCTCTACTGGTTATAGTGAGTGCAAAAAAAATATTAGAAAAAATAAAAACAAAAAAATATATTTTTTAAATATATGGCTAAGAGAAAGAGCGATCGATAAGTTGGTATAGTGATTCAACCACGAAGTTATTGAATGAGTACCACATGCATCATCACTGGTGAGTTGTCACATACAACGGGCGAACCCGTAGCTGTCGCCCCAGGAAGGTATAACGATATTGATAGTTCTTTCAACTTAGAGTGAACGCAGAGACTTACGGACGGAACAGTCCAACGTCTAACTACGCTAACTTGCACGTGAGAGTCCAACTCCTTACCGCGTGGCACTGGAAGGTTGAACTAGCGGGCAGCCTCGTGCCCACACTACCAGATTTGGCAGGATTTCTCCATCCTTCAGTCTAGTAATGAATCTGAAGTCGCTTGCACGGCCTCTACCTAATATTAGCGCTAATTCAGTTCAAATTTATCGCGGACTGTGGCGTCCTTTGCCCGACTACCGCTCAGGATCGGGTGGCTAACAAGTATATTCAAGAGTGGCTAACATTAGGTCAAAAACCAACCCCGCGTCTTAGGAAACGTAAAAGATCATTTCTACCCCCCCCCCCCCCCATGTGCACAGTCGATTGGCTGACGCCGCACGATGCGCAAACCGCCAATTCCTCCCAAAGGAAACTGACCCACCTGTCGTGGCAGGGGGTCAGTTTCCCCGGGTGTCCTTACCAGGTTCGATCTTCAACGTGGAGGCAACCGGATGGGGGGTGAACCGTGAGTTAAGCCAACCACACGAGATCCATTAGCAGTCGCATGCATCATCAAAAAGTTGCAACTGCTATTAGTGGCTGCAAACATTTTATAAAAGAATTGCATACTTCTAGTTAGCTAAGAAGTTACCCTTCCGACTCTACATTTTGTAGAGTGTAAATTTATTTTTATTTATTTATTTATTTATTTTAAACAACAAGATTTACAGAATGGCTATGCTATTCGGTATACATTACAATAAATCATGCAGGAAAAACAAGTTAAACCCATAGCCATTGGCTCATCGCATACCTAACTGATAAAAAATACCCGTATCTAGGGATACTGTTATTTCACGTAGGATATTGCTTTTCCGCGAGTTGACAGGTGTAACGTTCAGTTATATAAAAAATCGGTTGTGTCACCCCAAGACTTTCCTGACTAGTATCCGGGGAGGTGCGAAAAAACAGCGACATTTTTTACTCTAGTACCCCAAATTTGTATGGCAGGTACCCCAAACGTTGGTCGTAAGTACCCCAAAAACTAATAGGTTCTTCCGATGGTTAACAGAAGCTTCTATGCCAAATTTTAACTTAGACAGATTAAGCGTCTGGGCTCTATCGCGGAAACAATTTTTTCGCCGGGAACCCCAAATTTGTATGGGAGGTACCACAACCGTAGGGCGTAGGGACTCCAAAAACTAATGGGTTCCTCCGACGGTTAACAGAAGCTTATATACCAAATTTCAGCTCAATCCGATTAAGCGTCTGGGCGCTATCGTGGAAGAATACATACATACAGACATACAGACATACAGACATACAGACAGACAGAGATCGGTCTGGAAATAGTCTCAATCGTCTCAGGGAGTCTCAAAATATATATTCCCATCTTCATCTCAAAATTTTTTTTTAGCGCGATCACAATACTTTCCTTTCCGATAGGTCGTCAGGAAAGTAATATTAAAATAAGGTTCAAACCATTCACACTTGCATAATACATATACACACACACAGAGTTATTTCACATATACACACATTAGTAGAAAGAAGTTATTATTATACCCATAACGAACGACCATTCAGACGTACGTGTGTTTTGTTTATCGTCATGGTCAATGTCTATCGTGTCGTACAAAATACAGCATCGCTCTTATTTTGACGAGACTGTGATTACATCATTCTCACCCTATTTTGTAGGATGACGGAGCTGTGCGATAATGCGAATGTCACCCCATTGCGAAACTGTATAAAGCTATTTAATTAAGGGGTCGTTTTGAATTGAGGGGCCGTGTAAAAATATCTTGTGATTTCCCAAAGGCGAGAGGGCGATCTGCATTTTTATTGGCGACTCGCAGACGTCTCGGGCGAATAACAAACGAATTCGGGCACATGGTATAAACACATCGATGAATGATAAAAACGAATGCAGTAGGTACGAAGTGTTGCAACTATGAAGTAAGTAGAATAATATTGTAAATTATCTTATCCCATGAAGTTGAAATTTTACATGTTGGTTCAGTTCCGATGAAAATGCATTTTATGGTGAGAATGACCTGATTCTACTGTGGGGCGGTGCCGACTACAACAGGCGAACCCATCACCTCAGGCTGTTATAACGATATGTGATCGTCCTTTCAGCCGTGGGATGAGCGTAGAAGACTTAGAGATAATACAAACCTACTGTCTAGCTATGCCACCATGCCCGTCAGAGGCCAACACCTTACGTCGAGGCACCGGGAAAGGTAAACAGCGAGCAGCATCGCCCCCTGACTACCATCTTTGGAAGGATACCTCCGTCTGGAATTAAGCATCAAGATACCTCCAACCTCCCGACTAGTTACAGGTTCGAAGTCGCTTCCGCGATCTGCTCCCTAGTGTAGCAGTGATCAACATACCGAATCTATCGCAGACCACTGCATCCTTTGTTCGGCTTTCAGCCGGTATCGGGTAGCAGAATGGTCGTTTCAAGAGCGGCTGCCACAAGGTAAACAACCGCCCCCGCTCTATAGGAAACAATACTGTTTCCAGACTCCTCCGGCTGTCAGTCGTAATGCACAATCGATTGCCTGACAACTCACAGTTCGCAAACCGTCCAGGAGCGACCGAAAGTTGACTCCTAAGGGAAACTGGCCCGCATGCCATAGTCCTACCCGGGCGATGGGTAGGACTATGGCATGCGGTTTGCGGCCAAACCTGTGAGTTTGGCCGACCCTAAACACATATGTCTTAGTGGCCTAACTGCAACAGGGCCCATTAGCTCCCATACTACACCCAGGATCGGCTCCCGACGAGGCTACTCTTCCACGGTCAACAGCATAGAAACACAATTCGTATACGCGTTCAATTATGATAGCCCGCTCTAAATTTCACCGCGACATGGCTGCTGCATCCAGGGTTGGCTTCTAACGACGGGACTCCTCAACGGTCAACAGCACAAATACGAAATTATGTATAGCATTCAATTATGATAGCCCGTTCTAAGTTCCACGATGACATGGCTGCTTGCACCCAGGGTTGGCTTGGGACAGAACACTTTAATAAAAGATTGTTTTTTAGAAGAAGTTAAAATGGAGATCTATCGCAATGAGAGCAATCGCATATCTGGAGGATATGAGCGAATCCGCTGAGAGCATCACGACTCGTGGCTTTCGGGTTAGAGTAAGCATCGTTCTATCCCAAATTTTCCAGATGTGATACCAAATTGTAAACGCATTGTGAAAACGCCGCGTTTGTGCGTTATATAATAGACCCCACGCCGCGCCCCTGGTCTATTGTTTCGCGACGCGATTAAACGGCCATTATAAAATTTGTAGTGGCTGCTAATGAGTTTTGCATGTTTTGAAGGCGGTTAGGCGTTTGCCGCATGCCATTATTTTAATCGACAGCAACACGGATGAAATTCATCGGTTTTCCCTTATCGCTGACCCCAATAATGCGCAAGGCGCATTCGCCCGCAGGAGAAATTCCCATTCGAATTCCGCTCACTAACGGAGATAACCGACCGGGCGCACAATGGGAGCGAATGCCATAAAACGGGACAGAAAGTCTAAAACTAAAATTTACAATTAAAGACCGGTCGCACGTTTGGATCGTCGAAAAAAATCGGCTAAAAAAGTAGGTCTATATATATTTTATGTGCACTAATTGTTTATTTACATGGAAAGATTTCCAAGCATGACGTTGCGGTCAACAGCGAGCAAGAGAGTCTTAATGCGGATATTAGCGAGCAGGAGAGACTGTCTCCTAGAAAAGACAGGTCAGAGGTGCGAGAAGGACATGAAAACAAGCGGGCCCCACCACGCGGCCTAGCGAGCGACGGCGCGATGTGTGAGAAGTCATGTCTCGGTCTCTCAGTCTCTCAGTCTTATCAATTGATAATCTCCTACATTTACGAAGGTTAGGTACATAAATAGTTTGTCTGGTTTACTTTTATTTAGGAAGTCAAATACTAATTTATATGAATTAGATAGTTACTTGATTCACTTGAAAATAGAAATAATGACAAAGTTAGTATATTACACTGTAAAGCTGTTAATAGTTTAGGTCATTTTGACACGGCCAAGAGTGGAACATCCGCCAAATGGACCAAATAAATTCAAACGAAATGAAAAAGAATACATGTTAAATTTCTATCCCTTTCACAAACCCAACCATAGAACACGCACAGAAGCCACTCATTTAAAATATAAAAAAATAAGAAACATGTTTTTGAGGTTTTCACCAAGTTAGTCCTAAAAAGCAAGATTACAGGAACAAAGTTCGTACTCATTATCAAAGTATTAGAGTCTATTAGACTTAACCCCCCCGTATACGACGTGGGGTATAACACACCCCAGCAGTTGAAAACTTGTAACAATAAAGACGCGCGAGTTCATTTTCTCAGTAGTTGGAAATGCGACTTTGCCGTTCCGATCAGTGCAATTCATTTAGTCGGGCACCAGCCATCAAAACGCGACACGTGAGTAAAGTGCGCTTGCGTATCACACACCCCACATTGTATGGGTTCTTTCTATGAGTTTATAAGAAAATACTTAAATAAGATTATGTTAAAGAATTATGTATGTATAAATAAACATGTGGTTTACTTAAACCTATTCATTATTAGTTATTACAATACATTTCCTATTAATAACTATCATAAAGTGTTGATTTCATTCCATTTTATTTTCGGGGTATGTCAAACCCTACCTAGTATGGCATGTGAGATTTAGTTTAAAGTTTTAAATATCATCCTTCTTTAATAAAAAAAAATGTTACTGATATCAATTATTATGAAAAATATTACCATACAACCTTTCGAAAACGCGTAAGTGTGCATAATAGTCTCTACCAATTTTCACTGCAATCGGCCCACAGTGCTGAGTGCGCCCGCCGACCACGCCGACCGGACGACCCGCCAATGCGGATCGCTTTAATTTATTGCGGGCAGTTTGGGGCAAATCGCCTGAGGCATATTTTTTTTAATCTCACCGATCCACAGACCCACAAAACTGAGATGTTTGCTCTAAAAGACACAAGCAGCAAGCAGCTAAGAAAGCTGTTTAAAACGTAAATTTTATTTCGAAGTTTCTAAAGTCTAAGTCGCGTCAAAAGTCCGCAGACTCATAATATGCAGCGGCGAAAAGTTCGGACAAAGGAGATATCAAATTATACGAAAAAGGATTTCAGAGATTTATCGCGAAAGTTAAGGATAAAAGAGGTGAAACAAAACAAGAAGGTATGATACAAACGGTAAGTAGGGATCTACGGATTAATGTGTTTACAAGTGTTCTGTATACACTGTATAACCTGTGTGTACAGTACGTTTACTTTGAGAATGATTCGGCTAACAAAAAATTCGAAAGCTTATTATTTACACTTCCACATAATACATATTCAATAACATCTATTTTCAATCGACTAATTAATTCAGATTACAGTGCAATATTACAAAACGGAAAGCAATATCATGATATTTTAGTATTCATCTAAGTTTTTAAAAATGGCTTAATGATGTGCAGCTTAATATCGAGATATGTAACAATATAATAACATTTAACATTTATAAATGTGGGACTAATCCATCAGCGACCTATAAAAGAGCTATGTTCGGGTTAAAAATACTAATAGGGAGAAATATCATCACCTTATACCATTAAAACGTAAAAATTGCGACGCTTTACTATTATAGCATTGATTATAGAGGGTATAGATTGTTCAATGCCGTACTATGTTTTGGCAGCTAGGATTTTACTATGAAACGTAACGGGTAGATGACACACATAATTCAAAACATTGATTAATCTTCTCTTATGTTTAGTAGACCAATAGAAGACGTTCTAAACAGGCCGTTAAGGTATCCTATCTTGAAATAAAACAAAAATATAATAGCAAACGATTTTTCAAATCAAAGCTTATTATTTTATTATTACATAAGGATGTCAATGTTAATTTGTTATACAGGTTTTAATTCATAATAAATAGGCGCTTTAATGTTCAAATACTTAATAGATGGCATTCTAATATCGCCGTATTATTTCTGACATGTATTATTATTATTATTATTTATTCCGTAGCCGGCGATTTGGGAGGGGGTCGCCCTCGCAGCCAATACGCTGCTGTCGGTGCCGCTGGATCTCGTACTCCATTTACTCTACAACATACTCAATAACCCCACTTCACTCCACCCCACTCCCCGCTACTCTACAACATACTCAATAACCCCACTTCACCCTCCTATCTAAGGGAGAATTTCCACCCTTCGGGAGGCCACGGTCTTCCATTTCGATCAAGCCGGGATAACACACTCGCCATTCCGATACATCATTCTTCTGTTTACACGCGCTCTTTTACAGTCCATTCTGCTCGTTTATGGAATCAGCTCCCTCACTCTATCAGGCATGCACCTTCGCTGCATACTTTTAAAAAATTGTTGCAGAAACATTTATTTTTACACAGCCACTAACCAAATACCTCGCATTGTCCTCTCCTTTATCCTTCCCTGGGCAACCTTAGCATAAGTTACTGACATGTATCTGTATAAGTTTATTTTAAATTTAACTTTACTACTTCTTTGTGTATTGTACGGTGAAAATTAGAAATTATTTTATTAAATGGTTGACTGTAAGATATCGCAATAGCGATAAGTCCGCCATTTGTGCATAAATTGTATTTTGTATAAAACCAGCGTAATATTCATTAAGTTATGTTTTTATAGCACAATAAAGTTATTCTATTCTATTTACGATTCGCTTCTATTCTTGACGATTTTTTGCCACGTCTCGAGCATCCCTAGCCGACAATCGTTGATTTTTAAGGTCGTATTTGATGTTATTTAGCCAGGTTTTCTTGTTTTTTTTTTTTTTCTTATTTCTGACATGTAATTCGCCTATATGAAAATGCGATAGGTAGAACTAATAATTTAATGGTATTATTGTTGTCATTGTTTAAATAATGGGTTTTTTTATAATCAATATCAGTCGTTTATAAAAAAAAACATTCGTTATCAAATTTATTATAAATCGTCAAATAAATTGCTATTAGTTTCGACGGGCAATGCTATCAGCGCCACTTGCATGTCGCCGACGCAGAATGGTTGCCAAAACATACTATGGTATTGAGCAATCTAATACCATATATAATCAATACTTATAATGTGCTTCTAATAGCCTTACCTGTCTTGGGTCAATTTGTAATATTACTCTAAAAATAAAGGAAAAATGAGGTTATAATATAATAGGTCTCACTTGATTTTGAAACGAGTTTAACCTCATAGTTCGCGATTACGATATTTTGGCAGCATACTGAAATGTTTTGATAGATCCCTTTGTGTCAACTCGTGTGTTGCCGTATGTCGTGTGTGTGGCTGGAGAGAGCGAGAGGCAGCCGGCGGCTAGGTCAAGCGGCCGGGGTTAATTACATCTGATAATATTCATCGGGCCTTTTTGTGGTCCGCTGACGCCGTATGTTGGCAGCGGATGTGTCGCGGCGCGTCGCGTCTCGCCGTATCATATCGGGACGTGTCGTCGTATGTTGACGTCACACCCGCCCGTCGCGTCGTTTCATCCGAACGACGACTATGCGACATGGCAGAAACGAGATGAGCTTTTCGGCCGTAACGACACGGCTCCGAATTAAGTGCCAACAACATGTAAACAAGCAAGTGGTTAATAGCAAGAGAGGGACACCGTTGTTTTTGAGAAAAAAACAAACAAGAAGCAATGGAAAATAATAACAGAACAGTGTGTACATGCCGTCACTGGAAAAAAATATAGGGCAAGCCTTAGCCCTGACCAGAGCACAATATTCAGACAGCTTCTTGAGTTCCGACAGATACATATATAATAAACTATGGTATAAAGCAGTGATTTTTAATCCGTTGGTCGCGATCCCCGAGGTGGTGGGGGGGGGGGGGGGGGGTTATGCAATTAACTTAAAAATGGCAATTTTCGAGTTTTCGAGTTGAAATTGTAACTCTATTATGAGTATATCTACGATTCATCGCCTCAGACGGTCTAAGAAACACATTCGACGGTGCTACGTTCAAGCGCTGCAGAGTAAACCGTCTTATAACGGTACGGGTAGTTGAGATACGTCTAATCGAAAATTTGTGAATACGTTGCTTTCTCACGTGAATGTGACGTAAGATACAGATTTTCGAGTGCAATGCAATTAAATCGGTTATTTCAAACAGGGCATTTGGGGCACTTTTTCAGAAGGCTTTTTTGGGGGAATTCGATTCATTACACCTTAACGCATGTTCAAAATTAATATAGCACCTATACCTAGTTTAGTTTCGAAGATATACGAGAGTCAATTATTAGGTACTTCTGTTTATTTATACCTGTTATCGAACTCCTTAATATGTCAATTATGTTTTGATAACATTTATAAAAAGGAAATATAAAGATAATCGAGATTTAAAATCCTTCACTGATACTTCACGTTGCATTAGATGCCAAAAGTCAGTCTTTTTATAGGAAGATACATAGCTTAATCATTTTGAAAAGGGCACTTTTGTATGAAGTCATCCCAGTCATTTTGAAAATGGCATACTTTTCATATATTACATAATTAATTACTTATTAATTAAACAATATACCTAAAAATATACAAAACTAAACAAAATTTATTAAACTAAACAAAATTATTAAACTAAACAAAATTAGTATTTTTTTGGAGTTTTCGTTAAACAATTTCAAGTTACCTAAGGCTAGAAACGGTCTTTTATGTCTCCTGATAAATTAAATTTTTGCTTCAGATGCCTTTTTCGAAATGACCGAATTAATTAGTCTAGCGATTCCCGTTACAAAATTACGACTCCTCTTTATTTTCCTCCGCGCATGATGTGGGTACTGTTTTTTCGGAAGTAGTAAATTCCCGATCATTTCGGTGCGCCTAAGCGTATCTCTATAGTACTTATCTACTACTTTCATGCATCCAATTACGGAACAAACGTCGCAACGAGGCACGATCCGAATTGGAAAGTATCAATGAAGAAAAATCTTGTTACAAAGGCCGTACACGACATAGAGCCGCCCGCGCGCTCGCCCGGGCCGCCCACATTTCTTCGTCTGTTCAGCGCTGGAACAAAGTAACCTTCGGATGGCATTTGTATCAAGATCCCACACGAAACACTCTCCTGCTCGTCGACGCCGCGGTACTTAGCGCTCCGCTCTGTTCACATTCATCGCTACCCGTATATTTTCTTACACCTACCGCAATTCAAGCCACCGAGCGACCGAAAGTTGACTCCTAAGGGAAACTGGCCCGCATGCCATAGTCCTACCCGGGCGATGGGTAGGACTATGGCATGCGGTTTGCGGCCAAACCTGTGAGTTTGGCCGACCCTAAACACATATGTCTTAGTGGCCTAACTGCAACAGGGCCCATTAGCTCCCATACTACACCCAGGATCGGCTCCCGACGAGGCTACTCTTCCACGGTCAACAGCATAGAAACACAATTCGTATACGCGTTCAATTATGATAGCCCGCTCTAAATTTCACCGCGACATGGCTGCTGCATCCAGGGTTGGCTTCTAACGACGGGACTCCTCAACGGTCAACAGCACAAATACGAAATTATGTATAGCATTCAATTATGATAGCCCGTTCTAAGTTCCACGATGACATGGCTGCTTGCACCCAGGGTTGGCTTGGGACAGAACACTTTAATAAAAGATTGTTTTTTAGAAGAAGTTAAAATGGAGATCTATCGCAATGAGAGCAATCGCATATCTGGAGGATATGAGCGAATCCGCTGAGAGCATCACGACTCGTGGCTTTCGGGTTAGAGTAAGCATCGTTCTATCCCAAATTTTCCAGATGTGATACCAAATTGTAAACGCATTGTGAAAACGCCGCGTTTGTGCGTTATATAATAGACCCCACGCCGCGCCCCTGGTCTATTGTTTCGCGACGCGATTAAACGGCCATTATAAAATTTGTAGTGGCTGCTAATGAGTTTTGCATGTTTTGAAGGCGGTTAGGCGTTTGCCGCATGCCATTATTTTAATCGACAGCAACACGGATGAAATTCATCGGTTTTCCCTTATCGCTGACCCCAATAATGCGCAAGGCGCATTCGCCCGCAGGAGAAATTCCCATTCGAATTCCGCTCACTAACGGAGATAACCGACCGGGCGCACAATGGGAGCGAATGCCATAAAACGGGACAGAAAGTCTAAAACTAAAATTTACAATTAAAGACCGGTCGCACGTTTGTATCGTCGAAAAAAATCGGCTAAAAAAGTAGGTCTATATATATTTTATGTGCACTAATTGTTTATTTACATGGAAAGATTTCCAAGCATGACGTTGCGGTCAACAGCGAGCAAGAGAGTCTTAATGCGGATATTAGCGAGCAGGAGAGACTGTCTCCTAGAAAAGACAGGTCAGAGGTGCGAGAAGGACATGAAAACAAGCGGGCCCCACCACGCGGCCTAGCGAGCGACGGCGCGATGTGTGAGAAGTCATGTCTCGGTCTCTCAGTCTCTCAGTCTTATCAATTGATAATCTCCTACATTTACGAAGGTTAGGTACATAAATAGTTTGTCTGGTTTACTTTTATTTAGGAAGTCAAATACTAATTTATATGAATTAGATAGTTACTTGATTCACTTGAAAATAGAAATAATGACAAAGTTAGTATATTACACTGTAAAGCTGTTAATAGTTTAGGTCATTTTGACACGGCCAAGAGTGGAACATCCGCCAAATGGACCAAATAAATTCAAACGAAATGAAAAAGAATACATGTTAAATTTCTATCCCTTTCACAAACCCAACCATAGAACACGCACAGAAGCCACTCATTTAAAATATAAAAAAATAAGAAACATGTTTTTGAGGTTTTCACCAAGTTAGTCCTAAAAAGCAAGATTACAGGAACAAAGTTCGTACTCATTATCAAAGTATTAGAGTCTATTAGACTTAACCCCCCCGTATACGACGTGGGGTATAACACACCCCAGCAGTTGAAAACTTGTAACAATAAAGACGCGCGAGTTCATTTTCTCAGTAGTTGGAAATGCGACTTTGCCGTTCCGATCAGTGCAATTCATTTAGTCGGGCACCAGCCATCAAAACGCGACACGTGAGTAAAGTGCGCTTGCGTATCACACACCCCACATTGTATGGGTTCTTTCTATGAGTTTATAAGAAAATACTTAAATAAGATTATGTTAAAGAATTATGTATGTATAAATAAACATGTGGTTTACTTAAACCTATTCATTATTAGTTATTACAATACATTTCCTATTAATAACTATCATAAAGTGTTGATTTCATTCCATTTTATTTTCGGGGTATGTCAAACCCTACCTAGTATGGCATGTGAGATTTAGTTTAAAGTTTTAAATATCATCCTTCTTTAATAAAAAAAAATGTTACTGATATCAATTATTATGAAAAATATTACCATACAACCTTTCGAAAACGCGTAAGTGTGCATAATAGTCTCTACCAATTTTCACTGCAATCGGCCCACAGTGCTGAGTGCGCCCGCCGACCACGCCGACCGGACGACCCGCCAATGCGGATCGCTTTAATTTATTGCGGGCAGTTTGGGGCAAATCGCCTGAGGCATATTTTTTTTAATCTCACCGATCCACAGACCCACAAAACTGAGATGTTTGCTCTAAAAGACACAAGCAGCAAGCAGCTAAGAAAGCTGTTTAAAACGTAAATTTTATTTCGAAGTTTCTAAAGTCTAAGTCGCGTCAAAAGTCCGCAGACTCATAATATGCAGCGGCGAAAAGTTCGGACAAAGGAGATATCAAATTATACGAAAAAGGATTTCAGAGATTTATCGCGAAAGTTAAGGATAAAAGAGGTGAAACAAAACAAGAAGGTATGATACAAACGGTAAGTAGGGATCTACGGATTAATGTGTTTACAAGTGTTCTGTATACACTGTATAACCTGTGTGTACAGTACGTTTACTTTGAGAATGATTCGGCTAACAAAAAATTCGAAAGCTTATTATTTACACTTCCACATACATATTCAATAACATCTATTTTCAATCGACTAATTAATTCAGATTACAGTGCAATATTACAAAACGGAAAGCAATATCATGATATTTTAGTATTCATCTAAGTTTTTAAAAATGGCTTAATGATGTGCAGCTTAATATCGAGATATGTAACAATATAATAACATTTAACATTTATAAATGTGGGACTAATCCATCAGCGACCTATAAAAGAGCTATGTTCGGGTTAAAAATACTAATAGGGAGAAATATCATCACCTTATACCATTAAAACGTAAAAATTGCGACGCTTTACTATTATAGCATTGATTATAGAGGGTATAGATTGTTCAATGCCGTACTATGTTTTGGCAGCTAGGATTTTACTATGAAACGTAACGGGTAGATGACACACATAATTCAAAACATTGATTAATCTTCTCTTATGTTTAGTAGACCAATAGAAGACGTTCTAAACAGGCCGTTAAGGTATCCTATCTTGAAATAAAACAAAAATATAATAGCAAACGATTTTTCAAATCAAAGCTTATTATTTTATTATTACATAAGGATGTCAATGTTAATTTGTTATACAGGTTTTAATTCATAATAAATAGGCGCTTTAATGTTCAAATACTTAATAGATGGCATTCTAATATCGCCGTATTATTTCTGACATGTATTATTATTATTATTATTTATTCCGTAGCCGGCGATTTGGGAGGGGGTCGCCCTCGCAGCCAATACGCTGCTGTCGGTGCCGCTGGATCTCGTACTCCATTTACTCTACAACATACTCAATAACCCCACTTCACTCCACCCCACTCCCCGCTACTCTACAACATACTCAATAACCCCACTTCACCCTCCTATCTAAGGGAGAATTTCCACCCTTCGGGAGGCCACGGTCTTCCATTTCGATCAAGCCGGGATAACACACTCGCCATTCCGATACATCATTCTTCTGTTTACACGCGCTCTTTTACAGTCCATTCTGCTCGTTTATGGAATCAGCTCCCTCACTCTATCAGGCATGCACCTTCGCTGCATACTTTTAAAAAATTGTTGCAGAAACATTTATTTTTACACAGCCACTAACCAAATACCTCGCATTGTCCTCTCCTTTATCCTTCCCTGGGCAACCTTAGCATAAGTTACTGACATGTATCTGTATAAGTTTATTTTAAATTTAACTTTACTACTTCTTTGTGTATTGTACGGTGAAAATTAGAAATTATTTTATCAAATGGTTGACTGTAAGATATCGCAATAGCGATAAGTCCGCCATTTGTGCATAAATTGTATTTTGTATAAAACCAGCGTAATATTCATTAAGTTATGTTTTTATAGCACAATAAAGTTATTCTATTCTATTTACGATTCGCTTCTATTCTTGACGATTTTTTGCCACGTCTCGAGCATCCCTAGCCGACAATCGTTGATTTTTAAGGTCGTATTTGATGTTATTTAGCCAGGTTTTCTTGTTTTTTTTTTTTTTCTTATTTCTGACATGTAATTCGCCTATATGAAAATGCGATAGGTAGAACTAATAATTTAATGGTATTATTGTTGTCATTGTTTAAATAATGGGTTTTTTTATAATCAATATCAGTCGTTTATAAAAAAAAACATTCGTTATCAAATTTATTATAAATCGTCAAATAAATTGCTATTAGTTTCGACGGGCAATGCTATCAGCGCCACTTGCATGTCGCCGACGCAGAATGGTTGCCAAAACATACTATGGTATTGAGCAATCTAATACCATATATAATCAATACTTATAATGTGCTTCTAATAGCCTTACCTGTCTTGGGTCAATTTGTAATATTACTCTAAAAATAAAGGAAAAATGAGGTTATAATATAATAGGTCTCACTTGATTTTGAAACGAGTTTAACCTCATAGTTCGCGATTACGATATTTTGGCAGCATACTGAAATGTTTTGATAGATCCCTTTGTGTCAACTCGTGTGTTGCCGTATGTCGTGTGTGTGGCTGGAGAGAGCGAGAGGCAGCCGGCGGCTAGGTCAAGCGGCCGGGGTTAATTACATCTGATAATATTCATCGGGCCTTTTTGTGGTCCGCTGACGCCGTATGTTGGCAGCGGATGTGTCGCGGCGCGTCGCGTCTCGCCGTATCATATCGGGACGTGTCGTCGTATGTTGACGTCACACCCGCCCGTCGCGTCGTTTCATCCGAACGACGACTATGCGACATGGCAGAAACGAGATGAGCTTTTCGGCCGTAACGACACGGCTCCGAATTAAGTGCCAACAACATGTAAACAAGCAAGTGGTTAATAGCAAGAGAGGGACACCGTTGTTTTTGAGAAAAAAACAAACAAGAAGCAATGGAAAATAATAACAGAACAGTGTGTACATGCCGTCACTGGAAAAAAATATAGGGCAAGCCTTAGCCCTGACCAGAGCACAATATTCAGACAGCTTCTTGAGTTCCGACAGATACATATATAATAAACTATGGTATAAAGCAGTGATTTTTAATCCGTTGGTCGCGATCCCCGAGGTGGTGGGGGGGGGGGGGGGTTATGCAATTAACTTAAAAATGGCAATTTTCGAGTTTTCGAGTTGAAATTGTAACTCTATTATGAGTATATCTACGATTCATCGCCTCAGACGGTCTAAGAAACACATTCGACGGTGCTACGTTCAAGCGCTGCAGAGTAAACCGTCTTATAACGGTACGGGTAGTTGAGATACGTCTAATCGAAAATTTGTGAATACGTTGCTTTCTCACGTGAATGTGACGTAAGATACAGATTTTCGAGTGCAATGCAATTAAATCGGTTATTTCAAACAGGGCATTTGGGGCACTTTTTCAGAAGGCTTTTTTGGGGGAATTCGATTCATTACACCTTAACGCATGTTCAAAATTAATATAGCACCTATACCTAGTTTAGTTTCGAAGATATACGAGAGTCAATTATTAGGTACTTCTGTTTATTTATACCTGTTATCGAACTCCTTAATATGTCAATTATGTTTTGATAACATTTATAAAAAGGAAATATAAAGATAATCGAGATTTAAAATCCTTCACTGATACTTCACGTTGCATTAGATGCCAAAAGTCAGTCTTTTTATAGGAAGATACATAGCTTAATCATTTTGAAAAGGGCACTTTTGTATGAAGTCATCCCAGTCATTTTGAAAATGGCATACTTTTCATATATTACATAATTAATTACTTATTAATTAAACAATATACCTAAAAATATACAAAACTAAACAAAATTTATTAAACTAAACAAAATTATTAAACTAAACAAAATTAGTATTTTTTTGGAGTTTTCGTTAAACAATTTCAAGTTACCTAAGGCTAGAAACGGTCTTTTATGTCTCCTGATAAATTAAATTTTTGCTTCAGATGCCTTTTTCGAAATGACCGAATTAATTAGTCTAGCGATTCCCGTTACAAAATTACGACTCCTCTTTATTTTCCTCCGCGCATGATGTGGGTACTGTTTTTTCGGAAGTAGTAAATTCCCGATCATTTCGGTGCGCCTAAGCGTATCTCTATAGTACTTATCTACTACTTTCATGCATCCAATTACGGAACAAACGTCGCAACGAGGCACGATCCGAATTGGAAAGTATCAATGAAGAAAAATCTTGTTACAAAGGCCGTACACGACATAGAGCCGCCCGCGCGCTCGCCCGGGCCGCCCACATTTCTTCGTCTGTTCAGCGCTGGAACAAAGTAACCTTCGGATGGCATTTGTATCAAGATCCCACACGAAACACTCTCCTGCTCGTCGACGCCGCGGTACTTAGCGCTCCGCTCTGTTCACATTCATCGCTACCCGTATATTTTCTTACACCTACCGCAATTCAAGCCACTTTTATAAGCGGATTTATCGACACGTTGCGACGATATGAAAAGGATCGATTGCTAACATCGGGGGTGGGGGAGGGGTGGTTGTTGAATGAAATATTGCTTAGAAGTTAAAATGAGAAGTGGACGCATGAACACGAAGAAGAGTTGTCGTATGAATAACGTAAATTCATAATAAAAGTATGACTATTGATTATATTGGGTATTAGATTGCTCAATGCCATAGAACGTTTTGGCAGCCCTTCTATACAGATGGCACAGATAGCATTGCCCGGCCAAACTAATAGCAATTTATATGACCATCTATAATAACATCGATAATGAGGGTTTTTTTATAAAGGTTTGATTGATTATAAAAACCCAATAATTTATTCAATGATAACAATAACAACATTCTATTATTATTACCATCTATAACCTTTTTATATATAGTCTAATGAAATCACAGCATCAATACGGAGAGACAGAATGCTATCTATAAGTTTATGTTAATATAAAAGTGCGTAATTATTACGTATTGAAACCAGTATACAGAATTAAAAATTGTCATGTTTATGTAAATAATATTAAAATAATGATTTTAAAATCATTCGACACTACGGACACGAATTGATACGACAATAATTCGTCACTTCGAGAAAATTCCAGTAATCACTCGAATCTCAGGGGGCGTATTTAAGGGAAGCTAATTCAGCAAGTCTTCCAGATTGTCATCTTTCAGTAAATTTGAAATACTTATTATTGGCATATTAATGCCTCAAGGAAAACGGAAAGCGATTGGCTAAAAGCAATCGGAGGCTAAAAAATAAAACAACAGCGCAGACAAAAAACTTCCGAGGAGATGATTAAAAGACGTCCGACAGAGCTGTCACGATAGAAGCTAGAAAATAACGATATTGAGTGAATAGCTGAATACTAAAACAACGCATGACCCAGTCACGATGATGTCGTATTTCCATGACCCAGTCATGGAAATACGTGAAGCCCCATGTACCGAAGAGCGTGGTCTACACCTCGCCGCACGAGCACATCCGTGAGATCGCTCCGCTGCACACCAGGCCGCCAGAAGATCGGAAGCCGTACCCGTACAGACTGCTAGAGTAGCGGACAGCCAGCGCGGGTATCGTATCACACCAGTCATTCGCCGCAGAAGATGCTATGTACTCCAGTCTCATATCATAACCTGTCACCATATAACGCCTGTACTATCGGATGCCTCGCGGGAAACCTGCCGCAGGGCGCAGGCCCTGCGACGCTTTACCCAGAAAGGCGGGTAAATAGCCCCGGTTCAAAATGCAGCAAGCGTGGAAGACCTATATCCAGAAATGGACTATACAAAGGCTGCTTGCTATTTTGATGATATAGCTAGCTTTTCATGTCCACTCTAGAACGGGCTAGTCCCAGTTGGGCGACAGAATCAAATAAGCAAAAGGTTAAGGTTTTGCCATTAAGTTCCTGTTATTTTTGTAAGCAAAATCAAAAGTTGGTCGTAATTAATTCTTAAATAAATAAGCTTGATCTCATGCGAAGAACATGACGTAGAGGCAATCGTCACCTAATTTCGCTTACTTCTTTTTGGGCGAGCCATTTCAAAATTGCCATTCGATTGAATGTGCAAGTGTCAATAGCAACGCGTTCGATTGCCGCGATCGAATTGCCGCTGCAGTCGCGGAATGGGCGAGGGGCGATCAGTAATCGAATTTCAGTTCATTTTGTTTCCGAGCAATAACGAATACCCGGCAATTGCACTCGTCGCGCCTGTAGGGTTAATGCGACGGGCGGATCGCCACGACTGATTGGATGCTTTCAATCGCCGAATATGCTCCTCTAGGCGTCGAGTCGAAGCGCTATCGTTCGTCTTGTTTGGCGATGACTGAATTGCATTATAACACTTTAAAGACTTCGTTCAGCGGATGCCCGATTGTACGGTGGTGGACGTATTCAGTGGAGAAATGGCGCGGTAATTTCTTTAGCAGTGGGATTGATTATACGAGGGTAGGCTGAAAAGTAATGCACACATGCTTGTAGAACGCAGACAAAATGATCTTCAGAAGCACGCCAGGTGGCATGTAGAAGTAACATCTCCCCTGCGTAGTTTGAAGACTGCTTTCATTCAGTGTATTCTGATTAGCGAAAGTATGGCGACGTATTCTAGTGCTATGTCAACGCGAGTTAAACAGCGCGTTGTTACCGAATGTTTAACTGCTGAAAAAATGACTCATACTGAGATTCATTGTTATGTAAAGGCTGTTTATGCGGACGATGATATTGATAAATCTACTGTAATACGATAAGTTAAAAAAATCGTGGTTGCTAGTCTGAAAAATCAATTATTGTTGATTAAACACGCACCCACGAGTTTACGTGAGTATTTTTTTTTCTCTTTATTTGAAAAAACAACAGATTTACATCTTTTTATGTTTACTTCAGATTACAGTCTTACGTACTAGAGATAATATTACATTAAGTTATTTGATATAAATCTAAAAACGTTTTCTACTTATTGATAATTTACCTATTTTGTTATACTATTCTAATAACTTAAATATTTTATTTTAATTTCCGTTTGGTGTTTTTTTTTTTAGTCCGTTATTTTTGCAGAGGCGAGTTGCTTGAATTGTGATTTACTTAGAAGCATACCATCAAAGCAATTTACGATTTTCACATATGAGTGCATTATACGGGGCACCGGCGAGAATAGAGCGTTATTGGTTGAACAATACGGCGGGCGGAAGACATCACAACGACGAGTTCTGTGGATCGACGGAACGTTCAGCGGGAAACAACTGAGCAGATCAGGGCAGTCGAGTTTATGGGTAAAGAGTGAATTAATGAGGAGAAGATCTGTAAGAGTACGTCTCGTCTTCAGAGATTGACATTTAAAAAAGTGAGTTTGGGCGTTGTAATCGGCGAATTCTATTTCGTGAAAGAATTATTATCTGGAACAAGGCGCAACGGTAAAATATTTTCGGTACATTGAGCCTCTAAAACACCTCCGACATCGAGTTTGTCGTGTTAGAGGCAGCCTGGTACCAACAATTTCGCAACATGACAACGCTCATCCACACACTTCGCGCGCAACTGAAAAGGCTCTCCGCAACCTAAAGTTTGAAGATTTAAAGACTCCTTACTCCCCCGTTCTTGCGCCGTGCGATTTGATTTTTTTCTCTACTTAAAAGATACATCAAGGGTAATCACTACACCTCGTACAATGAGGTGAAGGCACCTATAAAGTCCAGAATTCGAGAAAAGTCGGAAGAAATTTTCAGTGACGGAATGAAAAAAAATGTTACACGTTGGGAGAAATGTATTAGACGTTGAAAAATAAATATATTGTATTGAAGTTTAAGAATTGTACTTTCACATACATTTTGCCCGATCTTGCTATTTGTTTTTGTGTTTATCTTCTACAAGCATGTGTGCTTTATTTTCAGCCTACCCTAGTATAGCGTATTAGAAAGCTCAATGCCGTACTACGATTTAGCAGCTCAGATTTTACTACGAAATTCAACGTGTAGATGGCACTCATCAGCAGAAGATTTATAGATCTCTATCTCGACTCATGCGGAGCCAAATTGCAAAATCAATCTACGTGTTATTTACTTGTGTAATCAAAATTTAGGGTTTTCCTTTAACGAGCAGTTAGATAACTTCTCAAATAATTTGACAACTATTGTTTTGGGTCATCCACTTGACAAATTCATAATTCTAGGCGACTGCAACATGAGTAACATAGATTGGCGTCCCGCAGATGCTTCAAGTTTAGTATTTGAACCCCATTGCTTTTCTGGACCCAGCCAGCTTAATTTTATTGACACCTTGAACCTATGTAATCTATCACAGTTCAGTGGCTATATATACCTATGTAATCTATCACAGTTCAGTGTAATCTATCACAGTTCCGATAATAAGATTCTGGATCTGGCCCTCTGTACTGATCCGATTGCAGTGGAAGCCTGTACTGATCCACTTGTTCCCGAAGATCCATACCATAAATCTCTTTGTATACAAGCCTCTTTCGCTAAATACCTTGCGCTATGTGATAATGTTCAAATGAAGTATCTTCATTATAAAGCTAATAATACAGATTGGCACTTGTCCTTGACTCAGGGAACCTTAGAGGAGGCAGTAAGATTTTTCTATACTACTATTTACACAGCTCGCGAGAAACACGTGCCATGTAAACGCCTCTCGAAGGAGAAATTTCCTCTTTGGTATGATCTGCCTCTCCGCAAACTACTAAAAGAAAAATATAAATACTTTCGTAAGTACAAGTCGTATGGCAATCTATCAGACTATCATACGTTTATCCATCTTCGCTCTCAAACCAAACGGCGGGAAAATGAGTGCTTTAAAATATACATAAACAAAACGGAATCCTCGACTATTGCCAATCCTAAAGCGTTCTGGTCATATATGAAAGGTAATAAGTCTAGTTCTATCGCTGCTCGCCAATGACTACATAACTGAAAACATGTCTAATATTAGGGACGTTGACGTAATTATGACTGATTATAGTAAAGCATTCGATCGCATCGACCATGTTCGTCTTTTGGAAAAACTCCTATCTGCCGGGATACACGGCGACTTGTATAGATGGTTCTCTTCTTACATTTCTAATAGGTCTCAAGCAGTAGTTCTTAACGGGTTTACCTCTAGCTGGTCTACTATTCCTTCAGGAGTCCCTCAGGGCTCCATATTAGGCCCTCTATTATTCATTTTATTTATCCAGGATATAGACGCATGTTTTAAGAATTCTATTTATCTTTTATTTGCTGATGACATGAAGATTCTTAAAGCAATAACTACGCCTGGTGATGTCTTCCTCCTGCAGGAGGACTTGTTACGCTTGAATAGCTATTGCAATGCCAACAAATTAGACCTCAATGTTGCCAAATGCTCTACCATTACTTTTAGTCGTAAAAATAACCCTTCTTCCTCTTCTTATTTTCTTAATAACTCTGCTTTAAGTAGGGTAACTAAGATTAAGGATCTGGGTGTTACATTCGACTCTAAACTGCTATTTGATGCCCACATCGACTGTATTGTTGCGAAAGCGTTTAAAGCCCTAAGACTTATTATACGAACCAGCGAACACTTCAATAACATAAAAACCATAAAAAATCTCTATTGTGCTTACGTCCGCAGTCATCTTGAATATGCATCCCAGTTATGGAACCCTTGTTACGAGGTGTATGCGTCGAGAATAGAGGCCATCCAAAGAAAATTTCTGCACTACGTAGAATATAAATGTCGTATACGTGATCCAGACTACTATCCATACTACTAAATGGTATATATGGAATGGTATTTATATATGTGATAGTTATTAAATTGACAGTTTATTTTTATGACAGTTTGTATGGATGTTTGATTGACAGTTTGTAGTTATTAAATGAAAATGTATATAAACAATGACTTTTATATTATTTATATTTCCAAACCATTTCTTTATTCTATTAAATTGTAGGAATTGTAGGCCTTTCAATTATTTTATTTTAATTTATATTGAAATTTTTAGGATTATTTTCATGTTTCTGTGTAAAAAAATATTTATTTTTATTTACAAAAATTTTATTTCTTAAAATTACGGCGATTACCTTACTATATTTTTATAAAATTATGTTAATTTAAATGTCTGCCTTAGAACAGGCTATAGCCTAGTTAGGCGACATTGAAATGGAATATCTGGCAACAGTTTCTGGCATATCAGGTTTCAGTTTTTTGCTACTGGTTATTTTGTCTATTACATTGTACCTACATGTCCATGAACTGTAAATGTTTTTAAATTACGTAATTAAATAAATTAAATAAATAAATAAATAAATTCTCGTTGTATTCGCCATCATTTGCTGCCATTGGCTTTTCGAAGAAACATAGCTGACATCTCACTTTTACTACGAATTTTAAATGGCTCGATTGATTGTCCTGAACTATAACTACTAAAAATTCATTAGTATTGGTGTTTCAAAATTCAAAATTTATCCAACTCAATTAACGACTTTAGGCCAAATTTTAATTTTAAAAAATTTGTAAACGTCCAAAGGTTTGCGATTTGTTTTGTGGTTGTCAACACTCGTTTTATGTATCCATAGCGATTATTATGATCCTCACAAGAAAAGCCTTTTTTAGCATATCTCGTTCGCATTCTCATTTTAGCGTTCTCGCTACATAGTCGTTGAACATATTGCGGTATAAACGTATCTTTTTTGTTTATTTAATGCAGTATAAACGTACGTAGGGTTTTGGCTACGTATCCAAATATAATTTATAGTACAATGATTTGTAAGAATGTGAAGCCGTATCCGAGCAGTCGCTAGAGTAGCGAACAGCCAGCGCGGGTATCGCAGCACAGCAGTCATTCGCCAAAGAAGATGCCATGTACTCGTACATCTGTTGTATATAACAGCTCACCATAAGGCGTCTGTTCAATTGGGCGCATCAAGAGAAACCTGCCGCAAAGCGAGCAGCCCTACGATGCCACACCCAGAAAGCCGGGTCGATGGGCCCGGTTTACGTGAAGACGTCACGGGCCTAGAACATGACCCGTCGACTGAAAGACAGAATGCTTTGTAAACATGCTAATGTCACCCTCATGGGAAGTGCCTTCTGATTGTAACCAGGCCTTATGTTTAAATGTTCAACAAGAAACGGTTCGAAATAAATCAGAATGATAATCTGACTTGATCTATTACGTGCAAATAAATAGCAAGTAGGAATTCCGCCAGTCAATTACATTTCTCGATTTTCCGTTAAAAATACCGCTATTTACATCTTAAGTAAGTAATCTATGATTAGTAAGTCATTACCCGAGTAACGGCACGGCTATATATTTTGAACTATTCACCTGTAATCCGCTTATAAACGTTGCTTTTTTTATGCTGAACTTATTTCACACCAACGCGGCTCAGCATCGCGTCGCGTCGTTGGCCGATTAATTTTCGTAGGTGTAAAAGGTTATGTTATCGTTTTTATTAAACCGCTACTATTTTATCTTTCAACACAGTTAATGATCTAATATAAGTCATTCGCAGAAACGCTGATGTATCGATTGGGTACAAATGATCGCATGGGGGATATAGAAATTTGCATAATAAAAATATACGATAACAAGGATTTATATCTAAACTCGTTGTATTATCTTGTTTATATCTCGTGGTGTCTGTCGTGATGATAGCCTACTTCTTTACATTTCCTAAAACTTAGGAATTGGAGACGTTTCAACAATGTTTCATAGCTCCAATGAGAAAAAAACAAAGACGTGAGTTCTCTGACTAAATAACGATCTTCCTGACTAAAAGAATGACAAAACAAAAACATGATTCCGACTAGACGTGTCACCGTTTTCGATAATGACATGTCAAAAGTGGTTATCGGCTTTACAAGTCTAGCAGTATTATACACGCAGCATTATTGTAGCGCCAATGCAGTGAGATGCGTCGGGCCTTTACTTTTGAATTTTAATATGTAATTTATGTCATATCAAATTTAAAATCGTGAAAGTAGTGTGTAGCACCACTGCGATAACTTAATATTGCCAGGCAATCAGTAAGCCGCTATTTATGCAAGTATATATATAGTACCAGGACGGTAATACTGTGTCACCACGCAAACCGTAAAATGATCCCTCCATTAGCAGTCCTCCCAAGGGCATTATTTTTTTTAATGTAATTTTTTTTGAACCTAGTTGCACACAGCAGGTGGGTGCGGCGTCTGAGGAATTATTTACATCCTTGCCCACCAACCGACGAGGAAGGAAAATATTGTGAACGCACATTGTTTTCCGAAATGAAGACGGAAATATCCATCTTGAGCCCCCTGAGACTATTAATACCATATCCAGATTAAAGTCTGTCGGTATGTATTCCTTAAAGATAGCGCTAAACGCTTAATCCGATTGAGCTGAAATTTGGTATATAGGCATCATTTGTTCGTGGTAAGAGTTCAAAAGTTTGTGGTTGAAATCGGTCCACCGTCATATATATCAATCTCGAAATTGCAAAATACACTAATAATATTTAAAGAAATTTGTATGTGGCGAATAGGATCATGCTTTGACATATTAAGTTTTTAAAAACTGCGGAGGCCTAAATGTTCCGTTCGCAAGATTGCTGTCGCCCTCTGTCGGAAATGTTAGAAGGGTCTCGCTGCCGTAATGCATGAGCTACTGGCTGGCGATCGATAGGCGCTGCAATCGCTCCGCCCTATATGTATAACTCGAAATTAAATGAATGAAAAAATCTTCATTGCATACCATAAAATAGTGTTTACAACATGCGGAATTATTGATGTGCAATAACTAACCCCTAACACTAAATGAAATACATAATTATATCAATTAAATAGTTATATTACTTAAAATAGTTATACTATTGTTTTTTGGCGGTCAGTGTATTTGCGTAAAGGATTGAATCGAATGTGTTTAATGGATTGCTTTCTCATTATCCGCGCTCGTTGCATGCTATCACTTTCAATCAGGTCAACCTCCTTCCCGAAGGGATATCCCGCTCAAAAGTCCTTGGCCACTTGCCGATCAAATCTTGAGGTGACACAGCCGTTTTTTTATAACGGAACTTCGTGATCTGCTGATACTTAGTTAGGTCACTGTGCAACCCGTAACCAGTCGGGAGGCCGGAGAAATCTGCCTGAAACTGAAAGTAAGGGCGCGAGGTCGGCCCGCTGAGTGCACATCCAGTGTCTCGCGGTAAGGCGTTCCCTTCTTACGGGCGAGTGGCATAACTAGACAGTTGACTATTTCGTCCCTAAGTCTTCTACGCTCACCTCACGGGAGACAGAACGATCACGGGAGACAGAACGAGTTAAAACTTTCTGAGGGTTCGTCCGTTGTAGTTGAAACCTCCAAGTGCCAATGTTATAAAAGCCAGCCGCATGTAAGATATTTGTCGTGAGGTGACGGGTTCGCCTGTTGTAGTCGATACATCCAAGTGCCTGCTGTGCAATTCTAAAGGTCGTGACGTCACGGTCAGGGGGCAAGCGGCGTGCAATGTCCTCGTCTTGCTTGGAGTGGTGCACAAGTTGTCATTCGCTTTTAATAAGTAGGCAGAAAAGTTGTCGTCCGTCTGTGACACGTGAAAAGGACTGAATGGGCCGACGCCGACGCCCACCGGCCGCCCGGTTCGCGTTATGAATTTATAAAATGTCAGACGTGGGCATTGCCATGCTGTCAGCGCCGCGCACGCGCCCGCCGAACCGCGCCGCGCCTACCGCGTGCACTTAGTTACACAGTAACACTCTCTACAGTTGCATGTTTTGATGCATTTTCACAACGATCGAAAAAAGTAGGAAATAAGTAGGAGCACGGTGAATGAACGCCTATTACTGTATAGCGAACCGTTTACTGTGTGCAGCTAAATAAAAGCCGTCCTAGCCCGCATCGTCTGGTCGTACTTCTGCTGGAATACTGTACCGATGTACTATATATTTAATTTTGGTTCGCCTAGAACAGTGATTCCCAAAGTGGTCTATATATACCACCAGCGGTCTATTTTGAATTGCAGGTGGTCCATGTCATAGATTTTAAAAAATGGGGATGCACGAGATGTAAATGGGGTTCACGTTAGCGGATCCCATCTAAGCAGGTCATCATAAACATTTTGGCGATCCGCAAATTTAATGTCATATTACTTCTAAAACGGATTGTTTGTGCAGCATAGTATATAAAACTTATAATAATAGCATTAACCAAACGAACACGTCACAGGTATCATGGAAGGAAATCAACAACACTCAAATTGCATCACTAGTCGATTGAGAAGGCCAGCGTACATGACTATCGAGGGGAGGTGCGAGTGAGAGTGAGAAAGAGGCAGCGCACTATAAAAAGCACTCTAAACACGCCTATACGATATCGTATCTCGAAATAAAATAATAAACGAATTGTTAAACAAATGCTCTTATTATTTTATATTATTTATTTACATAACGATATATTTTTTTTATTTGGTATACAGGATTTAATACGTAATAATTACGCTCTTTAGAGTTCAGATAGACTAATAGATGGCATTTCATCTCTCCGTATTATTTCTGCATGTAATCAGGCATAAAGAAGTGCAAAAGATAACATGATAACACAAATTTGAATGTTATTATTGTTATCATTTGTTGAATTATTAGGTTTATATGATTAATCAGTACGCTATAAAAAAACATTATATGATTATAGATGGCAAAATAAATTGCTATTAGTTTTGTCGGACAATGCTATCAGCGCTAACTGCATGTTGCCGGCGTAGAAGAGTTGCCAAAACGTACTATGAAACTGAGCAACCGAATACCCTATATTAGTATTGATTATTACTAATATATTCAAATAGATCATATTATTATAATCGGCACGTATATAATGTATCTTAACTGATAAACCTACAAAATGACGTTTTAACGACGATCTTGAGAAGTCGTACGCGCCAAAAATTTAAATTTGCGTTTTTTATTGTTATTGGTGTAAAACCACGCTCTAGATCTTTCTATCCATGTCCCGAGGGCTCAAATTGCTCAGTTTTCCTGTAATTCTCATTGCAGTAGCATCTCATAGGCATGATAGATGATTTTTTTCGGTGATTCTTAATTGCTTAGCAGTAATTCCTCGCAAAGAACTCAACTCTTTGATAGTTTTAATCGATAGTACAGTAAACTAATTTTATCCCATTTACACAACTAAAAAAAACATCTCGAGAAAACAAGTTACTCAGTATTTTCCATGCCCTGAAAAGTTTGCTTGTTGGCATTTACGAGGTCTTACATATAGAGCGACGTTATGCTATAATAAATTGTATTTATTAAAAAAAGAAATGTTCGCCAACTTTTCGTATAATTGAACCCACTGTGCGGCGCAGCGCGGATGTTAACCCGCGAGTGGGCGGGAATCGAACGCCGCACGATCGTTGCGTAACAGCTCGTGAACTCTGGACCTTGACATCGCGGGCCGGGTGTGAACTTTCTAATGCTCCGATGAATCATCTGGATTCGACGGCTATATTATTGTACTCGCACACTGAAGCACCCAAAAGCAGGTTCTTGTGAAATAAATAAATAAAATGAAATAAATAAATAAAAGAATAGCAGTCATTACGCGCTGCTGTGGTCATTTTTGCCGTCAGTAAGAATGAAATTCGAACATTCGAACACTTCAAAAAACGGAAGCAAAACCAGGAAATAGCATAGGATATTACTCAAATTTTAGCACGTTATTTTGTATTCCCACAGTTTGTATTTAGTTTCAATGGGTTACCACAGACAGGTATGGACTAAATATCCACGAAAATTTCGAAAATAAGAAAAATCAGTTATCGCACCCATTAGCGCATATCACGGTCTCAGTCTCAGTAGTGCAGTATTACCAAATCACTTAAAAACGTCGCTCATATGCTAGATTCATAACGGAAGGGCTAGAGACGACGCGTGTAAGTTGTTACAGGCCTATGAGTATCCTAAATTCTATAGGGTTTTCTAATAAGGGCGGCTCGATGTTGACAGTCTGTGGCGGCCATGTTGTTTTGGCGGCGTCTGTCAAAAATATGTTGTTTATTATTCAGTCACTGATGCCAAATCACAATGGCAAGTTACACGGTTGAGCAGCACGTTAAAACTTTATTATCGAAATGGTTATCTCACGCGGAGGTGATGTGAATTGGCTACCAAGATCGTGCGATTTAACCCCACTAGACTTTTTCTTGTGCGATTTTCAGAAGTCGCAGATCTGCCCAATAAAGCCGCAATCGACCGATGCCCTCAAAGTCAACATAAGGCACAACATTTATCACACGGACATATCGGCGGACATTTTAACGATGTCATATTCCATACATAATCGCATACATGGGGCCTTTAAAAAAAAAGAATTTCGTTAATACCTCACACACAGCTTGTTTTATTGCACAGACTGTAAACATCGACCCGTCCTTATTGGAACACCCTATATAGGTATCAAATTGTGAACGTAGTATGTGTGTTTGTTCAATCGAATTATAAATGTTTTAATATCGCGTTTGGATGAACTTTAATAAAGCGAGATATAGAAGTTTTGTTGATATGGCCAGAGGGGTTTGCTTTTATGTAGGTCTTTAAGAATGTTTGCAGTAGAGAGAATATTCGGTAAGATTATAATATGTATGATACGGTATGACTCTGAATTGCGATCGAATGTACACATTGACAACCTGTTCGATAAGTTAGGTCGTGTATATTTTGTCTTGTGGAGGCTTGCGCTCACTCTCATAAGAAACACCGTCAATGGTATTTTGAATATATACATTACATTATTTTCTATGGAGATGAATTATGGGCAGGCGCAGCCGATCGCCAGAGGGTATTTGCTTTCCAAAATCGGGCAATGTTCAACGTGTGATTTCTAACATGCAGTATCATGCAGGTAGTGTTTTTTGAAAGTTGTCGTTTCCGAGCCTTCCGTGCTAGCTCATCCTAGAAATAGCAAATCATGTATATTTTCGCTTTTAATAATTCATTCACTCATACCCAACTAGGCAATCAGAATCAGAATACATTTATTTTCCTGTTTTGTGTTTTAAACGTTCAGTCCGCTGCGTTTGTGCACGCATTCGGGTGTGTCAGCTAACTTATTACTACGAATATCACCAGTAGATGCGCAAGCATTATGAGTAGTGCCTCCACGAGAGACAATGTTAAGCCCGCAGGTTTATTCCGCGTGTTAGACTGATTTTACTATGTTCTTAAGATCTAAGTTATATGTACAACTTACGAGCTATGTTAACTACGATCTACGTTATATGTACAGCTTACAAACTATGTTAGCGAAGTAGAACATAATAAAAAGAATATAATAAAAATGAAACCAAAATAAGAGAACGACCGAATATAACCCGGACGATCACCCACATCACTGTAATCGTCCAAACCTTGCTCAATCGGTCCCCCATCCTAGCCCTATTATATTTTGTGACACTTTTATTTTAGTGCACTTTTGGCCACTCGCGCACTTGGGTTTCTAAATGAGTCGCGAACGGGAAGCGGTGGGTCGTTTGCTGACCTGCCGCTTTCTTTCTGCGCGTTTCACGTATTCAAATTCGCCAAGTCGAATGTTCGTGAGCATCAGGTTGTGTTGACCGTGACCGAGGTACCGATCGCCAGGCGCCTCGAGATCTTCGTTGTGCAGTTGAGCCAGTTTGCGCAGCATTTCCTCGATCAGGTCGTGCGCCCTGAGGTGCCATGGATCTGTGTCGAGCATCTCCCAGAGCGTCTCCGTGCAGAGACGTCTCGGGAGCTGTCCGGATGTTTTCAGCGCCATTATGTACTGGCGTTTTATTTTCAGCAGGTTCGTCTTGCTGTAGCGCAGCAGCAGCTGCATAACCCGTAGTCGAGAATCGGGAGTAGACATGCTTGGATAACAGCCAGTTTGATGTACGCGTCGATTCTGGAATGGTACCCGATGATGGGGCTCAGGCCACCTCGCACTCTTTTCGCCTTTTCAATCACTTTGTCCGTGTGAACTTGAATGGTCATTCGTTGGTCAAAGTAAACACCTAGGTATTTGACCGTTTTTTGTATTGGAGTAATTCATCCTCCACCCTGATGAATCGAGGACGGTGCTGTCGTTTCGCGGTGAACATTATACATTCCGTTTTGTCGATATTATATTTGAGCCCCCACTTCTTGTAGTAACTGATCACCGTGCCGGCCGCGCGTCCGGCGCGCCTGGACGCCTCAAATGGTTTTGCTGATCTCGTCAGGATGCACAAGTCGTCCGCATACTGCGATAACTTTAGCGGTATCATGTCATCGTAGATATTCCAAATGTCCGAGACATACAGATTGAATATGACGGGCACGAGGATCGATCCTTGAGGCACACCGTGCGGCACTCTCATCACCGTTCCCTTAGTCGTTCGAAACGTACCGCTCGTGGTGCGATCGCTGAGGTAATTCTCGATCGTTTTGATCACGTTGTTGTCGATTTCAGCGTCGTACAGCTTCTTGATCAGTCCTCTGTGATTTATGAAATCGAACGCCTTCGAGAGATCGGTCGAGAACATCGCGATGCTGTCTTTCGCGTTGAGAGCGTCGGTGATAAATTTACCCGTACGCAGGATCTGTGTATCGGTGCCACGGGCGCGAGTGAATCCGTGTTGAAACGGCGGCTGCAGTCGTCTGCAGGCCGTCGTCTGAATGCACGAGAGAACCAGACGTTCGTGGAGTTTGCCCATTATGCAGAGCAACGTGATTGGTCTGTAACGTCAAAACAATTGGTACAAGTCTTTGGAATACACATCTATGTACAATCGATTGTTAAATATACATAATGAGGAGTCCTTGAAACATTAGAAAGCTTAAAAACATCCGCCAAAGTTTTTCTACTACAAAATAGTTTTATTCTGTTGAAGATTTCTTTGAATATGTGATTCAGATTCAACAATAGTGATCAACTGTAGTTAAATTAGGTCCATTGTAGTCATCAAACTTGTACCTGACATGTAACTACCTAACTTCTTAAAATGTTTTAATGCCCATCGCCGAGCGCAAGGACGTAACACAGGATGCAGTGAGTATCGTGTGCACGGCGGATTTTAAAAATTCGCGCGCGCCGAACCCGCTGCTCCACCGCCGTTTTTATCGGGGAAGTAGTTTACCGCCTACCCGCAAAACATTGACAGTAATTCAGTCTACCCTGGACAGCGGCGGCGGTTGCAACATCGCCGAAACGTCGGTTGCTACAAACTTCACGCGGTAAATTCGTGTTATCGTAATTTTAATGTCAAACAACCCCGATTGTCTTCGTTTCATATGTAATGAACATATATATTTTTATTGACAGCTATCACTATCACGGTCAGGTCAGACCTAGACACAAATAAATTACATTCAGTATATTCCACTCCAAAAACGTGATCCACTTAAAGTGTCAACGGGGTTAAGACACTAAAAGAATTAATAAAAGTAAAAAAACACTAATTAGCAATAAACTAAATTTAGTTAACGACATCCTATATCGCTCGCCTCGCGTCTCTCGATTTGTTTATATATTTCATATATATCGTCTAGAACCAGTATACCGTTGCTATTTATGCAGTTTTTATTGTAAAATTTTAATAATAACTCGAAAAGTGTTTATAGTCTCGTCGTTGTGATAAATTTTATTATGCATAATGTATGACCCAGCGATTTTTTTAATTAACGTATGAATTTTTAATATTCTAGCTAGG
Organism: Micropterix aruncella; assembly: GCA_944548615.1. Lineage (NCBI taxonomy): Eukaryota > Metazoa > Arthropoda > Insecta > Lepidoptera > Micropterigidae > Micropterix > Micropterix aruncella. Next base: position 3,301,295 of record OX155950.1, read on the forward strand.
CTTTTTCGAATTCGTGTCGTAGGTGGATGGATGATGGATGCCTTGACGGTTATTTGGAAATTACAATACGAAAATCCTGTCGCAATGCTCCATCATAGTCATAATAACAATATATCTTATCAAATAAAGCGACTATTTTAGCTTGTGGGACGAGGACGTTAGGTTATCTGTTTTACTAACCAAGGGAGTTGTAATACTCTTCTGGACCATTCATTGATAGCCGTTTCGTAACAAAAATAATTTATGAATGAAACAGTAACGACTAGTTTTAATGTGTCTGTGTAACACTTTTGATTTACCGCAAAGATGCCGCGTGCTTCCACTAGTTTTGAGATTACGCTTTTATGTGCAAAGTTGTATCTACATTGTTACATTTTAATTTTGCACCTTGTAGACGCAGTATATCTTCACTTTATTTTTCTGTTATAGTTTAGTTTGATTTTCATTGAGCAACGTTGTATCTATATTGTAGATACAGGGTCCGACAGTGAAATGGCTATGCAAATTTATTGCATTGATACCAACGATCGATAATTAAGCCGGGCTTACACTAAGCTCATGTGCTATAGCATACTGAGTAATTCAAGTTCAAAGTGACCTGTGTAAAAAAACGGCTATTACATAGCCAAAGACTTATCTATTTTATTTATTTTTATTAGATTACAAATCATACATCGTTAAGATAGTTTGTGTCGCTCCTAACAAGGTAGATACTGTTCTAAGGAGATAACCAATATAAATGATTACGAGTTCTAAGTATAAAACCAATACTTTATTTGATAAAAATATCTCTTAAATCAAAATTTCGGAATTAAATTAGGTTAAAAATTAAACTTCAGTAGACCATAATAACTTCACAACTATAAATAAGTAAATATAAATAATAATAGTGCAAACAACATTAGAGTGCAAACAACATTTGCGCAACGACAAGCTTTTTTCATTGGTCCCAAATTGTATAATGACATAGAGGAAAAATGGAAACACCTAAAGAACAATCAAGAGTTTAAAGACAATATTAAGAAATGGTTATTTGAATTAGGGAGGTCTAAATCTGAAAACTTGGTTTGTAAAGAGTATGTATAGCGGTTAATTTAAAAAAAATATCTTATATTTATATAAATTATTATGTATATATTAATAGTATATCATATCATATTTTTATTTATATTATTTCATATTTTTTAGCACTGCTTTATAATTGTATTTATATATTTTATTAAATTATAAATATGTTTATACCATACATATATCATTTATTATTTATTGAAATCGTATTTACGTATATGTGTATTTGCCATATTGTATTACCTACAATATATTATTCATACAAATTTAGTGTTTTGATTTGTATTATAGTGTTATTTATTTATTATTATATATTATTCAATCTTAATTAAGTACATTCATTAATTATAAAAATAAAAAGTTTTTTTACGTTAATTAGGATAATTGTTACATAAGTTGTATTACTTATTTTAATTACTCTGACCCGCCTAGATAGGGGACAGTTTAGTCCTAGTTAGGTGGGCAATGAGCATTAGCTGCATTTCGGTGTTTAATTTTTCCGAATTACTTATAACATTGATAACAATGGGGCTAAATGTACAAAAATTAAATAAATAAAGTATTAAACCTTAAAAAAAAGTAATGGGTAATGATAAACAGTAATTAGTAATAGGTAAAAATAAATAATACAGTAAAGCCGCGGTTACTATATCGAGGTCCGGGTTAACCGAGGTGAAAAATGTGTCCATCCTAGCCTGCCATTACTGTACAAAAGTTAGAAAATGCATGGATGGACGCAAACATTCTTAAAGACTGTTTTTTTAGCAACTTTATCCCACAAGTTGTTTTATTTTAAAGAAAAAAACAAAGTGCCTCGAAAAGCTTAATTCATTTTATAATTTACCGTATGTTTACACCTCGATATAAGACAAAGTCCGTGTTATCCGAGTTTTCGAGTATCCGAGGTGCCCTCGGTCCACATTGCCTCGGATAAGCGAGCCTCGACTGTAATTAGTAATAATACGTATATAAAAAAATGCTAAGAGAGTAATAATAAATATGTGTATAGCAAAAGAATATATACTTATAGTTATTTTAATATTGTCATAAATGTTTTTTTCCGTCTCTTCTGCCTAGGTTATCATTAACCAAATTTTTGCTCTTTTCTGCTCAATCCCAATATGTTTTTATTGATAATATTAGCCATTCTTGGAGCAAGAAAGCTGTCGTGACGTCCAATAGACGTTAAGACGTTTCAGTACTTTAAAGTTTTCCTTGTAACGACCTGTTCTTTTACTATTTTCCAGAATAACATAATCTTCGTCTCTAGTTGTATTTTTAAACTAAGTATTGCTTTACGGCAGTACAACTGCCTCAAATCCGGCAATTGTGCCTCGACGAACAGGTCCACGGAAGGGTAACGCCTTGGATTCCTTAGAATGATTCTAATTATTGCCGTTTGTTGTCCTAAGACAACTTTCACTTTTTGGATATTGTTATATTTTTATTTTACATTTTGTGGTCGCCAGTTTTCATTGCTTTATTTATCTGTTATAGTTAAGAAAATGCCGATAACCGAAACAGTTCGTCCATTTTCCAGTTTGTCATTTCCGTTTACTTAAGAGATCTCATGCAGAATCTCAAGTACTAATTCATAACTTGAACAAGGGGACGAGCGGCGGCGGGCTAAAAGCATTTGTCGAGCTCAAAGTTTTGCACTCAAGTTGAAAGCGGCGCTTCCTCCTGTACACAAATCTCCCCGTACGGTGTGAACCGAACGTACCACAGCCACATATTGTGGAGTTGCTTGTTTGTCGCTGGCACGCTGACAAGATATAACCCTAAATCAAGTAGTTTATCGTCGACTTAATGCAAATTCGATACTGCTCACTGCGGCGACAGTACATCGTTATGCCCGCTTATTACATATTGCGTTTCGAACTTCGATACGCCGAAACGAAGCGTTAATGTGTACGAGGGTAACACTGAAAATATCCGGAATGAAAAAGAAAAAAAAAACAATTAATGGATAAACATCAATTTATTGTTTCTCAAAATATACTATGTGAGCGTTAATAAACTTTTAATACGTATAAACCAATTTTTATAACTTTTATTCCACTCCTCCATGGTGAATTCGGAATTCTTATTTTTTGTGGTAACAAGAAGAAGTCATAAGGTGCCAAGTCAGGACCGTATGGAGGATGGCTCGAGAATTCTATGTTTTTCGCCGCCGCCGTTTATGGCCGTATTAGAGCTGACATTGCCACGATACAAGACGATGCAACGTTTACGGTTGCTTTTACGAAGTTCGTCGATAAATTCCGGCAAGCAAATAGTCTTGTACCAATCAGCATTCAGGGTACGATTATTCGCCAATGCAACAGTAGCCACATGTCTAATTTCCTTTAAAAAGAAGCGATTATCCGATTCGTTGCACTTTGCAAGCGCGCCACTTTATTTGGGTTCAGCTCACCTCGAAGGACCTAAGTGATCTATTGCTGCTTTATTTCGGGATCGTAGCTGCAAAAGCCATCTTTTCGTCACCTGTTACTATGTCTAACACTAAATTTGACGCCCCTTCGATGAATCTGTTAAGCATAGTATTGCACCAAGTGACGCGTCCCGTTTTTGGGCCTAAGTCGAATTATGTGGGATCCACTGCGAGTGCAGCTTTATCACAGCCGAATGTTTATGTAGGACTGACTGTATCCGAAGTATTCCTAAGGATGCTCGAATGGCGCAGAGCATCTGTTTTTGTTTTTAAAAGCCTTCACGAAATTTGTCACTAATTTTGACTCGACTGCGTTTGAATTCCGCAAACCAGCTATAAATTGTCGTATTGCTTGGTGCTCCATCGCCAAAAGAAAGTTGAAGCCGAGCGATGTTCTGATAAGCTACCAAATGACACTTAAAATCGTAGAAAATCAGATAGCGAATTTTCTCAAGTTAAATCCATCGTAATGTAGACTCGCAATTTTAGAAATTACGCCACAATGAAAAAACAAATGACAGATTAAACAAACGTTATTCTACAGCCAACTTAGTAAACTTTCAGTGTGACCCATGTATTTTTAGGAATCAGATTTTAATTAAATTTAGGTGAATGCGGCGAGGAAAATTCGGGTGCGTTGGTGCTATTAGGATCGCCCCCGTTCATCCCATAAAAGCGCCGACGAAAAATCACGATGTCATGTTTGAGCACCGCGTCTCCAAAATTTCGGAGCTGTGGGTTGGGTATACTTACCTACATTCGTGAGGACAACATTAAAAGAGGTTGTTGGTCCAAGCATTTAAAACGACGGTAAGATGGCCTTTTTCGCTCTTGGCTGAAAATAGGTTACATGGATAAATATGTTTAATTATATTTAATCGCAGCGTTGGGTTGGGTCTCGGAGGTCTAATTAATGATGCGCAGATATAAAAGCTTGCTAAAGTAATTAGGCTCTAATTTGTACCTATTTTCCTAAAGCATTTATAATTTAATTTAATGTAATTTAAAGCAAAACACAATTTACAATTTAAAACGTCAAATAAAATATTATGTAACTTACTTAATCTAATTCAGTTTTCAAATTTGAGTTTTACAAAGATGAGCAGTTCCCTTGTTTTGGAAGGAAAAGATTTTCAAATCTTTTTAAAATCAATATGGTGAAATGTATTTAACGATATTCTAAATACGCATGTAGATACTTATTAAAACATTTTCGGTTGTGTTGCCAATTATCGTCGCGGTGTTAATCAGTTTGCTGAAAATATTTATAGATGTGATAAAATAAAAATACATAACCCCTTAAATACGTGGTGGGACATAACACGCGCACCCTGAAGTTCAAAAGCATAGCAAAAAATCAAACCAAATAGTTAAACAACTAGAGTTGTCAACTACAACGGGCGAACCCGTCACCTCAGGAAGTTTTAATGATTAGTCGTTCTATCTCCCTGAAGTGAGCGCAGAAGACTTGGACAAAACAGTCCACCGTCAAGCTGTGCCACATGCCCGTAAGAGACCAACGCCTTAACCGCCAGGAGTGTTACCCAGCGGGTTTACACTCACGCCCTTAATTTCAATTGCGGGAGACTGGAGTAATCCAGTCTCTCGATTGGTTACGAGTTCGAGGTCGCTTGCGCGGTCCTCTCCCTTACGAAGCGGCGAAACGGTGTATACCGAATCTATCGCGGACCACGGCATCCTTTACCCGGCTGTTCACTAAGGATCGGGTAGCCGAATGTCGTTTCAAGAGCAGTCGCCGTAAGGTCCGCAACCACCCCCGCTCTGTAGGAAACAGTACTGCTTCCAGACTCCCCCGACTGTTAGTCAGAGTGGGAGCTAACGGGCCCATGATGGGTTGGCCACGAAGACCCATGTGTTCAGGGTCGGTCATACTCACGGGTCAACACCCATCCGACGGCCTCCACGCACGGGGCGCGAACCTGGGTAGGACTCTGGCCAGCGAACCAGTTTCCCCTGGGAATCAAACCTCTGGCGCTCCTGGACGGTCTGCGCACCGTGCGGCGCAAGCCAATCGATTTTGCACTCCGACTAACAGTCGGGGGAGTCTGGAAGCTGTATTGTTTCCTATAGAGCGGGGGTGGTTGCGTACCTTACGGCGACTGCTCTTGAATTGACCATTGGCCATCCGATTCCGGTTCAGAGTCGGGCAAAGGACGCCTTGGTCCGCGATAGATTCGGTATTCACCGTTTCACCGCTTCGTAAGGGAGAGGATTGCGCAAGCGACCTCGAACTCGAAACCAATCGAGAGACCGGAGAAATCTGGTCACAATTGGAAGTAAGGGCGCGAGTGTCGCCCGTCAGGTAGCATTCCTGGCTATCTCGCGGTAAGGCGTTGGTCTCTTACGGGTTGTGGCGTAGCTAGACGTCGGATTGTTTTGTCCAAAGTCTTCTACGCTCACTGCAGGTCGACAGAACGACTAATCGTTAAAACTTCCTGTGGTGACGGGCTCGCCCGTTGTAGTCGACACCTCAAGATGTTAGTCAGAGTGCACAGTCGATTGGCTTACGACGCAGTGTGCGTAGACCGTCCAGGAGCGCCAGAAGGTTGATTCCTAGGAGAAACTAGCCCTAAGGCCAAAGTCCTACCCGGGATCGCACTTCATGCGTGGAGGCCGCCGGATGGGTGTTGACCTGTGAATGTGACCAACCCTGAACAGAATGGGTCTTCGTGGCCAACTCAGCAAGGGCCCATTAGCTCCTACCAAATAGTTTAACAATTAACCATATTTGATTGCTAATAATAAAAAAAACTTATTAATAATAATTTACCTTTTCACGACCCATGCATTGGTCTATGTCTCTTAATTGCACAAACTAGTTTGAAGTTTTTTTTTCGGCGCCAAGTTCTAAATTTATCTTGTCCTTTAATCTTAACCTTTGCAGCTTTCCTGCAAGAAGGCTACAATAAAGGATTCGATTTGATTTGGTTTGTCCTACCGGAGCAAGGCGTGGCCCTCATAAGGGCATGAAAAGATATTATTCACAGCCGAATAAAAGTGGGCGTGTACACGAACGAATACCGTTGCCGCTTTCATTACAAAATAATAGTGACAACATCAAAAGTGTATAGATGTACGGAGCAGGCAATACCGGCAATAAATGGAGCACCAGGCAAACGGTTATTAAACCTCAAAGAAATCCACCCACGATTTCCATGAAGTAATCGCGTTGGGTTTTTACACTTTACACATTACACATTCAATGATTGGCCGCACGTTGATAAATTGGTAATATGCTCGATTGAGGTGGGACAATCTGTGGAAAGTATGTACCTAACATAAAATATATTTTTTTTGGCATTTATTGCATGTGTTTATGATGTGGTTCAGTTGAATTATATTCTTAATGACATGCAATAAAAAATAAAACATTTTTTTTAAAATTTCTAACTGCGTATAACCCCTTAAGTTGACAAAATACTATTTTATATAGATATGTATACAGTAATGAATACATACATACAATAAACAATAAATTGATATTATTTTATAATGAAGTATTGCTACGTTATAATATAGTTAAATATTATATACATTTACAAACAGTGTGAATTAAGAATGTGAGGTTTTTTAAAGTCATAATAAGTTTAACTAGGGTCGCCTTCTGCTTTCTTTCCAGGTCGAATTGCCAATTTGAGATATTTTTTCAGGTTGTTCGTCATATACGTATGATCTACATACATACCTTCGATGAATCTCTAGAATCTAATACCTTGGTTTGAGTACCCCTATAAATTTCTATTTTTATAACTATCTTTAGTACATCGGTTAATCTAAAAAAACAACCAAAAACCTAATCTACAATTGTATGTAATCATTATTGTATTCTTTTTTTCTTTTAGGTGTTTATTTTATTAATTAATTTAATTTAATTTATTGAACCCTGGTTAAAATCTCGTTCCTAATTTGACTTTTAGTTATAATTGTAGTTAAATTCTCTTACTTTCTTCTATTAAATGAAATCTATATGAAATCGAGGACTATCGCAGGTGTTTGACATAAATAGGATAAAAACGAATTTATCGCATGAAGTTTGTAGCGCAAGTTTGCAGTTTGTAGCACCAAGTTTGATCTACAAACATCACGAGCTAAATTCGTTTTTATCCTATTTATAATAGAATCAATCTGGCAAATTCCACCAACTTGAACTTTAAATTAACTTTAAATAAGGCAAGTCAGCTTTTCGAACGCGGCAAGCGTATTTTCCACAGTGAAACTGGTACAGGTAGCTAAAATTTCAAACTTTCGAGGGAAGCTATGAAACTTAATGCATCGACAATAATTACCTACCAATTACAAATATTACTCCACCAATTACAAATTACGTAACCATAATTTGGATGGATCAAATTACAAATTTAAAATAAATGAAGATCATAGTCGCCGGGCACGAGGCAGCAAAGCATACGATTTATGGTTTTTAATATCTTTCGTTCTCTTTATTTTATAAACGTAGTATTTTATTTTGCATTTATTGCCCGCATTATGCTAACTCAAAGTGCTCCTTCCGGGTAATAAACGTATATTTATGCAAAATGGTGCGAGGCTTTTTAGGGCTAGAGATGTATGAAATAGGAAAGTAAGTTGGAAATTTCTATGATGTTTGCCGATAGCGATGTCAGTTGCTGCAAGGGGTAAGTAATAAACTAGAATATAAGTCCGTTTTTAACTGACTGTTTGCTATGCGTAGGAGTCGTATTCTGAATTAAGTTAATTGGCCGATCCCAAAAAGTACTCCGAAAGTGTAGAAAAATCGATCGCTCTGTATAATCACTGAAGACAATTACAAAAGAGTTAAACCCAACGCTGCTGGCTGATCAGAGAATCTAGAAACTCGCACGCATTAAAATAACTTTACTTTCTTATAAGGCGCGCGGGACTCTAAATTCATTGTGGTTTACTGATTGACACTAAAAGTCAGGTTGTGCCGCAACCGCGCGAACCTTGCCAACATTCAATTTTATCACGACGCAATTAATCGAAGATTTCAAGCATTTTAATCGCTGAATGTATAACCTGCAGAGGAGTGGCGCAGCGGCGTATTACACGGAACTATTTGGTTGAGTGATGCACATACGTACCTCAGTAAGTTGTCGTTATCTCACTTTTTTAGTTATTTATTTATTTATAGTAATGTACATAATATGCAACAAGCGTAACAAATCATACTTAATATCTAGTTTAAAATAAAACCCACAGCAAGTTGTGTCACGCTTATGGTGAAGATCGGTCCCATGTCGCCCAACTAAGTATACACTTGTTCTAGAGCAAACATATTAAACAAATACTAGTTTAAAAAAGAAAACATATTCAAAAGAAAAAAAAGTAGTTTAAACAAAAAGAGAAAAGGCGAAAATGGAAAAAAAACCATGAATTAAATAAAAATATGTATAAAAATAAAATATGTAAATATATAATTATAATAAAATAAAACATTGAAGTAAATAGATAATTTAATACACTTATCCTTCGGTTAATAATAAACTATATAGTCATAATCTAAATTATAAATAAAATTTGTAATATTTGTAGAAAAATAAAAAGTCACAATAAAATTATAATACCAGTTTCTAAAAAAATAAAATAGTCACAAAGAAAAATTAAAATAATAGTAATAGTCACAAAGTGCAGCCAAACAAAGCTAGATAGATGAGAGTTCTTGATGTATTCGGGACCTTCCTGGCCCAAGCATCCACGAGACCAGTTGTTTCTTAAAAATTGAAATGCTCGGGCTAATCTTTATACCTGCAGGTAGGATGTTATATATCCTATTAGGCCCTAGATAAGTGAAATTTCTTTGGCCAAATGACGTACTCCTTCGGGGAACTACAACGTAGTCACTACTGGCACTGGTCTTGTGTGTTTAGTTTGCTGGGATTTAATTTTTTCCTTGAGAACGATCCGACCTAAATTCATTTTCACATATAACATGCGCACTTCTAAAACATGCATTTCCTTAAATGTGAGATCTGATGCATACGTGAACGGTTTCCTTAATATTATTTTGATCAAACTTTTTGCGCGACAAGAAGTGGTTGAAGAACCGTTTTCGCACATCCATCCCATCCAATAATGCCGTAGTATAAAATGGACTCACATAGCGCATAATATGTCAATTTAATAGTATGTCGATCTAATATGTTACGGAGATCCCTAAACACGTAGCCAAGTTGTCTATTTTTTGTTGATAAATAATCAATATGCCCAGACCACCGTAGGTTGTTGTCGATTATGACTCCAAGATATTTAATAGAGTTTACCCTTTCTACGTTCAAACATCGGCAGTTCAGCTTATTGTCACAGTCATGTATAACCAGATGAAGATTTTCTGGTGCTTGTCCAGCTTTTGTAGCACTAAATGCAACAAATTTGGTCTTGCTGATATTAAGTGTAAGCAAAGCCTCATCTAACCAATCTTTTACCAATTCCATCTCGTGATTTGCCCATTTGAAATACTTCATGCCAATTACTGCCTTGAAAAAAAAAATACTGTGTCGTCAGCATATGTGATAGTTTTATTTGTCACTAGATCGCATAGACTATTAATATAAACGAGAAACAGGATCGGTCCCAGAACACTGCATTTATTTCAGTTATTCATTTAAAAATTCATTTCTATAAAAAATCTGTTTACTTACAAAAATAAAAGGAACCTAATGGCAAAACCTTAACCTCTGCTTATTCGATTCTGTCACTTGACTGGGATTAACCCGTTCTAGGGTGGACAAGGCTCTAATTTAATTACAAATTTATTTACAATTATGCTAAAAATTAAATCACAATAAAATATAGTCCCTAAAAGAATGCATCCCAATTCCAAAACTTATAAGTTAATAATACTAAGGTGCACACAGTATTAGTACATATATCTATAAATATGTACGTTGATTATATTTTAATGTTGAATTTTATTACCAAAAATTCTGTTATTATATATTGTTTTGTCAATGCATTCTTTTCATTTCGTCTGGGTATTATTATATTAAATTTTATATTGCTTACCCTAGATTTCATATTAATGACTTTTTGATTTTCTCATAAATTTTCTATCTCTTTCCTTTTTGTTTTTTTTCTCTTTCTCTTCCTTCTTATAACTTTCGTTTTTCTCTTTCTTTTAGTTTTAAGTCCATTCTATTTGTCTCACTCTGTTTAACGGAATTCTATGTCCGATTTTGTAATCAATAGCCATTGCTTTATTTTATTTTAAATTACGGTAAATGTCAAATTCATTTTAATTCTCAATATGTCAGTCTTGTCAGTTTTGTGCTGTAATAAAAGTCGCCTTTTTCTGCGCGGTCGCGTCATTCGTCCCTTAGAACCGTAATTTCGTGGTTTTTCCTTGAGTTTTTCAATTCCTGGCGTTGTTGACGAACATTTCTCTAATATTTAAAATAAATAAGAACATCGCGATTGCCTATTTTGACATCGCCCAATGCTCATATTTGATAGCTAGAGCTGTGCGAAGCGTTTCCCACTGACATGAATCGGTTTATGGTATAGAGGCAAACGAGTTTGGTCTAACCTTACGCCTCTATGGTAGCTGATCTCCTGCCAACAGTGCATCATTTCCGCCAGCAGAGATCTCACAAAATGGCGAGTTTGAGTCACAGTTACCGGGGGAAACGTCGCCGCCGTTGGAAAATGCCGTAGAAGGCGATGCACCGGTGTTTCTGGGGTAAAGGCCTAAAAACTATTGTTGCCGCTTGTTTCATTGTGCAACGTTTGTTTTGACCGCCGATCTTCACTCACAGTGAAAACAGATTTATAAATCCGAACAACAAATAGGACCGAGTGAATCAGCAGTGCTATAATAAATTAAAGCGAGGCTAACGAGTCTCTAATATCACTTCCAGGCGCAGACAATGAAGGAGTCGCTCGCCCCAATTCCCCAGAATCGTAGCGAATTGAATTTTTGTGTGAATGGCGCAAATCCGCGCCCGCTCTCTCTGTTTGTGACGTCTCCGCGCCCGGCGATTGACGGCGCGGCGGCGGTGGGGATTGAAAAAGCGCATTATTCCGAATTTCATTACGGAAATGGCCCGTACATCTGTTTCATTCGCGGCCCGCAACAATGGATCCACCCTCGGGGGACGATCGCCACCAAATCACACGCGGGATTATTGGGACGCGACCCGACTGCCGACTTCTCCGCCGCCGCCGGCGTATCTATCCTCTCCATCGGCGGCAATCAAGTCCGCTGTGTAATTGCGCTTTGCGGCGTTGTGCTTTCGTCCTTTTCACTTACAATTGAAAATGGGACTGTGTTGTGGGTTAATGGTTAAAGGTAATTTATTTATTTATTTATCTAAATATATAAAAGGAGAACCTGATTTATTGACTGACTTACATATCAGCGCACATCTCAAACCACTGGGACTAGGAATTTGGAATTTTGCACAAGGCTTCCTTTTATAACGTAGGAGAGAGCAAAGAAAGGGTTTTTGGAAACTCGACCCCTAAAGGGAGTGAAAAGAGCGTGGACTATTGTATACAAAATTGAAACCGCTGAAGGTACAGACAAAAAAATATATATAAGCTAGTCACTGCAAACGACAGTCACAAAATAATGACATTCACAGTTTTTTGAAAATCAACAGTTGGGGGGTTATATAAAGGATGAAATGTATGTTGTATGAAGATACCCAAACCACTGGATCTTGAAACTCGAAATTTTGCACAGGGCTTTATTTGATAGTAGAGGAAACCACTAAGTACGGTTTTTTCACAAATTAAAAAAAAACAAATGGGTGGATTTCTGTTTTTATGAAAAATCAAAACCGCTGAAGCTACAAACATCAAAGTTTACACTACTCATTACAAATTTAAAAAACACACAAATTAAATGTCTTCACAAATAAGATACAGAAACGATAATCACAAGAAGGAAATCAAACTAAATAGAAAATATATTGAAACAAAAAAACACCTAATTCTACCCTGTTTATTTTTAAATGTTACTTATCCAAATCATCGCTCCAAGCATTACTAAGGACTACCAGTGATTATGTTTTAATAAGTTAATAGTGTCCAGAGGGGACCATTCACTCGAACAAGCATGGATTTTCTTATTTTCTATATATATCAGAAACTGGTACGTAGCTGGGGATGATGTGATGAACGTTTATTTCATCGCTCAATTTTGACGCAGTTAAGAAATAAAAAAGTTTAACGAGGCACGATAAGCCTAATGGCCGCGCGCGGTCTCACGTAATACTAATGTCACCAAGCAAGACCACGGCGGTCGTAAATATCAGAAGTTCATTATATGCACACATTACCCACTTCCTGGCAACGGCGCGGCGTAGAAAGTGAACAGCGCACGTTATTGAGGTATTCTCGTTACGAGCCTGAAAGTAGGTACTTCATTCAGCGCTTGTCTGGCCGAAGCCGGTCTCGGCACCCACGCGCAAAACGTCGCGCCTGTCTCTAACAACACGTCGCCGCGTCGACTCATTCATAAAATTAGTGCAGGTACCTATAGCAGTAGTCTCTTTAGTTAGTACGTGATTCTTGAATTGTCCGCGCGAGATGTAGCCGAAGGCTGCGCTGTCTGCAGACCAATTGACATGATTCAATAAGGAGGCATTATAGGCCCGTACCTAAGAAGTTGCAGTTCTATCGTAACGGGTGGCCGCACTAAAGAGTTCAAGGAAACCGGGCTGCTTTCTACTTGGAATACGGAGTAGAACCCTTGATTTCACAACCTAGTTTTCGACCTTTCTAGTAAGAGAAGTATGTCTTCATGCGAAAGACATATACCAAGGCGACAGGGCGCCAGACCGATGCTAATCTTGATATCCGAGATAATCCCAGATTGAACATGTTACTCTCCGACAAAGCACGGTTGCTTGACTTAAATGACAAAATCATTTGGAAATATCGGAGCCGATCGCATAAAAGTTCAATATGATATTTCCAACTAAAGTACCTATAAATCGTTAATCCAAGGCATTGATGAGTGTCTAATATTTCTAATGAGAGACAGTCACATGTTAATGGGACAGCAGATAGGTTTAGACAATTATACTCGTAAGCATAATTGTTCTTCATTATTGTTCATTAATCTTCATTATTGTTCCCATGTGTTTATATAGCAGTGACGTGTATTACTCGTTTTGACAGGGTCGTTTGCACAGTTGATTGGCTACGCCGCACGATGCGCAAACCACCTAGCAGCATCCGAGGTCTTTCCTTAGTGGATCCGATCCCACCTGTATACGACACAGCCGAGGCTGGGTTCTTTCCAGGTTCATCCCTCTTCGAGGAGGCTACCGGATGGGAGTTAACCCGTGAGTTGAGCGGACCGAAAGAGACAAACATGTCATATGGCCCAAGCTGCACGGAACCGTAAGCTGACGGCAAAATATATCCGGAACAACAATGTTCGCCTGGATTGGTTTAGATCAGCCTGTATATGAAGCAACTGTTTTCGACGCCCACGTGACCTGATTCGCAGGGTAGTTTGGAGCAGCAGCCAGGTCGCAACGCGTGTAACTTACACGAGTGGCAGTAACTATATAGCCAGAGCCCGCGTCACTCGCAGTTGGTGACGACGATGTCGACGTCGTCCTGTGCAGCGGTGCATCAGCCCGTATGCACGCGCAGACATTGTTCCTCCTGTCAATATTATTTCAGGGGAAAGCCTTAGCGCTTGTAAGCCGCCGTTGCCACTGCGTCACGCCTCGCCACGCGTACACACAAACACATGCATGTATGTGAAGTGCTTGGCAGCTGAATGGGGTGCTCTGCGATCATTGCATAATGTGTGCAGTCTCCTCGAAGGCATATTAACATTATATGCTAGGCTTATTAGTATTTACTTATCTCGTTACTGCTCCAGCTTAGACCATAAAGCGGAACATAAGTGGACAAGGGCACACTAATCTTCTGCTCTACAAACACATTGCGCCACTCACTAAATAATAGCAATCTTGGCAACACCGGTAACTAGCACTCTCTAATGTAAAGGAGGGGTAACGTCTTGAAGATCACATCACATATTCAATTTTTTTATAAATACAAATGTTTGAAAAACAAATGTTATACGAATAGTTAGATATAAGTCTTATGTTTCATGTCGAGAAAGTTTTATTAATAAACTTCTATATCTTACGAGAAATATTGTTTGTTTCTTTTATTGTGAAATTTCACAATGGGTAGGTTTATTATCAAACGACAATCTCTTACAACCAACCCTTCTAAGAAATATTTATATGTTTGTGTGCGTGTAACATGTCTGTACCGATAGAATTGAAAGCGGAAAATGGTGAAAAAAAAACAATAAACTCGTCGAAGTTTTTAGCGTATGACCATTTTTAGAATATTTTTCAACTCATTTAAATAAAAAAGGTTTTTTATTCTAGATCTCTATAGCGATTATTATGATCGCCACAGAAAAGCTTTATTGAACGTTTCTTACCGAATTTTCCTCGATGATTTCGGTCTATATAGAATATATTACGGTATAAATGTTTACTTACATCGTACCTTGGCCTCTGACTGCCTATCCATATGTAATTTATAGCATGTTAGTATCATCCCCAAGAGAAGTGTCTTTCGCTTACCACTGGGCATTAACGTGATAATCTCTCAAAATATGTAGAGCAGTATCATCTCCCGAGTAGACTTCAGCGACAGCATGTCGTCCAAAAAATAGTGACTTATGGATAGCTAAATCTACGTCTTATAACAAACAGTTAACGCCCAGGTCAGTAAAATCAGCGTGTTTCAATCAAACCAAACACAAGTCGACAGTTATTGCTCAATTCTGCGCCCCATTATCAAACTAACCTACAATCATTAAATATTAGGCTCGAATCGCGTTCTATAAGCCGTAAAGTGATGATAGTTTATAATAATATAATCCTCTTAACGTAATAAACAGCGTTTAAATATGGCCTGTTTTGAGAGGTTGTCGGGTGACGGTTGCTATTACTTTGAGAATTGGCGATACGCCTACTCAGGCAATAACTTCTTCTGGTTATTAAAATGATAAGCGGTATTAAAATAGTTATAAAATGCGACATTTAGTCCAATTGGAAGATTCATGCAAATTTTATGTTTCATTCTATTTTATATTTAGCAAATTCGGTATCCTTTAACCTCTGGTTAGTGCTGGTGAAAATCGCATGCAGAAAATGTACAAAAATCTCAGAATTTGTGATTTCAATTTAGCGCTATTTGCATGAATTTTCGAGTAGTTATAATTGAATTAAGGAGTCGACACTACAGCTGCGTAACAACAGTTAATACTAATCAAGGCAATATATTGCGATGTCAACCACAACGGGCGAACCCGTCACCGCAGGACGTTTTAACGATTCATCGTTCTATCGACCGTGCAGTGAGCGTAGAAGACTTTGGACATTACAAATCCGACGTCTAGCTACGCCACAACCCGCAAGAAGCCAACGCCTTTACCGCGAGATAGCCAGTAATGTTACCTGGCGGGCCGACACTCGCGCCCTTGCTTCCAATTGTGACCAGATTTCTTCGGTCTCTCGATTGGTTCCGAGTGCGAGGTCGCTTGCGCGATCCTCTCCCTTACGAAGCGGTGAAACGGTGTGGGCCGAATCTATCGCGGACCAAGGCGTCCTTTGCCCGACTCTGAACCGGGATCGGATGGCCAATGGTCATTTCAAGAGCAGTCGCCGTAAGGTAGGCAACCACCGCTGCTCTATAGGAAACAATACAGTTCCCAGACTCCCCCGACTGTTAGTCGGAGAGCACAATCGATTGGCTTGCACCGCTCGGTGCGCAGACCGTCCAGGAGCGCCAGAGGTTTGATTCCCAGGGGAGACTGGTTGACCCAGTGTCCTACCCAGGTTCGCACCCCATGCGTGGAGGCCATCGGATGGGTGTTGACCCGTGAGTGTGACCGACCCTGAACACATGGGTCATCGTGGCCACCTCATCATGGGCCCGTTAGCTCCCAATCAAGGCAATAGTACGCGTTACTTTTGTATGAGATAATATGTGACGAGTATTTAAGTCGACTATTCTGATTGCGAAAATGGAAGCGATGTCATTCGGCCGTCAGTGTAGTTTCAGAATCGGCCAATCAAGGTGATCGCCACCGTTAGGTAAGTGTGTATAATGATTAAAATTTTCCGGGATTGTCCGAAAGACGGAATTGTAGGTACTAATCGAAGGTCTTTTTTACAGGAATTAGCACATAGCCGATTAAAAATGCAATCGTCTTTTCCACCTTTCTCGTTTTAAAACGGCTTTTACATTACTTATTTTATAATTTACTTCCCAATATGTATTCTCTCTCTCTATTTCTTTATATTTCTAGCCGAAACTAGAACAAGTTGATAAATATAAATACATTGACACCTGGCTTAAACAATACTGGGACAGTGAAATGGAGATCAAGACTCGCATCGAAATTGTACGCAGAGCCTTTGGAAAAATAAAAAAGGCCTTTTGCAATCGAAGCCTGAAATCCCAATTTGAATACGTCTTCTCCAGTGCTACATCTGGCCCATACTTCTATACGGACATGAGGCCTGGACTATAAAGGAAGATCTCAGGAATCGTATAGAAGCATTCGAGATGTGGGCATACATACGCATGATGTCGATATCTTGGGCTCAGAAAGTCACCAATGAGGAAATTCTACGACGTGTCGGCTAAAAACGCAAGCTTTGGTAGACGATCAAACAGCGCGAAGCTGCATAAGTGCTTAGGCACGACAGCTAAACAATTCTGCATCTCATTATGATGGGAAAATTGTCAGGGAAGAAGAGACATGGCAGTAGACGGAAATCTTGGTTGCAGAATATTCAAGAATGGACCGGGATTACGAGTGTCGCCGAATTATTTCGCCTGACGAACGACAAAAAAAAGTATGCAGAGCGGATTGCCAACCTTCACTAGTTGGATAGGCATCCTAAGATGAAGATTCTTTCTTTCCTTGTGCTGTTGCATTAAAGCCATAAATTTAGTCCAATCATCGTCAGTTAATCTAGCTTTACACTGACTGAACTACTTTCGCCAGAAGAGGTTGTCGATGTATTGCGTAACTCCTATTAGTATTTGTAGGACCCGACGTTTCGGTGACGTTGCAGCCGCCGTTGTCTAGGGTAGACTGAAGAGCTGTCAGTCCGTTGTTTTCTATCCTATTTATAATGTCAAACAACCGCGATAGTCTTCGATTTCATCCTATTAGTATGTTGATATAATGATCAATATAAAAATGTAATCCCAAAATACGACCAGCATGATTATGTACCTACACATTGTATGACCTGTAAATGCAATTAATGATGGAATAAAACTCAATTTTCCGATGAGTTGCTCGTTTTTTATATATTTGAAATTTGATATATAGATACTCGTATCGGCGACCATTATCACATTTTATCCTCGTCCTAATCCTGGATCCAACGTTGAATGAAGCGACGAGGAACCGCTAAACTCTGGAAGACCAGCTAAGTTAGCCGTGGAGCTGTGGTTATATGGTATATATATATACCTTATTCAACCGCCACAATAACTACAAGCCGAGCAAAAATAGTGCAGGCAGGCGCTGCAGCACGGGCGAACGTAGTGTGAAGTCGCGGTTAAACTGTTGAAAAACTTAGGATGCGGATATAATAACAGCGGGCGACGGCCGCGCTGCGAAAAAACAAGAGAAACATTCCGCCATATATTAGCACAGCCAGGCCTTAAGCCCGAGTAAAATATGCACGAAGTTTGAAGGCGGAGTGAGCGTCGCGTCGCGTCGCCGGGCCACTGGGCGGGCGGCGGTGGTTCGACCGGAAGGGGTCGCGCAGGAAGTGAGAAAAGCGTAAGAGAGGGGAGAACTCTTCCGGAGAAAGGTGTTACTTAGGGATCTACATTCGGAATGGCGACTACATTAAAAGTTAGCTTGTCAGCTGGGAAGGGTCAAGGACGACCTCATCGAAGATACAATTTCATAGCGAACCTTTTGATACACTTGGGGTTAACCACGGTAGAGAACGACCACATCAACTCTGGCGAAACAATGAGAATTTAAATCACACGGTTGTATATGACTTGTTAGTTATGTAATTCCGATACATATTTGATAACACTTTTGTACATTTATAAAAAGAAGTCGTTAGGTGGTTGTAGAGTAGTAAAAGCCACTCACATGGTAGGGAACAAGTCTCAGGATCGTATTGGGGAACGCTTACGTTTAAACGAAATGTATGTATGGATATGAACAACTTTCAACTGTGCTATGTAGGTTTAATGGGAGTCCCTTTGCCATCGGTGAACGATCACCCTTCACTGTCCATCTCAAAATCCAAGCTCATCCTTTTGCAAAATTAAATCTCTCCAATATAGTTTAATTTAAGCGAAAAACCATGAATAATACATATTGAATAAATAGGCGAATGCCGTAGGATAATACTTCGAAATATTTGAAAATTTCGATCTACCCTTTATTTAAAAATATGCTAAATGGAGCTGTGGTCGCCCTGTGGTAACCCATTTTAAATCTTACTGACCCTATAGCCGTTTCTTTTTGGGGGATTTGAAATATTCCGATAGGATAGCATGTCATTCAGGAGCATTTTATAGATCGTAAGATCGTGACGACGAAGAATAATGTAAGTCCGAGCGGTCATACATAAGAAAAATAAACATCTCAATCAATTATCCGTGTAATTCAGACAGTAGCTACGCATTTTATACAGTTACGAGATGAATATATGTCCCTGACTTCCAACCAGGGCATGCAGGCTCAAAGGGGTCACCCTTACGACAGGTAGAGTCACCTTCCATCCACCCATCTCAAAAGCTAACCTTTCCTTCCTGCATTTCTTTTGATTTTATTTTGTAGTAGCTATGCGGGTCATTATTAGGATTAATATTATATATCAATGTAGGTTTATATACAGAATGATTCACTTCGGATACAGTATATTTTTGGAAAGGTAATACGCGGGCATCTGAATCGAACACTAAACGAAAAATAGATATAGCTCATCCACCCAAAAATTCAGAGATATGGTCATCAAAATATCAGATTGCACGACTACCGATTGGTTTTTTTTTTAAATTTCGCAAAATGACCTCACGATATGTCCGAAATATTTGTATTAATCTTTGAAGAAGACGTGATTTCTAAATTATGTTTATTTTGATAAGCTGTTTAATACATTAATCAAGAAATATTTATTAAAATAAAAGTCATTTTTTATAATTTTGTTTTTCTCACTTTTCGCCAAAACTCGCTCATTAATTAATAGATTTTCTACAGTTTATGGATACATGAGAACATCGTTTAAGTCTTTTCAATACATAGTAGGTACTACCTACTATGTATTGAAAAGTTAGTAGTAGGTACAAAAGATAGTAGGTACTATCAGACAAAGGAAAAACTATATTTTTTCTCGTTCAATGCGTTTAAAAGTTTGTAAAAAGAATAATAGAAAGCACGTCTCATTTATTTATTTTTTCATATTTCGAACATTTATGCTGACATTTTATACTCGTTTTAATTCGTTAAATATGATATTAGATAGATCATATATCTGAAGTTTCATGTAGGATGGATTATAAATCTGTCCATCTGTCACCAGTTACAATATTCTGCAACCGAAATGCATTAATCTGTATATACAAGTATGATGCAGGCGTGTCAGGATTTACTACAGGGTTGAAGATCAGTGAGCGTCATAGTAGTCACATTGTGAAATTACACAAGTGATTGAATTTAATATCACTTAATTAATATATCTTGATACAACTGGTGGTGTCTCAAATAACGAGCGAACCTGTCAATCCATGGAATTTTAACGGTATTAGGTCGTTCTATCTCTCATGGAGTGAACGTGAAAAATTTTACCCGAAAAAGGACAGTCCAGTGTCTAACTTCGCCGACTGCGAGGTACTTAGAATAGGTCCAACGGGCCGACCTCGCTCCCTTACTACCAGATCTGGGCGGATTTCACCGTCCTTCAGTTTGTTCACAGATTCGAAGGCGCTTGCGCGGCCTCTGCCTGGTGCTAGCGGTCATTCAGCTCGAATTCATCGCGGACCGTGGCCCAGTGCCCGTCAATATCCCACGGTATCGGACGGCCAACAGGTCGCTTCAAAGGTAGGAAACGTAGGTACGGTATATGGTCGATTGAGCCAGAGTAGCAGAGCCCGAGTTGTTTCTTTAGATAGTATCCGATCCGAGTTCTGGAAAAGCTGATGCTTTCAGTATTTTGGCCAAAGAATGCCGGGGTACATTCATCAGGACAGATTCCGGGACACCTGGCGCTGACGTACTAGGAAAGGTGTAATTTTAATTAGTACCCCTAAAGTGATTTGGAAAAGCTGAAAGGTCAACCTATAGAACTAGAACGCCGTTCACCGCTGTATTCCATAAAAAAGACAACTCTAGTATATTATATTAACTTCGCATTAGGTCATATCTGCACCCTTTCAGAATTCCGTACACCGGTAATCTAAAAGCGCATTATCATTAAGAAATCTGACTACACATAACTGAGATTCTTAATAAGTTTGTCCGACGAAAATTCGCCCATCCTCTACACGGAGACAACTCTCGTGCCGGCAAAGTTACGCAGCTCAAGTATTTCGGTAATTTTAACTTAATTAAAGCTGCAGCGGAGTGGAGTTACGTGTATCTGATTCATTTTGGGACACTTCGCCTCGCACAAAGTTTCGCATCCCGGAATTATGACAAGGCCCCTCGTTTGCTTAAGTGATTGAAATTTACGTACGTATTTGCTCACTACTCAGCAGTCTTTGGTGGCGCTTTTCATCACCTTTACATAAATTGCGAAAAGTGTACCTATATGTAGAAATGTAAAAATATTTTTAATGCATAACATTAATTAGTAACTCTTTGGGGGACTGTATGAGCCTCTGAATCTTTGGAAATATAATTAGGCTCGGTCAGAAAAAACGACCATAGGTAGTCGTTAAAAATGTCCGGGCGGTGGATAGATTGACTTTTGTCTCCAACCACCTCATTAAAGTAAGGAAACTAAAAAAAACAGTCGATTCATTCCAAGACTTTCCCGGCAAGTAGCCAAGGACTGATTTCATCTCAATATTAAATTCATAAATATAATCGATGGGCGCCCTCTCTCGGCCGGCGATCGAACCCGCTTAGGTCCGTTACACAACCGTCTCGGGCGGCGCGGTTCGTTTATGGTTATGGTTATGGCGGAATTTAAATATTATTAGTGTGGCCTGTATATGAGATATTCCAACCAAAATTACACAATGTGATTTCGGCCCAACAAGGCATCTATGTACCAAATTTCAAATATCTACGTCCAATATTTTAAGACTGATATATGATTAGTGCGCCCCCTGGTGGGCCGATTTCAACCACAACCTTATCAACTCTTGCCATGAGAAAATGATGCCTTCATGCCAAATTTCAGCTCAGTCGGTTTAAGCGTTTGGGCGTGGGCGTTATCGTGGAGGAATACACAGACAGACAGCCAGACAGAGAGACCTCAATCTGGAAATGGTCTAAATCATCTCAGAGAAGCTCAAAAAAGATATATCCGTCTACATCTGGAAAAAATGCGCATTCACAATACTTTTCCTCCTAGTCGGTTGATAGGCCGGGAAAGTTAAAAGAAATATTACATTACATTACATTACATTTTCGTCGTGTCCAATTGACGGCTAAAGCCCGCTCTTGGACGTGTCAAAATAATTGTGCTAGGTAGTAAGTCTAGGTAGTATTCTCTAAAATATAGCATTACGTACACCCTGCAAGGATCTTCCATTGCGCGACAAGTCGGGTATCAACTCGAAATCCGGCGCTATTGGAAATCATTTTTTTAAGTCCGCCGCAGATCCGCACCGCGCATAAGCTTATGTAAGCAAACGTTGCGGAAAGAGCCTGAGCGAATGCGGATCAGAAGGATGGATTGAGGCCTTGGCGGCACAGCTCCCTCGTGTGTTGGCCAAACACAAACTCTGGCAAAGTTAGACGTGCGAACGCGATGCGCCTAGCTGGCAAAGCGTCTCCTTCCGTCCCTCGGACTTTTTCAGCCGAGAACGAGAGTGCCTCGCGCACTACTACACCAAAACAGACTGCCATATCTCGCGACTATCAAGTGCGGAGCCGGATGCTGCAAGCCGTGCAACTTTTAATGGGCTGCGGCACTCAGAAAGGTGGCTCCGAGAATATACAATATTTTTTCTAGATATTTATTATAAGACTATTATAGATATAGAACTCACATCCATTAATTCTTTACGTTTACTATCATCAATGCGGCCGTCGCACTTTCCAGCATTTAGCTTATTATTATGCCAATGTAGGTACTGCATATAATAAGATAATTATGCCTAACTGACAGATTATGCCTAATATATTAAGATGTAACAGTGGGGCTGTGTCGACTACAACGGGCGAAATCCTCACCCCAGGATGGTATAACGATATGATATCGTTCTTTCAGCCGTGGGATGATCGTAGAAGACTTAGAGACAATACAAACCTACTGTCTAGCTTTGTCAACATGCCTGTCAGAGGCCAACGTCTTGCGACGAGGCACCGGGAAAGGTACCCAGCGGGCAGCCTCGCCCCCCTGACTGACAGTTTTGGAAGGATATCTCCGTCTGGAATTAACCATAGTAATACCTCCAACCTACCGACTAGTTACAGGTTCAAGGTCGCTTGCGTGGTCCTCTCCCCTATACGTAGCGGTGATACGGTGTCTACCGAATCTATCGCGGACCACGGCATCCTTTCGCTTGGCTCTTCACCCGGAATCGGGTAGCCGTATGGTCGTTTTAAGAGCAGTTCCCGTAAGGTTAACAACTTCCCCCGCTCTATAGTAAACAATACTGTTTTCGTATGCACAATCGTGTCGGAATGCACAATCGTTTAGCTGTCGCCGTTTGGTGCGCGAACCGTCCATGAGCACCCGGACGTTGACTTCTAGGGAAAACTGGCCCGCAGGTCAGAGTCCTACCCGGGCTCGCACTTTTTGGTGGAAGCCGCCGGATAGGTGTTAGTTAACCTGTGCGTTTGGCCTACCCTACACATGGGTCTTAGTGGCTAAACTGAAACAGGGCCCATTAGCTCCTTAAGTCCCCGTTAGATCCCCAAGTCGACCTAATATGTAACAAGTCGAAATAAAAATCTATATCTCAATAACACGTAGAAACACGACAATGCTTTGACAGTTTCTGTTTCAACATAACCGTTGTTACGCTATATAAAATGAAACAAAATACGAATTATTGTCCTATCAATACCTACATTGTGGCGCCGTTATCAGTTGATTAAAAAATGGGCGATCATCAATCCCTAAATTGACTGATTGCTCGAAATATCTGCACCACCAAGCCGAGTTTAATACCGCAAATTTAAAATTCTTTTTGAAAATCGATCATGTCTGTTATTATATAACCACAGTTTAATAATTACTACAGTTGTTCGACTTCTTTGTGGCGCTCGATAGCGCCGCCACGGTCTCGGCGCACTCTCCGTTCGACTATTTAGGGTTGTCACTACTAGAAATAGAAGTAGATAACTACTTGAGCAACGCAACGCGGAAAGCTATTTCCGCAATACACGGGAATAAGGCAAAAACTCTACCTGGTTCTTTAAATGTTTTATATTTGAGGCAAAAACATATATAGTAATAATACATAAAATAATGTAGGTTTATACACTAACATGCATACATTAAAATAATGTAGGTTTCTTTGAGTTACCACTTTTCTAATGCTTGGTATGTGGTCTATGTGGACGCACCTATATGGTCCGTTGTAGAGAATCGATAACCACCGTCCGCGCAGTGAACTAAAATGAATTCACACGCTACAATGTCAGCTTTTGAGATGCTGAGAATCCAAAAAGTGATTTCTGGAAAATATCTGTGTCTGTGTGTCTGTATCCACTGTAACTCAGAAACTACATAACCAATTAGGAGCAAATTGCGTACGAAAATGAGTGCTGAGATTTCAAAAGCTGATAAAAGATATCTGCCATTTTATTTCAAAATAGCGGCCTTTAAAAAAAACTTAAATCTGGTTATACTGTTAATAGTAAATTAAATAAATGCGACTTAGCATTCTGAGGACATTGCCTATAACTCTTGCTCACGTCAGTTTTCGACATTTAAGCGGGTTTCGAATTAAAAATGTCATAATTTGGAAATTAAATATATACTTCATAACTCTCTTATTAGTGATGCTAGAATGATAAACAAAAATATCTTAGAATTTTGAGACAAATGCCTCTATCTTTGCTATAAGTTATTTCCTAATATAAGTTTACATAAATAATTAAAATGTTGAAATGATGGGTAGATAATAAAGAATTTGAAAATCGAACCTTAAAATCGCAATTATTATATACAATGAAGAAATCAAATTAATCGAAGAGAAGAAAACAGTTTGAAAATCAAATGCAAATAATTTATCGCATCTATTATAGCCAATAAGCAGTGAAACATTGTACTCATATTTTGTTTTATCAAGACAACATTTAGAAAGGTGTCTTATGATACCGTGTCTCAGGCAGATTTTGCCTTTGTGATAATAATGGATTGCATCTGCATACCGCAGGTTAAGCAACAACTGAAGGTGACAAACATAACGGGCAAATTACTCGTCACCCCAGGGAGTAACAACGGCGTTATGTCGTTCTGTCTCCCATGCAGTGAAAGGGGAAGACTTAACGGACAAAAGAGAATCCACTGTCTAACTAGATCGAACATGCCCGTGAGAGTCCAACGCCTTACCGCGTGGCACTGGAAAGTGAAACCAGCGGGGTGATCTCGCTTCCTTATTACCAGATTTGTACGGATTTTTCCATCTTCCAGCCTGGTCCCAGATTTAAAGTCGCTTACGTGGCCTCTATGTGATGTTAACGGTAATTCAGTTCAAATTTATCGCGGACCGTGGCGCCCTTTGCCCGACAATCTCACACGTTGGAATGGTTGCTGACAAAGGTACGTTTCTTCGCTGAAGTGCAAAGTCGATTGGCTAACGCTAGCGCTAGTTTCCGTCCGTAGCGCAAACCGTCCAGTTTAGCCCGAGGTGTTTCCTCATATTCGAGTATTCGATCCCACTTGATCACCACTGGACTTACAGCCGCAGGCAAGGTCCACAGAGTCCTTTCCAGGTTACTCTCTTTTTGAGGAGGCTACCAGATGAGAGCTGAGCTGTGAGTCGAGCCGACCCAAGGTTACAAACAAATCATCAAACCCAAGGTGCACGGAACCGGTAGGAACCAAACGCAGGTCAAGCATAGGTTAGTAAGCATAACGCCGATATTCTTAATTAAATGTCAAATTTCAAATTATTTATTGAGTTAAAATTATGGGTACATTCAATATACAAAAGTCTTAACCTAACTAGGCTGCCGCCTGTTCCAAGGTAGACAATTTATTTTAGTTATCCTAAGAAATCTATAATATTATATTTATATAAATAATCAAAATCATACTTAATGTAACAGAAATATCTTAATTACCTAATAAAAATTCGTAAGAAAATGTCATGAAAATTGTCAATATTATTTTATTTTAAAACATGATAAAAATTAATATATATTTATATATGTATTAAATAATATGTATTAATAATATACAAAATAAATTCACAAAAATTAAAATAAAATTACGTTTAGAAATCATCAATTTATATTACTACATATACTATTATGTTTTTATTATAAAAATTTTAGAGATTCAATTATTTAATAATGTTTTCAATATCTGCATATGTACAATTTAAGAGGTAGGCACTCAAACTATATTTAAATTTATATGATATTTTAATGCCTTTAATGTTAGGTGGTAGGCAATTATAAAATTTGGGGGCAAGATAAGAGAAACTGGATTGGCCAAAAGCGGATCTCCTGAGTGGTATTGCAAAATTTGTTTGTGCCGATCTTCTTGTTACACGAGATTGCTGGCTTTTTTTCTGTTCTCCTAACTCACTCTGGAATTTAGAGAGAGTTACCAGCACAAACATTTTTCTCACACTCAACACTCTATACTCTCGGAAAAGGTCATCGGAAGAATATGTTTGGGGTTTTTTATTGATCACCCTCAGTATAGCCTTCTGCGCTTTGTAAAGGGTGGCCAGAAGCGTTTTTGCCGCACAGCCCCAAGTTATAATGCCATATCGAATAACCGACTCGCAGACAGCAAAGTAGACACTTCTTAGCGTATTGAAATCTAAGATGTTCCGCAAACTCCTAAAGTAATACACAAGTTTTCTCAGTCTTGCCGCAACCTTCGTTAAATGATCCTCCCAGCGCAGTCTGTTGTCTAACATCACGCCCAAGTACTTAATGGAGGATACCCTGTCGACATTCATACACTGGCAATCTTGCGTTCTGATGCACGAGTGAAGCTTAATAGTTGAAGTTGGTTGGTCAGTGTTTGTCTTGCTAAAGGTCATAAAATTCGTTTTACTTATATTTAAGGTCAATAAGTTTCTATCCAACCATCTCTTCGCGTTTCTCAGTACTAATTCAGTATCGGTAAACAGATCTGCCCAAGTCGAAGACTTGACCAATAAAACGGTGTCGTCGGCAAAACTGATGACCTTTCCTATTGCTGGGAGTTTGCAGAAATCATTCAGATACACCAAAAAGAGAATTGGACCCAACACGCTGCCCTGTGGGACACCATACGTTATATGCTGTGTAGAACTATATTCTTCGCGGAGTCTAGTCATCTGCAGTCTTTCTGATAGATACGATTTAAACCACTCTAGCGCATTTTCTCCGAGTCCGATCCGTTTCAGTTTAGTCATCAGCAAGGGGTGCGAGACAGTGTCGAAAGCCTTCGCAAGGTCGGGAAGACTGCCGCACATTTCTCTCCTTTATCTAAAGATTCTTTGACATGTTCAGTGAGTTCAATTAACGCATCTCCTGTACCGAGCCCCTTCCGAAAGCCAAACTGGTTATGTGCCAAAATATTGTATTTGTCTAAGAAACTGTTAAGACGCCGTTTGACCACATGTTCTAGAATTTTGCTCACCGTACTCAAGAGTGATATGGGTCTATAATTTTCTGCGGCCAAAGAATCACCACCTTTAAAGATAGGTGTTATGATAATTGTTTTCAAACATTTAGGAAATACTCCCATTTTTAGGCTCAGGTTAATTATATGGACTAAGGGAGAAACTATGTATGATTTTATTTGTTTTAATACAAAAGAAGAAATACCATCCTGGCCTGCCGATTTACTACATTTCAATTGGTTTATTATTTGGAGTATTTCTGATTCATTAGTTTGTTGCAGACATGGCATAATGATAAGAGCATCCGCTTGTGGGCTATTTGCCAAGTTTACTAGTTGACTCTCGCTCATTTTTAGGTTCTGCAGGTGAGCATGAGCTAGATTACTACCAACGCTTGCAAAGAAATTATTTAAGTGTTCCCTTATTTCATTTGAATCTGTAGTAGTGTTTACAATATTCCCGTTTATTTTCATTTTGTTTATATCTACCGGCTGTTTTTCTGTGCTTGTTATTTCTCTAATGGTTTGCCATACTTTCTTAGTATCATTTTGGAAACTACGTAATTTATTTTTATAGTATAACTCTTTCTCGGTTTTAATTAGTTTATTGCAAAGGTTCCTGTATTTTTTGTAATAGATATATAGTTCGTAGTTATCCGGATCTCTAACCAGCTGTTTGTGAATCTTGTCCCGTTTGTGTATACTATTTACAAGACCTCTGGTAATCCAAGGTTTTATTTTTCTACTCCTGTGTCTAATAGTGCCTGTATTAGTAACTGTGGACTGATCAATATGCCTTTTTAATATAGATATGAATTTTTCGAAAGCAATATCTACGTTTGTCTCTATAAAAGTATCTTCCCAGAGTTCAGAGTCTAGTAGGTCAGTGAGTTTATCAAATTCTAGTGTTGTCCTTGTAAATGTTTTGTGATGATTATTTCTTTTATTTTCGCTTGGAATTATCAGCATAATTGGAAAATGGTCAGTGAATTTACTTTGATAAACAAACGACATACATTTGTTTTTAGATTTTATCATCTCTATAAACGTAGATATTATTTCAATACTTAAATTATTAAGCGCCACACATCCCCCGAGAGTACCCTCTAACCATAATGAAATTTGTTCGGTAAACGGGTACGCTGTACCTCCTCGCTCGCTTCTTTTCGCACCGCTCAATTGCCCTTTGTCGGCGCTAGCGATCCTACTGTATCCTTATAATATTGTGATGTAACCTACATCATGGCCCCATTACCGTATACAATATTTATTACGTTATTATAGGTAAGTATATGTTATGCGTGTGCAATATTTAAACCGTATGAACGACCGGCCGATTCGTATCAAATCAGAAGTCTTGTTATTTTATTCAGGACATTTATTATCAAGTCGTTATATCAGCAGCGGCCATGTATGTAAGTAAATGAGCGATTTTATCGAAATTGTCAATCGTACTTAATAGTATATTATTTATAAAATTTTCTGCTTACAATACCGACGCCGAGAGAAATACATAAATGAGTCTATTATAAATCGAAATAGGCCTTACAGAAGAGAACAAGATCATAGGTGAATACGCCAGATACATCCTAAATACATCTCTCTATTTTGTACATATATCTTGCCAACAACATGTTCCCTAATGAAGAACGTCTGGTTGGCAACCAATGTGATATTTATTTTAAATTATTTATTTTATTTTATTATATGAATTTTTACAGTCATCAAAAACAAATAAAATTCAACAATCAAAAACATACAGTTGGGAATTATTATTAATAGCATACTATTAAAAGTAGGTAAGTAATGAAATGAGTATATATTATATTTATTACAATATGAGTAATAAATTCACATTTAAAATACAATAAAATATATGGAGGAAGGAGAGGATAGTATGTCTAGCTAAGTATGTCTAGCTTATAATGATAGTTAAGTATGTCTAGCTTACATAATTATCAATAATAAATTTTAACGTTACAAAATTATCAATTATACATTTTTACGAATTACATCAATTGTGTTTTTTACCAAACATAAAATATCAGCGTCAGTGTCAACGAACGTATAGTAGTATGTGTCCATGATACGGCTAATAGGGTAGTTTTGTCCATGGCTTCTATTGCCTCTTGGTACATAAAACGTACGGGGAAACCTTGTTTCCAAGAAACCCACATGTTGACTAATGACAATATTGCAGCAGAGTGCAACTGGTTGTGAAGGATGTCGTACAGCAAGCAAAGCCATGTCGGCTACTGTGCGGCGTTTTCCAAGCGATTTAAATTGCGATATTTTGGGCTTTCCTCATACGTTTCAAATACCAGGTGTTCGCGAGCTCATTCTCCGCACGAAACTATTTTGGATTTGTTCGATTCGGACCTAATGAACAGAGTAATGTGGACTCCACATGCAGCATGCAAATTCAGTGACGCTGTGGACATAGGCACAATATAATGTTTTCATCACAAGTGAGTTTTTAAAGAGCTTGCACGTTCGGAAAATAAAACCTAACATTTTGTTTGTTTTCTTAATAATTATGTCAATATGCGCGAAGCCCGTTAACCCTGTATCTACAGTACCGAGCTAATTAAATGGAACAACGATTATTTTTCTTGGAAAAGTGCGTTATTAGGCATAAACATACAAAAACAGTACTGGTAGTTTTATATTATTAGTTTTAATATAGAATGTGTCCTCCTTTTGCGTTGATAAGAGTTTTCACTCTTGTAGGCATATAATTTATCAGGTTTTAACAGCTTCCTTTCATTTAATCATCGTGGAACCAGACTTGAATTACTGCACTGTACAATCCATCTTGTACAATGTTTTCGTAGTACAATTCATATTGGAGAGCCGTTTTTGCAAATGAGATGTACATAATAATATTGGTCATCATGATGAATTCGGACCAATATATTGACATCTTATCAAACCATATAATACGGGAGGTTCACAAGGTCTATCCTTCCAACGAGGGAATTTTTCAACAGGATCTCACCCCATGCCATTCTCCGAAAATTGTGAATTAGTTTTTCACACAGAACCAAATTACTGTACTTAAATGGCCCCGGAAACCCCTCCGATCTCAACCCAATCGAAAACTTCTAGGCCATTTGCAAAAAAAGGCCCCTAAGATGTTTTGTACAACGAAAAAAAAAAGATGATCAGCGCGGTAATTCGAGTCGGGTTTCACAATGATGAACTCAAAGAAAGCTGTCAAAACCTGGTAAATTCTATGCCTACAAGAGTGAAATGTGTTATCAACGCAAAGGGAGGACACATTCTATATTAAAACTAACAATCTATAACTACCAGTAGGTACAAGATTGGTATAACTACCAGTAGGTACAAGAATGGACAGTAGGTACAGTAGGTACAAAAAAGTCCGTAAAAGATTTGAAGAACCAAGAGCCAACAACTACTATGGTGGAAGGACGTTAAAGTACCTCATTCCAAGAATCTTTAATACTATTGTATCTGAGGAAGACTGTGTAAGCGTGAGCAAACAGATGTTTAAAAAGAGATTAAAAAGCTACCTGTTAAACGTTTATAGTGACATTAGTGGTTATAATTAAATTTGTTATAGGTACGTTTCTATCATTTAAGCTTGTAGCAATACTGGCCTAATTTAAGCCTGTAGTAAGACCAGTAGTAATACTGCTGTGCATTGTTTTTTATATTATTAAGTGTAAGACTAGTGTAGTGTAAGAGTTTGTCTCGCCAACAAACTGTATACCAGTTTGGCGAGATTGTAATATTTTAAAAAATGTATCTTTTTCTTTGAATAAATTTAATAATAATAATAAAAACTGTTTATGTCCAATAAAGCGATTTTCGAAAAAAAATACTCTTTGTTCCAATTACTTCGCACGGTACTGTATATATGCGCGATTTACATATTCATACATATTCCTTTATTCCAATTGTTATTTTTATCTGTATCTGGTTGTGTCTTTCCCATATAACTATAGTACATTTCGCTGTTCGGACGTTCGGTACTAAATCGACCAATATGGGCAATACATTAATTCTTCAGTCAAACAGGCGGAGAGTCGAAGCCAGTGTTTTCCGGCAAAGAAAAATAGTTTAAAATTGCATAACAGTGCACTTCAAACAGTATTGGTACTTGTAGGAATGGACACTAATTGGATTGAAATATATGGAATATATGGAAATTTGGTTGAAATATTTGGTTGAATATATGGAAATTTGGTTGAAATATATGGAAATTATTCAATAGCAGTAGTAATAACAATGAAGAAATCATTATATCGGTCAGTACCTTTTCGAAAATGTGTCACAATGATTAAACAGAGAAGAAACATTTCAATCACAAGTTAAGTTTATTTATTTATTTTTGTAAAAAACATACAGCATAAAGAAATAACATATAGGCATAATTTATAACAGTAGTAAAGCCAATGATGTTTTAAGTTATTTGCTACATAAGGATTACAAAATATGCTAAACAATACAATACAAAGTAAACCAAAAAGAATTTGAAACTAACAATTAAAATCGCTATGAGCGAGTGTATGGGTGTTGGTGTGTGTTTGCGTGATGGAGAGCGTGTATGTGTGCGTGTGTGTGTGTGTTTGTATGACTGTGTGCATGTGTGTGTGGGTGTGTGTATCTGTAGTGCGAATGTGCTTGTGAGTGCTTGTATGTGCATGCTAATTCAATCCGATCTGATAATCTGCTTTTCACGTACCTCCTGGTTTCCGTTTGTTCATTCCATCATAAATTTTAAACGCTCGAACCGATTTAGAAGTGTGTGGTATTGTTAGAATTGTTACGTTATCTCGTGTGTCATAGGTTACCTTAACTGTCTAAATATCAAGTAAATAGTTGTCTAAATGTCCAAATGTCAATAAATTAACATAAATATATTGTGTTTAGTGTCAAAAAGAGGTCTGACTGAGTACATTATGGAAATATACATGTATCTATATGAATAATTACGTAAACCACAAATATTTTATAAAAAAAACGTAATCAACACCTTTACTTTTTGTAACAGCAGTCGTGTTTTTTATTCTTTTTAATATAATTACTTGTCCTATTTATAACGTCAAACAACCGCGATAGCCTTTAATTTCATATAACCATAATCACCTCGACGCCGGTTACACGCCAAAACATCACCGACACCTGTGACTGTAGTCAGTCGCGCCCCGCCCGTCAAGAAATAGTCCCGGGAACGACGCGACGCACACGACTACTATCGTCTAGCTGTCTGCCAGGTTTCCAGTCAACCGCTAGGCAATCACCGCGCCCGCGTCGTCAAAGCGCACGGTGCGGTGCATCATCGGCTGGCTAAATTTAGTGTCCAATAAACTGGCCCTTGACGACGCGCAGCTCTTGGAGGTGAATAGACCCGCGCCGCGTCGCGCTCGGCCCCGAACGTAAACAAAAACAAAAGATCGACGGCGTCGCCGCGATGACGAAGTCCCAATGAAATCTCCCCTCCCGCACGTCCTCAATAATGCGCTCAGCTTCCGAGAAGCCCGGAGGAGCCCAGTGTGTTGCGAGACGTACGATACGCGCGCGAGACTGTACGATAATACAACTGGAGCTGTCAACTACAACGAGCGAATCCGTCACCTCAGGAATTTTTAACGATTGACTATATGTGTTTTATCTCGATTTATCAGAGAAACTACTCAACAAACTTGAACGTTTGCAAAATGTAAGCATACGATTCATCTTCGGTCTAAGTAATTATGATCATGTGTCCGAATATGAGGCACGGTTAATGTGGTTGCTAGTACTCCAAAGGAGAAATGTTCATATACTTGCTCTCCTCTATCGTGTACTCTTCCAATCAACAAAATCCTATCTCCTTTCGAACCATTACGTTCTCGCGGTCTCGTACTTCGGCCAGCCTCTGACAATTTGCTCTAAATTTCTTGTCATAATACTGATTTCTATTCCTACTCTCTCTCTCTCTCTGTGTCCGTAGTACAAAACTCTGGAACGATCTTCCAGCAAACAAACGAACCTGGTCTGCTTTAGAATCATTCAAGACTCACTTTCAAAAAGTAATACTTTTCTAAAAAGTAACAAGTTCTTCCTTTTTCCTCTCCTTCCTCTCCTAAAGTCGTCTTCTCAGGCAGTATTAGTTTTAAATATATCAGTTTGTATTTTATGCAGACAAACTATTTGTTTAATTTTTATATTTTCACATTAGGTTAGTTGCGAGATATTGCTTAGTGTCAATAATCTTTCGTATAGTATTTTTAAATCGCAATTAGGGAGTTTAATATTATTATTATAGATGTAAGTCATCCTGATCCGCCGAATCGATTGTATTATCATACAGGAAGCTAATGCGCAGCTGATTGCAGTTGGCTACTAAGACCCATGTGTTAAGCTCGGCCAAACTCACGGGCCAACACCCATTTTGCAGCCTCTAAGCGACCTCGAAACTGTAACCAGTCAGGAGACCGTAGTAATCTGGTTGCAACTGGAAGTAAGGGCGCGAGTGTCGGCCCGCTGGTTGATTAACCTAGTTATCTCTATATATATATATATGAGATGACGGATTAGCCCGTTGTAGTTGACAGCTCCAGTTCGTATATGAACGTCGAATAGGTAGTCATTATCCTTGTCTTACAAAAATATTATCTGCATGATGTCCTAGTCGTTACCTGATACAAGCTGCGCAGTGTTCTCTTTTTAACAATAACGGCATTTAACTCTGTTATAAATAAATACATTTTTATTATAAACCTGTTAAAACTATAAAATATCGTACAACAGCGTTGGATTAGCTAAACTCACTTCCCTAACCTGCAGTTGGCAACCCTCGGGAGAGCTGCACCTGACAAACCGGTCAGCCAACCCACATGGTACGTACGACCGCAGTAATTGCCATTATTGATGTCGGAATTGTTGCCCGATTGAAGTGTGCCTCGGACGACTTGGCTCTTGGATGCTCGGCAATTGACGCATTGTGTCATTCTAATGTGCGTGACAAAAGATACGATGGACACTGTCCGCAGTGAAATTTCAGAGTGTCACATGTTTTCAATTAACAATGTAAAAAAATGCATTTGGCATTAACGAGCTAACTCGTATACACATGTCACGTTCCATATATCTTTCACGATTAATTAAAAGCATTGACAAACTAGAATAGACCACGCGACCAGCTTGAGAAGTCGACAGAGGAATAGAAAGAGAAAGCTGTATATGCCCCCCCGCTCTCTATCCTTGTTTAGTCGCGCATGCGCGGGACACACGTAAATATATCGCTATGGGAACGCTTCGACGCCATAATATGTCTGCTAGGTGATGATAAACGCGCATGCGCGACTAGACAAGGAAATGGGGAGGGGTGGGGGGGGGGCATTGCAGCTATTTCTTTCTATTCTACTATCGTATGCACTCACAGTCCACCTTCGTACTCCTGCGGTCTATTCTCAGTATGACAATGGTTAAAAGACGCCTCACATAGGTAATATTTACTTTCTGATGTACCTACATATTTTTTAAATGCTGCCTATAAATACCAACTCTCTCTTTATTATAAAGGTACTCTACTCTGACTAGTATGCTAAAGAGCTGACGTGACAGTGCCGAACTTGATGGAAAATTTGACGCCGCATATTACAACCTGGGCGAAAAATCGCTTCCTGTATCGCGAAACGTGCTTTTACTTCCCGTGTGCGGCAGGCACACAAGAGACGTCGCATGATTCATAACGGCGTTCACTTTCCTCTGCGGACCAAATACGAATCTTGTCGAAAAACCCCAGATTACGAAACAATACGCCAGATGTGTCATGCCGTTGTAATAACGCCTTTGTATGTCATCGAAAAATATCGCTATTTTCAAACTCCCTCGTGAATATGGTAATAACTTATAGTTGTATGGAGAATGTCGTGGAAATGTGTTTACCGGCTTCATTGCGTTATACCGTGAACGTTTTCCGGATAGACGACATCCTGCAGAACTAGGACGTTATTTGCCGTCTTTCATCATGGGATTGACAATAAACCCGTTGTGCCGACTATACGAGAAATGGAAATAAACCGCCACGCTGGCCATGTTCTGCGACAATTTTGTGAACCCCCAGAAACGAGCAACCGAAAACCTCGCGTCGTGTGTTGCACCTTTCAAAATCTTCGATACACATTTGGAGTTGTCGACTACAAAAGGCGAACCCGTCACCCCAGGAAATTTTAACAAGAGAGATCGTTCAGTCTCCCATGAGGTGAGACGTAGAAGACTTGGGGACGAAACAATCTCACAACTAGCTCCGCCACGACCCGTCAGAGTCCAACGCCTTACGCGAGACACTGAGAAGCACCCAGCTACCCGCTTCACATCTATGGCTGATTTTCTAAGTTATGGCTGGATTTCTTCGGCCTGCTTGCGCGGCCTCTGCCTGATGTTAGCGGCAATTAAGTTCGAATTTATCGCGGAGCGTGGCGCCTTTTGCACATCTATATCACTCGGGATCAGGTGGCCAACGGAACGTTTCAAAGGTAGCTGACATCAGGTCAACAGCTACAAGACTCACCCGGTTATTCGCCAGAGTGCACAGTCGATTGGCTAATGCCGCACGGTGCGCAAACCGAACAGAGCCGCCCGAGGTATTCCCCCGGATGAATCTAAGTTCCCACCTGCCCACGACTAAAGGTAGCGAACGGTTTCGTGCATTTCAGGCACGTTCCATAAAATCTACAACTTTGTCCCTAGGGTTGACCCAACTCACGATTCTGGTCATATTCAGTAGCCTCCTCGAGTGAGGGACTACCCCGGTAAGGACTCACGCGTCCCAGACCTCACGGCTGGTGAATCGGTTTCCCCTAGGAGAATGCCTTCCGGCGCTACTGGACGATTTGCGCACCGTAAGGCGTCAACCAAGTGGGGTCTGGATTCCATGGAAATAAATGTTTCCTAAGCAGCGGGGATGGATGTTGACCTGTCGTCCTCCACTCTTGAAATGACGATTCGGCTACCTGATCCTGTGTTCAGAGCCGGGCAAAAGATGCCATGGTACGCGATAGATTAAAACTGAATCACCGTTGAAAGTACTGCTGGTAGAGTACCGCGCAAGCGACCTTGAACCCGTAACCAGTCGGGAGGACGGAGGTATCCTGATGGTTAAATCCAGACGGAGATATCCTGCCAAAACTATAGGTCAGGGGGCGAGGTGGTCCGCTGGATTACCTTACCAGTGGCTCACCGTAAGGCGTTGACCTCTGACGGGCATGTTGGCTTTTCTGGACGGTAGGTTTTTACTCGTCCTCAAGTCTTTTACGTTCACCTCACGGTAGACAGAACGATCATTATCGTTACAACTTCCTGGGGTGAGGGATTCGCCCGTTGTAGTCGACACCTTAAACTGCCCACGATTGGACATCTAGACATACATACACCGATAACTAGAAACAGCGGGGCTAGCTTCAATCTGTACTCATTTTTATAAATTATTGATCAGTTTACAACAAATAGTAAATGACGGTTGATAAAAAAGCGCCCGCGGTTTTCCGTAGATTACACAAGATCCCAATTTTTATGCGTGACATATCTGTCGTTGTTACGCCGAACATTCTGTTTAATCTATGGCTCAACGCCCGCCAGTGATAAATAATTTACTGCACTCCCGTGACACATTTACTTACTGGCGTCCCTATCTATAAGTTATTGTTCGGCGACGACTGAATTTTATTTCCTCCACACCTCTATTGCGACTTTTCCCGGCCGACATAACGTTCATAATAAAAGTCGCCTATTTCTTTCGCCATATGTTTCAGTTTGGAGCCGCAATGCGACCTTCTTTGTAGCGTGAAAATGCGTCGATGGGCATTTACTGTGGTTACGATGTTTCGGAGAGCGTTTCCGAAGCGAAATGCGCTACCATAAAAAAGTTTTATAGTATTATAATAGTTAATTTGTAGATTTCAAAGAAGATACGGCATCTTATAAAGTAATGCTGTTGATATTAAAGCCGCTTCGGGCTTTATAACTAGGATAAAAACGAATTTACCATGTGAAGTTTGTAGCACCAGACGTTTCGGCGATGTTGTAATCGCCGCTTTCAAGGTTAGACTGCACATAACCGAAAAATCGAGTGCTGCAAACGCCACGCGGTAAAGTCGTTTTCATCCTATTTATAATGTCAAACAAACGCGATAGTATTCGATTCCACTTCGGGCTATTCGTTCGATATATTTTTTATTTGTGTTATTTCATTTATTTATTCATCCATAGCGCGACAATTAATTAAGTACCAGATTAGATCCATTAGTCATTAGTAGAGTAATTCAAATATGATGCTTAACTAATGAGTATATAAATTAATAGTTTAAAAAAAACACTAAAAATACGCTTTTATAAATGCACGTAATAACCAAAAAAGGTTTGTTATAACCTTGAAACCTGATCGTGTTCAAAGTCCATTACGTGACCTTTCTCACAAGTGCAAACACGATTATGATACGATATTCCATCATGAAATGCCAGTGCCTATCTTCCGGCTTCATCATCAGACCTTGAAACCTAATCGTGGTCAAAGTTCATTCCAAGACTTTTCTAGCAAGTCCAAACACAGCTATGATACGATGTTCCATCTTGCAGTTCCAGATCATATCTTCCGACTCCATCATCAGATTAGTTCGACAGTACCATATTATTGTATTGTCATCAGAACTACATACAGCTGCCAATTTTCATGACGCTACGATCCTTGGAAGATGGTTAAATTTGTTACCTTAGATTCCATTACATAGTTAGTTACATACAGGTCGACCTAATAAAAGCGTGTTAAAAAGTACAGGTCCATGTGTGGACACGCGTGATGGTATCCTTAAATCATATCCTTTCTTATTTCTATTCATTCTCCTATGTTTCGCCCCCCTCTGTTTATTAAGTACCTACCTGCAATTTATTGCCGAAAAAACAATTTAGGTGCGGTTGAATTCAGTAATACTGCAGGTGTGTTCTCAACATAACGCGATCGCTCAATCTGTCCATGAGGAAAATTTATAATAAAAATCGAGTTCTTGAGTGCTGTGCATATCAGGAGTTCATCAACGAGACTGTACATCAGCAGAGAAGCCAAGGAAGACCAGGAAGATGCGGAGTTTCAAGGTACTCTTTTTCTTATTCCTGCCTTTATCCAACTTGGCTGTTCAGCTTTTACCAGCACATTTTCTCACCTATACAGTCCGCTGTGTGAAGTTCGGGATATTAAACAATGTGGATTTTACTGCCTTACTGGGCCAAAACCTATGTCGAGAGTAGTCTAGTCTTGTTTGATTATCCGAGCGTGTGCCCGAACAAAGAGATAACAAATTTAGGAGCTAGAACCAGGTCCAGATATCCATCCATACGGGAAGTTCTACAATGGTAACCCAGGCATGATTCCCACTTTGTTACTTCGAGACGGAGATATCCTTCCAAAACTGGTGGTTAGGGGGCGGGGCTGCCCGCTGGGTGCCTTTCCCGGTGCCTCCCCGTAAGGCCTTGGCCTCTAACGGGCTTGTTGGCGAAGCTAGACAGTAGATTGTCTTGTCTCTGAGACTTCTACGCTCATCCCACGGCTGAAAGAATGATCACATATCGTTATACCAGCCTGGAGTGACGGGTCCCTGTAGTCGACACCGCCCTACTGTTTCTTGATTGTATCTAAAAAGTATTAGTATTATATTAGTAGTAATCTAAACGGTATTAATATCTAACGGTTCCGTGCAGTTTGTGCTGATGACCTGTTTGTAATCTTAGGTTGGCTCAACACACGGTTTAACTCCTATCCGGTAGTTAAGTCCCCTCGCAAAGGGGGAAATCTGGGGGAACACCTCGGGCGATACTTGGCGGTTTGCGTATCGTGCAGTGTTTGCCAATCAATTGTGCGCTCCATAGAATAACCGGGGTAGGCTGAAAATGTACGTTTCCTAAGCAACGGGTGTTCTTGTTGACTTGATGTCAGCCACCTTTGAAAAGATCCATTGGCCACCCTACCCGATGTGATACTGTCAGGCAAAGAGCGTCATGGTATGCTAACATCAGGTAGAGGCCGCGCGAGCAATGTTCGCCCGCTGGATCCTACAGGTTTGTCGGTGGAGTTAGACAGTGGACCGTCCTTTGTCCACTAATCGCACTTCTATACAGATGTGTGTAGAAGTCTCAAAATGCATTTCTATACAGAGCGTGTCATAGATATAATACAGACTTTTTAAGTGTGGACATATTACACTCATCAAAAACCTCTTATAAGAATTCAATAAAAAAAAATCTAGAGTTTATCTAGATGTGATCACAAAACGTTTATACATATTATATTTCATTTAATTTAGTTCATGGACATAATTTAATCTCAAGTATATTCATTATAATACCTATATATCATACCTAAAATTATAAATAAATATATTTATATACATACATAATATTGTTTATCTACTTTGTCTCTTCCCTTAACATCACTTCCCATCCTGATTCCCCCCATTCTCAAGCGGAAACAATATAAAATTATATTGCGTTCATTTAGTATACATTATATATTCGGAATCACATTATTGGATTTTTGTCACTTTTAAATACGTTTTTATTACATTGTATGTAGTTCTGTTTGGTTCTAGAATAAAATAAAATAAAATAAAAATAAAATAAAATAAAGTCTACCACGTTCAATCCATGAGAAATAGAACGAGATGATGTCGTTTAAACTCCCTGGGATGACGGGATTGCCCATTGCGTTTGACACCCCCAGTTGTCTCGTGACAATGATGTGTATTTACGTTAAATGAAAATTTTTGATTTAGGACTGGGGCGCATCCTTTCACCCACAAAACGTTCGTATTGGAAACTCGGGAAAAATCGAAAAGCAAAAAGGTCGAAGCGCGCACAAAACACACAGATCGGCTTAAAAGACGAACCTATTTCGAAAGCGGAGCGCGAATAGAATATCACCCGGAAGCCGTTCCGTCAGGAAGCGCTTGTCAAGTCGAGGCGTCGAATGCAAACAAAATGGCCTTACCGAATTTCGCCTCTGACGTCTCCGACGCGAGCCGAGGGAATAACGAAAGTATCTCATATTTCTGGCGCGTTCTAAGATAGCGCTGCAAACGACGAGGATGATGCTGCAACGGCTGAACTGATCGGCGAGAATATGAAAGCGTCACAAACCTGAAACAAATTGAAATTAATGTTAAAAATGTTTTTTTTGGTTACAGCCTGTAGAATATTTTTATTCTAAAGAAAGTAAAAGAATGCCATTAACAACACTATAAATATACAAAGCTTTTTGGAGCTTTTAGTTACACGTTTTAATCTTAGACATAACAATAATTCATATTTTATTGAAGCCAAATGAGGGTGACCAATTCAAACAAATAACGCTATATATGTGGAGAAGGCTCGGCATAATAGTGAAAGAAATTTGTTATTATTGAAAACTTATATTTTAATTTCTCAACATAATCCTAATAATAATAATGCCTCATAATAACAGATTTTCATACAGTTTTCATATTCGCGTCATACGCGCAAAACGAAATGTTGTTGCCATCAAAGAACTCGAAAAAGGCAACCTATTCATCGGACGAAAATCTCTTGCCTTTAAGCTTTCTTTCAGGTTTAGAAACAGTAAATACCTTCTGGTTTTGAAGTCGCTGGGGGCCAGGTATTTAAAATACGGTGGGTGGGTGAGAATTTCGAGGCCGTAATACTTTAGTGCAACCATTGCATCATGCTATTTGTGAGGCGATGCCCTGTATTTGTAACAATATATTAAAAGTAATAAAAACACGACCTTCGTTACAAAAAGTGAACTACTGTATTTATAATTATTTTTAATACGGTTTCTTAATTTCATTTGACACTAAACACGAGATATTTCTGTTAATTTATTGACATTTGGAGATTTGGATATTTAGACAACTATGTACTTAATATTTGGACAGTTAAAGTACCCTCGGGATGACATAACAATTCTAACAATACCACAAACCTCTAAATCGGTTCGAGCGTTTAGAAGTTATGGTGGAATAAAGAAACGAAAGCATGCATAGATGAACACTGAACACATTACACTCCTTTTTTGTTGGGCAGTCGTGTAAAAAGAGCACATCACAAGGAATAAGTCCACGTCTTATCCCAAGGATAGCGCTGCGTGTTTTTTTAAGTAGATCAGGATAAGAAACGCCCGTGATTGTAGTTTTATTGGAAGAATAATCAATTAATATTATACCCTCAGCATCCCAAAAAACAAAGGCCATCTTGCCGGCACAATGTATAGCCTTAAACTTAAAAGGCGTATTGATTAAGACGTCGTTGCCACGGCATGCTTTGAAGTTTGGTCTCATTAACAGATATTTCAGGTCATCATTATATTTTGCTTATTTCATTGTCGCCTCGTCATCAGCAGCGATTTCAGTTTATTTTAAAATTATTTTGGATTACTTTTCTTTCAGCAACCAAACCTTTTAATATAATTTTATAATTTTCCCTTTCAATTTATGAATTTTCTCCTGAAGTCTACTTCTTAGGGGCAGAGGATCTGATTTTCAGTGGGTTTTCATTCTAGCTGGGTTAGATCCTCCTATTTGCTCTGGCCTTTGGAATTTTTTAAATATTGTGCTTTTGGCTGGCTTTTAATTCCTTAATTTTGATCTCGAAGTCGCCTCATCATTCATTTTGTCGTCTCAAGTAAAAAAAAAATGTGGCGTGAAAAGGTTGCTGGCTC
The DNA here is from genome assembly GCA_944548615.1 of Micropterix aruncella. Taxonomy (NCBI): domain Eukaryota; kingdom Metazoa; phylum Arthropoda; class Insecta; order Lepidoptera; family Micropterigidae; genus Micropterix; species Micropterix aruncella. The sequence continues at coordinate 3,343,464 of OX155950.1, forward strand.
TCCGACTGCACGAATATAAAGTTTAAATTCAAGGAATGAAGAGTGAGATCACGCTGCCACAAAGAGAGGCGGAGATACACTGTGCGAAATGTGCTTACGAGTGGGACGTGCGAAATATTTCATCGTCCGCATCGGCAAAGGCGACAGTTTTGCAACGGAGCGCAGCATAAATTGAACTTTGCAAACCGTCGCAGATCGTGTACATAATCTGACAGCTCGCAAGAGTGAGGTATTATAAGGCACCTTGAGAGACGGCTCCTCGGAACGGCGCACAGTTTGTCATTTTACACAAACTATACTATAATAAAATTCGGATATTTATGACATACTTTTGACAATTTTAAACTAATTCTTTAATTTTAATTCTATCTTTAATTTATTTTGCCTAATGCTTGATGAGTTATTAAATTCTTATACATATGTACCTACCTAATTTGATTTCTTTTGTTTTTTCTTCTAATTATAACTAAACGTATGCACCATATAAAATATTTTCTGGTACGCCTGCCTTAGTATAGGCAACTGTGGTATAGGCGCAGTATGCCAGACAGTAGCTTCTCTTAGAACAAAATTAAAATCGAAGCGAATACGTCACGAGTCGTAATGGCTCGGATATGGCCGCAAGATGTCCGCTACTCGGCCCACGCGGATATAGAAACGTTCAAAAAGTCGCCAGCCTTTACCTGCGCGTAACGCTAACCAAAGGCGTTCGCCGAGACGTACCCCCTCTGCCCACATTCCTCGCACCCTCTTCCCGCAATACCCCGTAGCTCGAGAGTAAACCTACTGTTTGGTATACTGTGGTATAGGCCTAGGCCTAGTTAGGTGGCGTTGACGTAATGATCAAGATGCTGCAGTGTGCTTTCTATTTTGCTACTGGTCCATTTTCTGTAATGCTGCAGGAATGTGTATCTCGTGCTTTACTTCAAATAAATAATTTTAAAACAAAAATAATGGCGTCTATCGCCTAAAATTACTAAAATTTTTATTCTTTTCTATCTAGATTTTCCTGTCGACTAAATTTAGATCAAATTTATCCTTATTATTGTCAAACGGTACCTTAATACTTTTTTATTTAATAATTAATTTGATTGGTCGAAAATAGGCCCCATGCACATGTACGATTCCTTGCAAGATGAACTACCTACACAGTTACTAAAATATACTATATAAGGAAATTTATTTTAACGCCGTCGGAATGCATTTCAAAGCTTACTAAACGCAACGTATGGATGGCACTCATAGTTCCAAATATTCATTAATCTTCTCTTATATTCAGTAGCTCAATAAATGGCGTCCTACACACGCCTATACAGCAAGTCTAAACTAATAGTCTTTAATCTCTAATAGTTATTTAATCAGCTTATATAAAAATGCGTTAGATGGCAGTAATAACTGAATGTTATTATTGTTATAATTAATTAAATATAGGATTTTTATAATCAATCGAATCATCAGTATAATCAATCAAATAAAGACACTTTGGCCCAAAAATAAAAGAAACAATATACAGGCTTAGACTTATTCTTATTCTTATTCTTATGGTTCCAAGTTAATAAATTGTCACTTAACCTAAATTAATCAAAATCAATATCCTTTTCTTTGCAGAGGTATACTTTGGGTCTGACAAGCTAGAAAATGTCTTCTCCACGAAATTTCTCCGATTAGAAATTGATCAAAAATTACAATGGTCTGATCACTTAAATGAACCTACGTTTATTTTGCATATTCCCACTCCATAATAACGTATAGCCTACTGTTTTGGGGAATGACACCAAATTCAAAAAGATTTTTTCTCCTCCAGAAAAGAGCGGTACGCAGTTTATATAGATAGAGTCTCACCAAGAAGTTCTTGTAAGCCGCTATTTGTAGAATCAGGAATAATGAACAGAAGTTCCGGTAAATAGTGATTTTCATCATCACGATACGAGGAATAAATCCAATCTCCACATAAACCGACAGCCCTTCACCTACAGTTTAATTCACCAAAATTTGTCCTACTATAATAAGATTCCAGAGGAAATGAAAAGCCTTAGAGAGGACCAATTTAAAAAGATATTTATAAATAATTTGGTATAAAACCCAATTTATGATATAAGGAAGTTTGAAAATTCTGAGTTTATTTTCCATGTTGATGATTAATGAAATGTGTAAAGTTTTAAACATAATGGTATTATGATAGCTGACATTCTAATTTTCATATAATTTATTATGCATTTATTATTTTTTTTTTAAAATACGAAGGCATATTGCTGGATTGACAATATGTTTTTTTTTGGATTATTTTACATAGAATTTGCATTTCTATTTTGATATTATTATTCTCCCTAACTCCTAATTCACATTATTATATTTTGATTATTTGTATGTATGTAATATTACATATAATATTACAGCCATGACAACTATCACGATAGTTATGTTTTTAATAATTAAATTTTTAGCATTTAATTTTGTGACGCATCCAAGTAAAGGAATGGCTATCTACTGGAGTAGTTGATTGTAATGTATTGTAATCAGTCAGTTTTAAAAAAAATACATTCATTGTCAATGTTATATAGATTGTTTTTCGTTTGGCCAGATAATGCTATCAGCGCCACCTGCATGTCGACGGCGTAAAAGTGATGTCAAAACGTACTGAACAATTTAGTAGCTTATTTGCTATTAATATTGGCCGTAGAAAAATAAACAAAATATAAGGCGCCATTTGTTGCACCAATTGTATAAAACTAAAGATTGTGCGAGGCGTCGAGATGGCTACGCGATGGAGGTTTATAAAAGACGCTGTTATAGCGACTCCAGTTGTCATGCAACTAAAAAAAATATATTTATTTAACATTCATAACCTAACAAGGTAAAGACAGAAAAATCTGATGTTTTGATCGAAAAGTACTAATGAAAATTTAAGCAAGCTTAAAAATATATTGTGAAATAAAAAAAAATAAAAAAAACTGTTCTGTCAGACAGAACTTGGAATTCGTGTAAAGGGGGAGTAATCAATGAAGTAAAACGATGTACGTTGCTATATATATAGGTAATAATGAAGTAAAAGAGAAAACAACACACGTCATTATTATCAAAATTAAATTTATTGACTATTAAAACTTATACATGTACTAAGATGGACATAATGATTATTTTAATAAATATGATATTCTCCTCATTTTAAAAATCTCCTCATTTTAACAAGCAGACCCCCCCCCCCCCCCGATAGTGATTGTGTCGTGATTAAGATAATTAAATATATTTGTAGAATTTCTGAGTTTTTAAAATGGCTTTTTTCCAATATATTTTTCTTAAATACGACAAAATATTAAAAAATAATGTGTCACTTAAATATTAAAGAATAATGTATGAGATATTCCAACCGCAATTTCACGTCCGCACTTTCACAACCGCAATTTCACGGCCCAACGACGCAATATTTCGAGATTGAAGTACGACTAGCGCGCCCCCTGGTGGATCGATTTCAATCACAATCTTTTGAAGTACTTGCCCCGACCAAATGATGCCTGCATGCCAAATTTCAGCTCAATCGGATGAAGCTCTTGGGCGATATCGCGGAGGAATACACACACACAGACACATGGAAGTGCGTTCACAATACTTTTCCTTTATCGGGAAAGTAAATTAAAAGAATCCTATGGATTCCATGCCTAAACCGTTAACAAGTTATTGAAGCTAATCGAGAATATTATAGTCTTAAATAATAATGATCTAATCAATAATACGTCCATTTTAGTTCGTCTATAAGTTTTATTTGCCAATACAAGTTTACATTAATTCGCACACTACTGTATTTTTAACTTTTACTGCCAGCGATTCTACCGAAGTGGCAATCCACACCCTCGTGCGAAGCACAGCACGGGTATAATAAACGAAGTTTATAAAGAAAGGTATCTCCATTTTCCTCACATGAATCTCGACAGGGCAGCGTACCTACAGAAAAGGGGAAGCTTGCCTCTCCAAGAATCGCTCGCTGCACCTCCTATTGTCGACACCTATTTTTAGACCTGTCTTTATTCGGAACCAACGACAGTTGTGTGCGCCACGTTCGGTCGACCCGCTTCACGAAAACAATGTATGTAAGTATTACTCGTGTTGAGATGTAGGCCCTTAGGACGTTGGAGGAAAGCGCAAATAAGAGAACCCTGTCGGAAGCTATGCAATACTACACTCACTGCAAATATGTATAGCAGGTAAATATTGCGAAACACAAAAGAAAGTATCAGGGCAACGAGCATCAATATAATAGGTTTTGGGTTAAACGGCTTAACCGATTGACTTGCAATTTGAAAATTAGCCTCCTGGGGGGTCAGTTAAGCGGCAAGTGGTTAGACGTGAGACAGAAAGGGGTGTGATTTATTAACTTTTAGCCCCAGGAGGATTCCTGCGGAGAAAATTGATTTTCCCTGCTAATGAAACTATAATTTTTGTAAATTTGTTTGTAAAAATTGTGACATTTACGGAACGCCTAAATGTTGGTGACAAAATCCCTAAATGGGTCCGCTCACCCAGACCCCTATTTACATCTCGTACGTTCTATTTCCCCCCCGCTAACATGGGCCCATATGCAAGTCGAAATCGATCCACATGATTCAAAAATATAAACGACAAACTTATATCAAAACTATTATATTGCTAAAATGTGGATTAAATTTGTAATATAATAATAATAAATTGTTTATTTGCAGCTATCAATACAAAACATAAACAAAATTACAAATTGAAACTGAAAATAGACAATGTAATAAAAGTACAAACGCTGCAAATTAGGAGTATTCTCAGGATATCTCTTAACCCGATTTTCACTATTTAATGAAACTATGAACCTGGTTATAGTCAAAATAATCAAATAATCAGGATAACAAAATTATAAACAAATGAAAACAACAATAATAATAATTAAATTAACAAGTTAAAAAAACAACATTCTTAACAATCTAAAAATCTTTGGTTTCTATTTTTTTTTCTTTAAATAACAAATTCTTGGAGTAGTCCTTTTTTTGTTAATTGAAAAAAAAACATATATTTAGGAATTATTTTTACACAATGATTTTGCGTCACTCCTAACTAGGCAGTGCCTGTTCCAAGGAAAACGCCAATTTTATATGATATTACTTTTAATTTTAAAGAAATACCTATATGATTTATGAAAAGGATGTTAAGAAATTGTTCTAGTAAATTTACAAACAAAAATATGAAAAATAAAATATAATAAAATCCACAAAATAGTCAATCAAAAATCAAAATAAATAAATAATATAAGTAAATCAAATTAAATAATATAAGTAGTGGAAAAATATTATAAAATAAATCCAAATACAAAATATATTTTTTTAAAAATAAGAAGCTAAGTTCACTTACATATTCCAATAATTGAACTTGATCGCAATGCTATTCCCAGACGATTCCATACAACCACAGAATAATAAGAGAAACAATGAAAAATTAAATAATAGAACAAAAAAGAATATTGTTAATTTTAAAGCATACGTCCGATTTCACATTGAAAGTATCAATATGTATGGCATGTTTAATTTTATTTTGTGAGAAAATAAACTACAAAATGAGTCACAATTTCAAATGTAGACCTTAAATTAAGACCAGCAGTTCTTTGGACGGCTCCTAAAGTTGTAAGTCTCTAATCAAGTAAACGCTACTTCGCCAATTTATTCACACAGTTTGTTTTTCATTTGCGATAAGTTTTTCTTAAATAAACAGCTAGAGAGTGGATTCGACGGTCCAGAAGTGAACAGTTAGTATCGTCCGGGTAGTTAAAATAAATTACATGTGCATCTCATTTTGCAAATATTGTTCTTTTTTTAAAATGTAGTCCTGTAGCAATAAAGTCAGTAAGGAAAAAGATTTTATTTTTAAAAATAAGCTTTTAAAATAATGTTACTGGCGAGTTGTCACTCTTAGCTGGATTACGAAGAGCTAAGCCAAGGCTTGTTCGTAATTCTAGACTTTTCTAAATAAAACCGAGTCGGTATTTCAGAATTAATGACCAAGGGTTAATCACGCTAAGAGAAATCGCAACGTACACAAACACGGCCAATCCCAGTCACGCTACGGGTAATCCAGTAAATCGCCCAGTGGTCAATTTACTCGATTGAAAGATTGCTACTGCAAAATCGTAAACAACGCTATGCGGCGATCTGGAAAATAAACAATTCTCGGCATGGCAACACAGCGCGCTGTGTGCCGCGAATGATGGCGTCACAAGTGTCAAAACTGACAGCTAAATGAATGTCATTGGAAATGGAAACTTTTATGTTTGACACGTTCGACGGAAACACACAGAGAGACACGGAAACGGTCGGCGTTTACGATATCGCAGACGAAAGAGGCAGTGTCGGTAACGCAACATTGTAAGAGTTATTTGTGTTATAGGTTGTAAACTATTGGATGAGAGGCGATGTGTGGGTGGTAAAATATAAACACTTTAGTGCGGGTCCCGAATTTTTAATCTATGGAGAAAATGTCGTACACGAGAAGAAGCCATTCTCTATCGCTTTTTAATTGACATTCCAACATCGATGCGAAAGCTTATGTCTTGAATCTTGTATACAGCACTATCTATCAATTCAAAAATCACCCCCCAAAACGTTAAACCTCTTCAACTTGATATGATTATATCAGTCTGGCCGTAGAATTTACATACTTCTATAGCTCGTTTTTGGATACGTGCAAACCAAACGGTACGTGTTTATTTTATGTGATGAAAGCTTGAAGTGTTTTAAAAGTAATACATCAATTCTTGACATATCCACAAATTCGGTTGATTACGTAATCTTGGGAGGAGGGGGGGGGGGCGCTGATTACGTCTGTTGACATGGGGAAGGAGGGAGGTCAAAAATCCAAAAAGCGTTATGTAATATGTGGACGGCCCCTAATAAATCGATATCGATAAAAAACAAAATAGCAGCACCACTCAAGCCAACTATGCATTTGTTTATAGCATTAGTATAAGTATCAAATTATTCATTCAAAATAACATTAAAAGCATGTAATAATAATTCGTGAACTAAAATCGGAAATTAGTTTGTGTGAACGAGACAGGGCAATACGCTAGAGCGGAATGTAAAATGAACGGTTGTCACTTTTTCACATTAAAACTACCCGCCAAATATAAAGCATCTAAATCTAAGACAGCACGAAATGTGTTCAAATTTATTCGGACAAATATAAGTTCAACAGGTAGTTTCTATCGTGAATCGTTCGTTTCATATTCCGCTCTAACGTATAGCTCTATTCCGTTCCCTTGAACTAATTTCAGTTTTAGTTCACAAAGAAACGCAATCGAGCCCAATATGACCACTAAACATCATTTAAAAACAGAATTTCTAATAGAATGTACATACAGGATAAATTAAAGTTGACTTTTTTTATTCTTCTCTTTTGATGACACATCTAGAGACCGAGAGCTTTTTTTAGACACCTCAACCAAATTTTTACACCTAGCCGTTCTCTCAATATGACCGTTTCAGGAAGAAACACGTTTCAAATTAATATATAGATCCACTATTGTTTCCTTGTAGGTACATAGGTACCTACCTATAATTAGAAAATATTAATAATTAACGTTACTTCATACAAAAGCATTCATTAACATAATCAAATAATACATAACAAATATAAGTATCAAAAACAAAAAAGTTTTTTTTGAAGATAAAGCTCTTTGAAATAGGTATATTCCTAAACGAAAAAACATGTGTTATTCTTTTCTTCATACAAATATATGCACTTTTTTCCTTGTAGTTACTCAAATATTATAGTTGATACTCGAATACAGTGGTTTATCATCATCATGCATTTACAAAATGAGATTTTGAAATCCATTTTTGAAATGCATTGAAATGCATTTTTAAAATGCATTTGAAATGCATGAAATGCATTTCTGAAATGCATTGAAACGCAGATTTTGAAATGCATGAGATACAAAATGCATTTTTAAAGAGATAATCGATACTGTTTACTAAAGCGTGGATGATCTCGCGAAGGGGAAAAGCATAATTTTTCACAAAAATCCTTTTTTCACATAATTCCAAATAATACTCCACATTGGCGTAAGAAAACATTTTACAGCGATTAAAGTGGAGAAATAATTATGGTGCGCGTCGTCTATTGCGGCCTCTTCAAACAATCGAGGAGATTGGCGAATATCAAAATAACGTGTAGCACGAATCGAACCAATTGAAAGAACGCCATCGATCCGAAAAGGGGCTTCTCTTCGAGTTGTCGTTTTATTGTCTCATAACCGATAACGAACGGCGCGAGGCGGCCCGTCCCCCAGATGACGAAGAACAAAAGCGAGCCAATTTCCGTTAAAAGTCCCCCCTTCCCCGAGAACCATATTGATTCGGTAGAAAACAAGCAATGATTGCCTCAGATAGCAGGCTGGCGTAATTTCGGTAAGAGCAGTGAGGCAATTTGCCGGACGGGAATTGGACCGCATTTCCATAAAGCACCCGGGCACATGTCCAGCAGGATGGCTAATTGTCCTACTGCACGATGACATGTTCGAACGTCGACGATACAAAAACCAGCGAGTTGAAAATGACAAGCTCAAGAGAATTGGGTTTATCAATACTTACAAATATATCCGGCAGGAAGGACCAAATTTACTCAATAGCGTCCGATTGATATCTTGGCCATAACGTACTGACTTGTGCGGCCTTATGTACACAATCAGAAAAAAATCGCTAGGGCATATGGAATATATTGCTAGGTTTACCAACTAACGAAGTCTACAACCATTGATTTTAAAGCGTATTAGACTGCTCAACGCCGTACTAGATTTGGCAGCACTATAAAGAGATGGCAACACTGTAGTGCTGGTAGTTGTTAGGAACCGATGCGTAGTTGTCATAAACGCGTTGCCGTTTAGTAATCGTGGAGTATTGGAGTGGTGCAGAACGTGCTACAAACAGGGTGATAGTGTGACTGCTGCACAAAGTGTATTTCGAAAGCGTTACCAGCTAGAACGTCGGTGACGTGTCCTCTGCTCATGCGATTACAACGTGGGTGCGTAATTTTGAAGAAACTGGTTCATACTTGAAAAATAAGCCTCCAGGTGGCATTCAAACGGTACGTACCCCAGAGAACGTTGCAGCTGTTAGAGTTTCCATCGAGAGGAGCCCATTTTGAGCGAAAATTTCCATAACAGGCTATTAGAACGTGAACACCGAAAAGGAGGACATATTTTCGATGTAATCTTTATTCATTTAATTTATTAACTTATTAATTAAAATAATACTTATATCATTTATAATTTACACCATTCAAAAAAAAGTTAATAAAAAATAAAAATAGAAACATAATTGAAATATTTCGCCCTCTTAAATAATCAATAAACAATCTAAGAAAGTTTAAAAAAATTCAATAGGAAATAAATATGTATTTATATCCATAGGGTTTCTATTTCTATCGCACGACAATTTATTTAGTATCACTTATCTATTATTCTTAAATAAATTTAAATTATAAATGTATTTATATATTACATAGCTATATATTTAATAAAATTGGTATATTTACAGGTGGTGGATCCAAATAATTTATTGTCAAAAAACATTTCATTTCTTAAAATTGCATAAAAAAATGCACATCTAAAGACGGGCCAAATTATCGCCTAGGTAGATGTGCTATTGGCAGGAAAGGTCATGTAAGATGTGTTAAACCTCCCTATATCAATTAATAAATATTTTATATAATTATTATAAGAAGCAAACGTTACATGACCAATGAACTGTATACCTAATCATAAGTATCGCAATAAATAAATAAATAAAATATTATTATTTAATTCCGTCTTGCTTCACCACCACTTTCGCCCTCACTACTGCAGATAGCACTGCTGCTTTGAAGCCGCTTTTAGTGCAGCTGAGGATATCCTGATTAGCGAACCTCACGTTACAGGCACGAGGCAATCGGTGCAATACGGAATTACTCGTGTCATTTGCTCCATGTCTCGGTTGATCAAATAGCTGGGTGGATCGAGTCACTCGCAGCGGCACCCTCAGACTCAGACCTGCAACCAGATACGGGCGGTTGTCTACGGCCCCATTGACGAAGTAGTGCAGCATCATGCCATTTAAGAAATATTATCATAATAATATACATCTACATTTCATATTATAATTGAAGAAGAAAAGAGACAATTTGTGACATTTTGTAATTAAAATATAAATGGCATACTGTATTCATGGACTTTCGGCCATCAAAGTACGTTACTTTCAAAATTCCCGGATTTCTGCGCAACCCTGTGCTAAATCACATATAGTAATTACGAACACAAACAGATCTTGAAATGATCCACTTAAAGACATTCAAAATCAACAGTCTGCTCACCTGCTTAAATATTCAATTAAGTATTCAAAATGCCCATCGCGACGCATAATCAGTTGCCACCGCGTTGCTGCTTCACGACATCCCATTCGGGCGAACGTTATGATAATTCAATCTCTGTCAATTTGGTCCGTCCACGGAATATCTCCATCGCGAGCCCAATGAGAGGAAGCAATTAAGCGTAATTAATTCAAATGGGCATATTTCGGTTATGACCCCGAGTAAACAATCTTTTCGAGGAATAATGTTAATGTTAATCATCTCGAATAGTTGTTTTTATTTCTGGAAAGAAGATACTGACAGAGTTTAGAGTGCTACTACATTAGCGCTGTGTCGCAAATGCACAAATATCGATAAAGCTCGGTATTATAGCTCGAAGCCGCGGGTCTTAGGTACTTGGCAAAGCCACCACCCCAGGGAGTGTTAACAACATCAGGACATTCTGTTTCCCGTGGAGTTACGTTAAGGACTTTAGCGGACAAATAACAGTCCACTGTCACTAGCGGACAAGTGACAACTCCACCGTCGAGACCGTAAGAGTCCAACGCCTTAGCACGAGGCGATGGGAAATGAACCCAGCTGGCTCTCCAGTAATTCAGTTCGAATTTATCGCGGACCGTGGCGCCCTTTGCTTGTCATACTCACACGGGATCGGGTGGCCACCGTTCAAGAGTAGCTGACATCAGGTCAACAACAACTCCCTCTTCCTAGGAAACATACGTTTCCAGATCCCCCGGTTATTCGCCGGAGTGCACAGTCGATTGGCTAACGCCGTACGACGCGCAAGCCGACCGGCAGCACCCGAGCTGTTCCTCTGGATGATCCGTTTCACCCGTCCACACAGCCGAGACAGGGTTCACGAAGTCCTTTTCAGATTCCTTTCCCTTCCAGGAGGATAGCTGTTGGGAGTTGAAAAGTGAGTTGACCCGAAACCAAGGTGCAAACAGGTCATATGGCCCTTTTCTTTACCTACCGATAATAAATAAATGACAAAAAAATAACGACAACAGAACAATCCATTTTTGTACATGTTTAGATGCGATGTACACAAACAATCTTAATAAAGAGGAAGCGACAAAAAAGTGAAAGAGTTTTGTAAAAACTGATACTTTCAGATCAGAGTTTTGGCTATAGAATGCTGGGGTAGAGACAGCAGGCCAGGCTCCGGGATACCTGGCGCTGGAAAGGTGTAATTTTAATAAGTAACCCCAAAGGAAAAGCTGAAAATTCATCAGTAAACAGTGGATGCACTACAGAACTCGAAAAAATGGTGAAACTGCTTAACAAAGAATGCGTGGCGTCAGCATTACTCCATACAGGTCCATTATATTGCGCGGCACATTTGACCGATGCATAATAGTTAACGACAAATACGTACCGGCGTATTTGCAGGGACTTCATTTTTGTGACATGTATGGAGTAATGCTGACACCGCGCGTTGTATTGTTAAGCAGTCTGACCATTTGTTTCGAGTTCTTTATTCCATCCACTGTCTACTAATTTCAGCTTCTCCAAAACACTTTAGGAATTTTCACACAAACAATTTTCAGATTTTTCAAAACACTTTAGGGGTACTTGTAACGGACCTTAAGTCCATTACATGCGGTCAACAAATGCATCGATTTCCAGTGAAAGCCACAGACACAATTCAGCTATTATTTTGACTCGTGCAGCTATGAATCAGCACGATGAAACAATACTTTTACTCGGAATATTTTTTGATTGCATCATTTCACGGCCTAAATAAACCGGCGAAAAAGCAACCAAATTATCATTCCCGAGTGATCACCTTCCCCCAAGGTTGCGACGGCATTCGGCACTCTCTCTCACGAGTTAAGTCAACGAATCCGGCTCCTTGGTTTCCTTTCCTCATTCTCCCTGAGTCTCGAAGCACCAGTCTGTAATCCCACAGACTCGAGCCGTGCCCAGTACAAGATACTAGGAGCACACGCACAATCCTCATCCACTATTCCCACATAACCTCCGTCGCGCAACCCTCGCGTCTCGATAAAGTAATCCGAGCACTCGTTACTTCGGCAAGCGTTATAACTGGCGATATTCAAACCTTCGATCAATAAATTTCTTCTACTTCATTCAAAACCGCCTTTCAATACGGAGATAACTCGCAAGTTGATACCACCACCTCACACCGAACAATTTGGGAGTCTTGAGGGGTGCTCCCTCACATACTCATTATGGTGTCCCGGAATCTGGCCTGCTGACTATACCCCAATATCCTATGGTCAAAATACTGTCTGATGTGAAAGCATCAGTTTTTACAAATTTATTGCAATTTTTTATCGCTGGCTCCTCAACTATAATGTAGCTTCTATCGTTAAGATAATAACATTATATTCGGTAACTAGCCAATTTTTATTCAGATGTTTTCAGTGTTCTTCTGCTGGGCTATCCTTCGCCTTGCGTAGATCTGCAGATATTTCGTATTCTGCATTTTACATTTCTCTATTGCATGTTTGCGTCCTCCTGTCTTGTATAGTTTTCTCTGGGCGTCAGTCAGCGAGTTTGCATTTCAATAATATTGTAGGCGCGAAGCCGAGCGTTCGCCGCTGGGATACTTCCCCAGGATTTGCGCGTATTATTGGATGCTGTGAGTTAAATTTGTATTGAGAGCGGGATGGCTTTGTTCTCGTGGGGGAGCACTAGGGGTGCGCTTTTGAGTGCGCGTCGGCAAGCCATCGCGCTCGTCGGTATATATTGTTCTGGCGCCGCCGTATGGGACCGTACATAGTGACGTCATTGTACCCCGTGTGCACAATGACGTCACTATGGGTGCACCACGCAAATGCTGAGGATCCGTGCAGAGTGACACCGAAAGGAAATGTTAATGCGGTAGGCGCCCACTCGAGTCAGGTAGCTGTAATACCTGGCGTTTACGGTTTAATTAAATGCATAGCTGAGACAGGCGTCGCGTCGCGTCCATCGGCTCGGTCCGCCAGCAATCGGAGAGCTCACTGCATGATTCCTGGCCAAGAGGCTACAAATAGTGTTTTCCACTCACTAATATACATCACTGAAAGTAGGGTATAGCGGTACTTGTCTGTAAAGGGTACCGACTAACGTCGTTTTCTCTGCTCGGGTTTTAGATAAAGAAAAAAACGAAATGGCTTCTACCCTCATTAATTTACTGCAGTTACAATTTTAAAAATGAATTGTGACTGCTACTAACGAAATGATTTAGAACAAGAACAATAATTAAAAAAAAATTAAAAAATCACAACGCTTGTATTTGTAATTATTAGAAACTTTATGAAAAACGCGCTGAAAAGCACGTTTTTAGAAAATAACGTTCTTCGTTAAAACAATAGTCGTTGAAACAAAATTCAATTTACGGAAACTCTATTACGGCCCCGTTGACGCGTGTTATTCAGCAGTATAAACATCCAGTGCTTAAATATGACGGAGCGTTCTGCGAGTCAGTCGACAGGCCTTGTCCAAGACCCGTAACGTCTTCCCCTTGGAACATGCTTTAAAGGGGGGGAGGGCTTTAAGTGAGACGGGCTCGCTGTGGCGGCTATCTGAGTGTGGTCTGGCCCTACGGCAGGTATCTAGTGATGATCGCGCGCCACTTGTGACGCTTTATACAGCCTCGCGCCTCGCGCCGCCGCCGCACGCAGTCGGTCGCCCACGGTGCTAAAGCAAAAAAATGCGTTTTTTTATTCAATATTTATGGTTTATGTTTTATCCATATAGATATCTATATATTTTCTGAACCTACTCAATCAGATCTTTCATTTGATACTACTCGTAAACACGATGTATTTATCGTATTTTTTTTTTTAATTTAGACATGTAGACAATTATATATTCGACACTTAGACAGTTTAAGTATTATATGACACCTGGAATGACATAATGATTTTAACAATGCCACACGCTTCTAAATCGGTTGAAGCATTCAGAAGTTACGGTGGAATAAAGAAACGGACAACATTCATACATACGTGAACCCTGAAGACATGAAACTCCTTTTTTTTATTGGGCAGCCGTGTAAAATTAATAAAAGGAAGCAACGAAACGTGGTCTAGCATAACTACCTATATAGGCATCACAATAATTAGAATATACTCGCGAAAAGAATGGGGTGGATCAGCCGAGAACGAGACACGCGACGAACTACAAGTGAGGAAACACCGGATGTCACGTGCTTCGTGTAAGTGTTTCTATTAGTATTCAGGTAGAAATTAAGTTTCCGTGCCGTCGGGTCAAAAATGTATAAAACAAAGGTTAAAAGAGCTCGTTAAAAGCCATTTGCGGGCACCAGACGCTGACGAAACGAAGAATCTGCTGAATAGTTGACGGTCAAATGACTGTTTTAAATGGATTATTTTTAATCGTAGCCTTGTGTTAAGACCAAGTATTGTCTAATAATGGGCAAGTGACAAGGATTGACTAGCAAAGCAAACTACATTGGAATGGTATGGTATAATAAACTACCCGAAAATGTTAAAATTATATGAAGAAACGGGAAAATACCCCAGTTCAAGTCCAAATTGAAAGGCTATTTTATTGAGAGATAATTTCATGACATCAAGGAATTTTAATTAATTAATTGTAGGTGACTCACAATTTCCATTTTAATTTTCTTCTTTTAGCTGACTATTTATACCTTATTGACTATTATATCATTACGACCATTTTATTTTCTCTTCGAAAATCAATTGTATTTTGTATTTGTAAGACTATACTATTTTCTATATCATAACAACTGAATTGATAATTCTCAGTTCAATATGTTTTAAAGAAAGTTAGTATTTCAATACTTGATTTACTAATATCATGTCAAATAATTATCCGATTGACTTAGTAGTTTTAAGTATTTAATATGATTATTATAAATCATGTGGTAAGACTCTTCAAAAACGTTTAGTATAGATTTTTCACAATTATTTTTTTCTAAGGCGGCTATGTCCTAAAACATTACATATATTCCGTAATCAAGATAATGCAATATAATGTATTGTATAATAATGTCTAAAAAAACTATGTATAAGGTATAGAAGACAAAAAACTCGATTTGATTTGAGATAATTGCAGCGAACTCTCGGACTATCAACGTGGGAGGAACGGGACGAGACGTCGAGCTTTGTACGCGCGGGCGGTGGCGTTCGATTTCTGCCAACTTTCATTCAGCTCCGACTTGAATTCTAATCCGTATAAAGCGCCGCTAAGTTTCGTAATCCCCGGCGTGGCAGTGACTTGTTACAGCCTTACTAATAAACGGGTTCTAAAAATGGCACCTACGGCACGGTATAAAAAAGATGAATAGTAGTTACGACCACGGTGAGTATCTTGAGGAGATAGGTATATATATATATATATATATATATATATATATATATATATATATATATATATATATATATATATATATATATATATATATATATATATATATATATATATATATATATATATATATATATATATATATATATATATATATATATATATAATAATATTACACAGATATTTCTTTTTTATTTATTTATTAATTACATACACATTCAAATGCAAGAGCACAAAAGAAAATAATTCACAATCCATAAATTACCGTTTATAAGCTTCTAAATTTAGGTATACATCTGTCTGAGCCCTGGTTTAAATAGGGCATAAATTAAACGTAAATGTTTGATTTTCTAATGTGCCAAGAAAAGGGCAGCCGAGCCCACTTTGCTAGGCACTCTTGTGATAAGGCGAGCTCACTTCCTGAGTCATATTAGAGTGCCACGGTTATGTCGCAACGAAAAAAAAACGGTTGGGTCACTTTAAAACTATCCCAGCAAGCAGACAAGCCCCCCCCCTCCGATAGTGATTGTCTCTTGATTGATCGCAAATGTAGTATATTTGTAGTATTTTTTGTAGTATTTCCGTGGTATTAAAATGACTATTTTTAACATAATGTAGTATTTTCTTAAATACGGCGGATTTTTTATGCAGCTTGAATAAGATATATTCCAACCAAAATGTGGTTTCGGCCCAACGGCGTCGAGTATTTGTACCGAATTTCAAGTCTCTAAGTCCAATATTTCGAGATTTAAGTATTACTAGCGCGCCCCCGGTGGACCTATTTCATCTACAATATTTTCAACTCTTGCCATGATCAAATGATGCCTGCATGCCAAATTACAGCTCAATCGTATGAAGCGTTTGGGCGTTACCGTAGATAAATACCTACACACAGACACACACACAGGCACACATATACACAGAAGTGCATTCACAATACTTACCCTCTGCCAGGAAAGTAAAACAAGTTATATTATATATTCTAACAAGTTATTTTAACCGCAGATCGTATCATACATATTAGATACCGCCCTTTTGCCGTAATGGTACCCGTCGCGTCGCATTCATGCGAGCATCGTTTATATTACTGTAATATTGCCCGGCATATCGAACATAGGCAAATAATTTCATATCCAGCAAACTGAAATGAGCCTCGACCGATTGAAGATTTACACGAATTTATAACGGGCAAAGTACACATTGCGCAGAAACAATTTTAACAATATTGGTAAAACATCGACGAGGTCACAAAATAGGCGTTGTATTTCGTAAAAAGAGTGTCATAATTCATAGGTTGTCAAATCAAGGCAAGACCTCCAACGTCATCTAATAGTAAACGCTCATTGTTCGTGAGAACTGTTGCATTGTTATGACTCCGTCGAGATTGGTTCCATTTGTCAATTTGGGGCGCAGCAAATTCCAACCTTGAAAGCTATGTTTCAATAAGCGCCGCCTTAGAAGTTCAAGTATGATTTACAACGCAGCTGAGAGCATCAGCGAGCGAGCGCAGGTGGAAACACTGGAAACTTAAAATTAAAACGCGAATGTCAAGAGTGGTGCTTTAGTAGTAGGTGTCAAGCCAATACTTGTGAGCATGCGAATGTCATTTAAGAGCGATACTGTAGCAAAGAAAAAGGGATAAAATATCCGACACGGCACGGAGTAGGTCACGTTCCCGTAAATACGTTAGTGGCAAAAACAAAATTGAAATCAATCAAGAAACAGACAATATTTATTTTTCGCCTTTATACCCATTGCGTTTCACGTTTCACCTTAGAGACCTACAATCTTCTATTCGCCGCCGTGACATCTTCCACTAGGCATTTTGCCTTTTCGTGGGATTTCGCGTAAGCGGGGCCCATTTATTTATTTACTTATTTATTTAAGAATTAATTACTATAAAACATTGATTAGCTTACAAAAATAACAGGAACCGAATGGCAAAACCTTAACCTTTTGCTTATTTGTTTCTGTCACCCAACTAGGACTAGCCCGTTCTAGGGTGGACAGGATAAGGGAGCCGGTGACAGGATTGGCCCGGCTTTCGGGAAATGGCGTCACAGGGCTTTGCGCCCTGCGGCACGTCTCATTGTTAGGTGCTTAGGCACCTTATCGTGAAGGATTGAGACGGGAGTGGGTACATGGCATCTTCTGTGGCAAGACTTCTGTGCTGCGATACCCGCGCAGAGTCGCGTTTAGGACGTACCAAGGGGCTCCCGACATTTTTCTTAGCCCTACGTTCAGCAGTCGCTGGATGTTTCTCCGCTGCGATGCCGAGATGAGGTGGTACCAGGCCGGTGCCGCGTACGTGAGTTTCGTCCTCACGTACATCTTCAGCATCAGCAGTCGTGTCTTCGCCGGTATCGCGGCCGAACGGAGAACGGGCAGCAGCGCGTAGAAGGCGGATTTCGAAGCGGCAATTGTTGCTTTCGCGTGGTGCGCAAAGTTAAGGCGACGGTCCTTCCACAGGCGACCGTGTTCTTCCACGGTACCGGGGTGCCGCCGAGTTTCACCGGCTCCGGGTCAGTGGCGTGCCCAGGGTTCGTAAATAGGGCAAGCCCGACATACCTTTTTGTGTTTTTTTACGCTTTTTATAGTAAAAAAGTGGTACCTCTTTACTCTTTAATCTTCAGTTTGAAATTTACTGCTTGGGTCGTACATTCAATAAAGCACACTGAAGGCATGCTACTGCAAGACAGAATTTAACATATACTTATCAGCAGTCGCATACCTCTAGTGGCTTTAAAGGACTCTCTTGCGTCGTTGCGTCTCAAACGAGGTGCTGAGTTATTTTGTAGATTGTTTTCATAAATTTGATCAAATTCATATTGAAATTCAACACGTAACCAAGTCTGAAATTCCTTTATTTTGTTTTTCTTCATTAATTCCTATAACCCACATCGACTTGTGATTTTTGAAGAATGTTGTACAAGCTCTCAGCTTTTTCAAAAATTCGGCGGAAAACAAGGTGAAAAAATTTAAATGGAATGATCGCATCGAGTTTTCAAAATTCTCCGCTGCTAAAACCGTATCCCCGTCCCAGTCCTGCGGGTTGTTACATATGTCAGAAAACAAAATAATAAGAATACATTACTGACCACAAAGGACAATTTCCTCCATATTTTATCAGGCACTAAAAACCACAAATCAATTGAAATTACACAATAAAAAATTAGCCCGACGTCAGTCGCACATTTAAATCCAAACTAATTATAATGAAGTCGCGCTTTCTGTTGACACGTTCGCATTCACAGTTCGCATTCAACGTCATGGCTAAGCAAGCCCGGCTTAGCTCCCGATACAAAAGTTGTATATACACATATATTGTTTAGCGTAATTTGCCACAGGTGCGAATGAGAGGAACACTGATTTTGAAAGCCGCATTGAAAGCCCAATATGTGCGAGTGAAACAGCAATCGCGCCCTGTCGATAATTATCGCACCTGTCGATAACAGTTTTTTTCTCGCGTGGAGCGAGCTGTGCGCGTTAGATGGCAGTAGTAGCGCTAGCAAAATAATTTATTTAATTGTTTTTTTTACGAATTGTGTTATTAATTTATTTAATCGTTAATTTGGAAGTATAGGCAAGCCAGGCTTTTCGGCTTATATGAAGAGACCGCCACTGCTCCGGGTAGACTTTGAGTGAGCCGGTGATGATAGCTTCGGACTTAGCCGCGTTAACGACAATCCGCCATCAAGCTGCCCGCGTCAGGCCGCTCTAAGAGTGACTTCTCGAGCTGTCCACTGCTCTAGCGCAGTTATCCCATGCGCCCTTCACCCCTCCGCCCTGCGTCGCGTCTGCCACCGCCCGCGCATCTGTTTTGTTGTTGATTGATCTTTCGTGAAGATGGACGACGCCTGTGACAGTGACGCGCTAATTAATTAGTAAAAGGAGCAACAATATTGTTTCTTCCTCAAAATCCATATTGCAACTGCAGTTGAATTATCAACTGCCTCAGCGATTGAAAACGACTACTTGAGCAACTGGAGCTGTCAACTAAAACGGGCGAACCCGTCACAGGAAGTTTTAACGATACTTAAGTTTTAACGGACTTGCGGTCCACTATTTTTTTTTAAATTTAAAAATGCTTCTTACTTGAGAAATGAAAAGATAAATGAGATTTAGTTAATTCTATTTTATTTGTATCATTAGGTAATGCTATGAAGTCCGTAAGTCAAAATTACTGTGTTCAATTTTTAAATAAAGAATGATTGGAATCAATAACGAGCCTGACTTTTCTTATTGTAAAGCTACATTTAGAAACAAAGAGCTATTTTATTGTAATATGTATATAGAAAACAGTGGTCTGATAGGCCGGTACCAACTGATTAGACTTTCGATGACTTACTTGGAAAGGAACCTTACAAAAAAAACAAGCAATGTCTTCTTGCCTCTAAGTATGTACCTACATCTATGCTATATGGCTTAGTTTTAAAAAGACGTTAAAAATTAAGCTGTTAGTTTAAACAACTTCTAATATAGTTATTTTCGTGTGAGCTCCTCTCTCTATAAAAGTATCACTAAAATTGTCGATAGTCCGAGGAGACCCGGGTTTGATGAAAACCATCAACCTGAAGGACTTTTAGGATACAAGTAGTCATTTGAAATGCCACAGAAAACAATCCAAAAATAAACTGAAATCAGCGCTAAAGGCAAGGCAACTGAAATATTTCATAACAAAGATGAAAATGAAATAGCCAAAATACAACGATGATCTGAAAAATATGTAAATAAATTCATGCATTTATAAAAAGGGAGAGAGGAAATATGGTAAATCGGATATTGATTTAAAAGTAGAGTAGCATAGAATGTTCTAAAGGTTTTCATAATTTTATGTTCAACTAGCTGACTTGACAGACGTTGTTCTGTCCGAATTTCAATAAATTTGTTTGTGATCGTTTTTTGAATTTGTGAAAGGATATAGAAATATGTAAACAAATGAAAAAATCAGTTGTCACCCAAGACTTTCCCGACAATCATACAACCCCCCCCCCCCCCCCCCGCCGCTCCATCCCCCGAAAACACCCCCTTCCTACCCGAACTCACCCCCCCTCCCCCTTGCTCCCCCCCAACCCCCATTACAAACTCTACCCCCACCATAACTCCCCCCTCTCCTCCAAACCCCCCACAACCCAACAACCCTCCCCCAAACTTGTGGTTGCTTATTTCGACTGAAAAAAGAACGACTTAATACATCGGTTGAAAATACAAGTGGGTAACGTAAAGTTAGGTTTCCTTGTTTCCGTCGTTATTTTATTACAGTTGATTCCAAGTAAGATATCTTGGCATTTCGAAGTATAGCAGCATCTGGGCGAAGTCATCATTCTGGCACATTTCAAAATACAGATCAATACCGAAATAAATTTAAAAAAATATACATAAAATAAGTACATTTGTTGGACAGATCGCAAAACAACACAAAATTAGAAAATAAATATTTTATTTTAATTTAGGCTGGAATGCGTTTTTCCGGATTTTTCTCAAGACCTTCCAGAATTTATTCAATTGAATACATTGGATTGAAATATTTCCATGCCGAAAGCATAGCGATCAAAACTAAAAAAAGTATCATCCTAATATGTCGTTCCTATTCAAAAACGAATGACGAATATTTATTTATTTATTTATTTATTTATTTATAACGTACAAGACCATCGTTCAAATCTTGGGTAAAAAAATCTTTGTCCTATAGATCTTTGTCCAAGTGTTTCTATAGATTCCGAAAGAGATAAAAGTCCGATGAAGCCAGGCGAATATGTAGGTAGTTCGCGGCAGCAACGAGAATTTTAGCCATTGTTTATGCCGATGTGTGAACACGGGCAATATCGTGATGGATCAACACTTGTCTTTGATAGCATTCCATAATATTTTACTCTTCATTTGTTCCCCTAAAACAACTTTGGGGGAAGAAATAATAGGTAGTTCTGTCTCTGGAGTACTGTGGTGAGCCCAGGCTTCATATATAGCATCAAATTTGATCAAATGCTATCCAGAATCCGCTATATAATACATTCTCTTGAAAGCGTAAGACCAGGGCCGGCCCGTCCATATAGGCAAACTAGGCTATTGCCTAGGGCGCTCGTATTTTGGGGGGCGGCGCGGCGAGGCGATCTGGTAGCGTATGTATCAGAGCAATAACATTAATCATGTTTTTGGATTTCTCTATAACGTTCATGATGCAGAAAAAAACTTCCAAAGATGTTCTGGAACACTGTGTGAAGTTGGAAGAATCTCTTAGTCATGGAGACTCTAAGGATGTTGATGCAACTGAGTTATGCAGCGAATTACAAGCTATTGCAAGAAGAGTACCAAATAACACTGCGCCACAAGAACTTTTAAATTATATTTGTGAAAATGGGTTACTAGATATCTTACCTAATTTAGTAACTGCAATAAGGGTATTGCTGACACTTCCCGTGTCTGTGACCAGTGGTGAGCGCAGTTTTTCTAAATTAAAACTAATTAAAACGTATCTGCGCTCCACAATGACCCAAGAAAGACTTGTGGGGTTGTCGACTTTATCTATAGAACAAGAAATAACTCAAACAATAGATTTAAAGGAGATCGTTTCCACTTTTGCTAAAATAAAGGTAAGGAAAATAAAACTTGCTTGATTTAATCTCTAGTCTTTTAAAAAATTCTTATATTTCACTCCATACAGCTAAAGAAGGTGGATATATTCTCTTTTTAACCGACTTCAATAAAAGGAGGAGGTTCTCGATTCGGTTGAATGTTTTTTTAATTTATTTTTTTTATGTTTGTTACCTCAGATCTCCGTCATTTATGAAGCGATTTAGAAAATTCTTTTTGTATTTGAAAGAATATACTTTCAGATTGGTCCCATAGAAATTTAATCAAAATTGGTTCAGTAGTTTGGTTTTAAAATCAAAATAACTGGAAAATAGGTGAAAAATTATTTGAAGTCGGTTGTAATTTTTAAAAAAAGTTTGTATTATAATTATATACAAGTAGGTAAGTCATATCTGTGCTCTAATTATTTGATTAAAAATTACATAATTAATGTTTTGTGATTTTTTTAAATGGGCGCCATACTAGTCTTTGCCAAGTTTCCTCGAGCCGGCGCTGCGTAAGACGAGTACGCTTTTGTTGGAAATTCAGAAACCTCGTCATCCATCTTCAAGACACCTTAGAAACTACACTCTGGTCACAGATTCGAGATCGCTTGTGCGGGCTCTATCTGACGTTAGCGGTAATTCATAGATCAAATTTGTCACGGATCCGTGGCGCCTTTTACCCGTCAAGATCACTCGGGATAGGGTGGCCAATGGATCGTTTCTAACCATAGGTAACGCCAGGTCAACAGCTAGCCCCGATTCTTCAGAAACGTACGTCTCGAGATTCCCCCGATTACACTAACATGACCATCTCAGTTATTCCCGAAATTTCCAATTCTCCAGACAGCTTTTCCAAATTTCCTTTCCGTTAGGACCTTATTTGGGCTAATACGAAAAGAAACAAAGATAGAAATAACAAAAAATGCCAAATCGGTTCAGCCGTTCAACCTAATATGCGGTTACCAACATTTAATTTTTATTTATATACATAGTTACTAAGATGATTCCCTAAACAGGATTCAGATTTTCACGAGTCGTCCTATATGTTTGCTAGAAACGTGTATACAATGCGGAAAGTGTCCCTCATGTAGAAAATCGACATTATAATCTCCAGAAATGCAATCAAAATTCACCTTATACACTCATTTTAATGGGGATTTATATTTCAATAAGAAAAAGTTTGTTTCCGCTGTCAAAAAGTACCCGCACACAATTATTTGGTTTATAAATTTCATTTTGACTATATTTTCTATAATAATAGTGACGCGCTTTTGTACGGGATACGGGCAAGTAAAAATGTTCCAGACGCTCTTCGATAATAGCCGGCTATTCAATCGATATAACTGTAAAGAAACAAGGGTCTCCTTTTTATCAGTCACCGCCATAAATAAACTGAAATCTCGCGGAGGGTGGTCGCTATCAACCCGCATTTTGCGGGAAATGGTTGTTCTTTTACCCACACTAAACCTCTATATTGCGTCCGCATGCCGGAGCTGGAGAGCATTACATGCCCCAAGAAATGCGACACGACAATATATTATTATTATACGCATTTTCAAAAGGGGGAGGCGATCGTATCGTAAAGGTGGAATTACTTATTGCGTACAGGGCCCTTGTTAAGGAAAATATGAGGTCGTATGTTAAATGAGCGTATAGAACGGCGAATTTATGGTGAAGAGTCGTATACATTTCTGGAGGAGAAAAGGATTCGTATCTCAGTTTCTACAAAGCGCCTACGTTTACAAAAGATGGAAAATGGTAAATTCCGCGTCTTGAAATATGTAAAATGATAGAAGCGTGTCATAATATTTCTCAATATCATATTATGATTTGGTGGCAAAGAGGTTAGGTCGCCTGATGTTACATTGTAAGGTTCCGGGTTAGATTCCCGACTGAGTTACCATTTTCCCTTGGGGTAAAATCAACTGAAGTGCATTTGAATTCTGTCGATCGAATGCAATAACAAGACATAGGTACACTTACATAGAATGTTACATACACACAATTTATAGTAGTGTTGGTTGTAGGAGATTGCCGTAAGATAATAAACCCGCCCATTGTAAACTTTTATAAATTAAAAGGCAAAAAAAAAAAGATTTTTAAGAACAAGCTTTAGTTTCCATCAGGGAGTTCCAGTGACAATCTCCAGGCTTTATCATCAGGCCCTCGTTATCATAATAATAATAGAAAGTACTCGAACAACAAAACAAACGAGCCCAAACTCGACTATCTCAGCACTTTCCATCAGGGAGTTCCAGTGGCAATCTCCCAGCTCCATCTTCAGACCCTCGTCACCATGTGTAATGGAAAGTCCTCAAGACAACAAAACAAACGAGTCCAAACTCGACTATCTTAGCACTTTCCACCAAGAAGTTCCAGTGGCAATCTTTCGGCTCCATCTTCAGATCCTCGGTATCATTTGTAGTGGAAAGTACTAATGATAACAAAACATACTAGTCCAAATCCGACTCTCATGCCATTTGCGACCAGGGACTTTCAGTTCCTAATACCACAATATTGCATTGTCACCGAACTTACATAAGTATGCCAAAGTCAGCTCTATCGGATACCAGCAAGTGGTTGAAAAATGGTTTGCAATATAAAATGGACAACTTACATACAAACATTGCAAGTTCATATAAAGCTTGTAATAATATACTGTAACAACATAATATAGCATAACGTGTTTTGAAATTGTGCGCAGGCATACGATAAAAAGTATGAGGCTACATGTATATTTTATCCTGTAACTGAAGTAATTATTAAATTGAATTGAAAAAGAAACCAGTTTGTTGTAAAAATCATGCTTTATTTGATTCGAATTTGGTATAAACGTTATGACAGGCGCCCATTCCATCTTGATCTGGATCCAACCACGAGGAATCGCTAAAATCTGGGAGACCAGCTGAGTTAGCCAAAGAATAACAAACGAGCAACCTGCTGTAATATATCGGCTCTCGTGTATTGTGAGCTTTGCATGTGGTCTATAAGGTGAACTCGTTGCGAAAGCTGTTTTTTTTATCTAGGGTTTTTCGCCGGGTGGACGGGCAGCCGGATCATGAGATAATTGCCGTTAGGATTAACACAAGCGAGGCAGCGACCGTGGAATTATATTTCGTCTGATCTGACGCTCAGTTCTAGAGAGTTAAAAATGATGCATGCAGGTTGCGGGTGTGTTGCATAAGCGGATGTTCGAATGTCAGATGCACCTATGACACTGCCTCTAGAGCGAGAGAGAAACCGCTCTCACCGTGCACTCGCTCGACTCCTTCGCGAGCTCTTTCGCGCATAGCGGTTGCTCGTATTGAGTGTCTCTCCATCGTCGTTTAGTCGGGAGTGCGGTGCTTTAGCGAACTGACATACGATGGAAGAAATTTTTAGTATCCGAAATATTTAAGTTATATAATTATTGTATAAAATTAAAGTATCTTATTAATGACCGTGGAATTAGTTTTTTCCAAGAAAGTCACCAAAAAAGTAATTCTGAAGGAAATTCGCCAGCGGCGCCGAAGAATATATAGAAAATCTTCATTGCACATTTTAAGACAATACGTAAAATAGGCGGACTTATTGCTTAACTTAATTCTTACAGCCAACCTTCGAGGAATTGAAAGTATTTAGGTGCCAGTAGAGCCAAATAAACTAAATGATACCTAAAAAAATAATGAAATAACAAAAATGGCATTTAAAAAATATATATAACTAGCTGACCCGGCGAACTCCGTACCGCCTAACAGTCAATGAATGTCGTGTTACAGATTAGCTGAACTTAATTTATGATTTTATGAAAGTAATACAATGAATACAAAATACATATTAAGTTCACTACTTTATTAAGATAATAATAACACAAAAAGAAATACAAAAGTACAAAAATTAAGTATATCAATCGCGTGTCAGCAAGACATGATTTAATTAAACTATTTACATATTGTGCAGCATGGGATGCACTCGGTTTAATTCTCTTCATTGAAGCACCTTGTGATATACGACATTTTTTGTTTTTTAATCAGGCGCAAGAACAAATAAAGCGGATGAGAATGATGAAATGACCATGAGAAAAACACGGATTGACATTTTGAATAAGAAAATGTTTTTTATTTTATTTTAATTTATCCTCAACTTTCCAAATTTTGTTTTTAATAGTTATTCTGCTATTCGGGACGGAGACAACCCGACTTTGTTTTATATATATAGATTAGGATTTAGAGAATATCGGCAAGAAGCGGAGCACAAAAGAGGATGAGTGCCTATCTTAACCGGAGTGGCTATTTCAATCATGCCTATCTTAACAAGAGTGTCTATCTTAACGGAAAAAATAATGTACATTGCTGGAGAGAGCATGCCTGAGTCACGTTTTTGATTCGAATACCTATTTCATTTCACTTTACATACGTTTGATTACCTTAAGTATGCCGGAAGAGGGCAAAGGAGTGATCCCGTGTGATATTTCTCCGGTTAGGGAAACAAAAAGACGGGTTCGGTAGCTGGTTGGTTGTTTATTCCCGGTCACGACTCGGCGGCGGGATGTCGATTTGTCCGCGTCGCTCGAATAAATCGCGTGATAAAAGCTATCGAGGATCTCCAGGGCCGCGCGGCCGGCCCCATTGGACGCACCTAATTATTAACGTCTGCGTAATGAGAAGTGGTGCGGGCCTGGCGGTAATTCCCTGGGCGGCGCTCGATACGATCGCCCCCGACGCGACTATCTACGAATTAGATACAGGCTACAGAACGACTGTCAGGCTGCGGAGAGCCTGGAAGCCCATAGACATGGTTATGCGAGTAAACCCCTTGGTGGCTAACGCGCCATCTCGAATGAGATATAGTGGGTACCTAAGGAAGTGCAAGCGATATCATATAAGCCGTCTGCGCGGTCGGACCAAGATCATCTAAGAGAACGTGTTCTATTATTTGAAGTAGGTTCATAGGTATATTAATGAACCATACGTTGGGTCAATCTACAGCAAATATACATCGCATATTACTATTACCTGCGAGACTCCACGACTTATTTCCCCTCTCCTCCGCACCGCCTGCCTCTGCTAAACGCTGAAACACCCCTGCACCGAGCAGCAGCCCACGTTCCAAACCTTATTATACATTATAGGTTACGACTCAATACTTACATTCAACATAATTGCAATAATCGCTTTAAATTGTGACGCCGACGTATTTAAGGATGACGACGTGGCGTGGTGTGGGAGGATTACCTCAGGAACGGCGTGGTCTGGTAGTATGTCGTTATCATTTAAATTGAACTGTAATTTTGAAGATGGCTTTTTTTTGTTTGTTGATATTGGGATATTCTTGTTTGTCGGGGTTGCCAGAATAGAGTATAATCAATAAACATCTCGATATAAATATGATGCACTGTCTATCTATCTATCTAAACTTTATTAGTATTGCGTTCCTAAAAAAATCTTTAATAAATTCCAAAAATATATATTTTAATGTGATAAGCGTATTGCGCGACACTGAGCGATTTAATACGCTATACAATCAATAGTATTTCGTTCCTAACAATTTTTTTCTTGTTGGCACATTTTAACATCCCATTACCGAAATATATCTTGGAGTGTGAGAAAAGGGTTAAACGGAGCTAATTATTAGAGATATTAACTAGAGCAGTTCTCTCTCAATAGGCCTATTAAATTTGGTATCTGCGATGAATGGTAACATCAACAAAACCAAGCGGGGTCGATCGTGTTCGCAGACAATAAGGGTTACAAAATGGATCGCGGGTTACTTCTAAATTGACCGTAACGGATCAATTGTAAAATTAATTTGGACGATTGCTGCCACCTGGCGCATCAAGACAATCGCCATGAATACTATTCGGTAAGTACTGGGTGGGGCATAAGTCGCGCAACCCAATGTTCAAATGCGTAGTAAAGAATAGAAAAAAGTCAGGGAATTCAGAATCGCACGAGTGGCAACAATGATCTCTCTTGTTGAGAATGTATGGAGGTGCACGCACTGGGCGGCCAGGCTCCACTGGCTCCAGGAGCAGAACGCGCACATGATACAAGCGTCCAAAATGGGAGCCACTGGCTGCGCGCAGCCCGAATGTATGAGGCTCTATGTGTGCGCGGACACGCGGAGGCGGCTCCGCAGCCAGTTGTATGCGGCTGACACTAAGCGGCGACGCTGGCCGTCTAATCTGACACCCTCTTTTCTCTGGCTCCGGAGCCTTGGACACCAGTGCGTTATGAGCTTAAAGGTAGGTGCGGTTACATGAACTAGGGAATGTGGCCAAAATATGATTAGTCGTACAGAGCGCAGTCGCCGAGAGGGAGCGGGACATTTTCAGCATCTATCGTATCTTTTTGATGTTTTTGTATGTGTTACAAGTAAAATAAATTTGATTTTGAAATGTTTACGAACTGGGTTGCGCGACTTATGCCCCACCTGTATATACCTGCTTAATTGCCAACTATGCACAACATTTAATAATGTTATAGTTGCCGAGAGCTTTTGATAAATAAGCCGCTCGCGACAGGGCTTGCGACGCGAGTGCGCGATGGTAGTGCAATGAATATTTCAACTAATTTGAAGCGCTGCGAAAAACTGTTCGCAAACGATACGAATACTTGTATACCGCTCTCGGGCGTGTCTCGCCGCTTGAATAATGAATGAGATGTGCCATTTAAGTTTTGAACGCCGACGCTGGCGTGCCACCCCGCGAAACCTGAAAATGCCAACTGAAAAATTCCCCCTTCTCTGCAGAAAAGTAGATTATTAACATTAGTTACGTAACTTTTTAAATGTGGAAATTGCAACATTCGTTGAAAATTGGGCGCGCCAGCCGCTGAAATGCTGTTGTAATCTAGTCATTAATTAGTGGACTGCGCCATTTATTTTCATGATGATACCGCAATTTCCTATGATATGCTACTTTACCGATGATTGAGGTTATATACAGTTGGGCGGTGTCGACTACAAAAAGTGCCTCCAACAACAACCCTTCACCCCAGGCTGGTATAACGATATGTGATCTTTCTTTCTACCGTGGGGTGAGCGTGAGGACTTAGGGCCATATTCCACTGGGACACCATGGCAGCGCAACCAGTCGCGCACCGTGGTGTCTTCAAGACACCAGATTATACACCAGATAGACACCAGAATCGTGACATTTCTTTTTCAAATCTCTATTAGAATAATCCGGTGAGGAATTATCCCAAATAGGTGGTCTGCTTTGAATTTCGATAATAAACTATTCAGTGTTGAGATTATCCATCGTAGCGAACGCTGCAACTAAACAAACGTCTTTACAATAACAGTGTACGCGTCCAAAAGAGGAGCGTGCGGGGAAAGGGTTGGTCACTCGCAGCGCGACTGGCGGCCGAGTGAGTGACCCAAAAATACAGCGCTATACTAACCAATGGTGGGTGGCGGGACCAGCGTGGTGGCGCTGCCAGTAATAATCTGTGTGCGCGTCCGTGCTGGTCGCGCTGCCAAAGAGGTTGCGCAATCAAGCGGACACCAGGTGAGATACTCGCCATAGCTGTAAACATTTTTTTGGTGGCGGCGACGGGTTGCGCTACCATGGTATCCCGGTGGAATAGGGCCCTAAGACAATGACAATCCACTATCTAGCTCTACCAACTAGCCCGCGAGAGACCAATCCTTACCGCTCGGCACCGGGTTTTAACCCAGTGGGCTGTCCAAGCGTCCTCGCTACCAGTTTCAGCCAGATTTCTCCGGCCTCTCGAGTGGTTACGGGTTTGAGGTCGCTTGCGCGGTCCTTTCTTTTGCGTAGCGGGACCACGACGTCCTTTGACCGGCTGTTCACCGGGTAGCCGATTGGTTATTTCAAGAGCGGTTGCCGAAGGTTAACAACCACCCCCGCTCTATAGGAAACAAAGCCGTTTCTAGACACCCCCGGTTATCAGTCAGAATGCACAGTCGATTGTCTGATGCCGCACGCTGCGCAAACCGTGTAGGAGGGAGAATCCTACCCGGGACACAAAATCCTACCCGGGCTCGCACTTGTGCGTTCAAGCTACCGAAATGGTGCTGACCTGTGAGTTCCGACTTCCGACTTAACACACGGGTCATAATCGCCCAATTAAACTGGACCTATTAGCTAGACTGGGGTTACAACTTTAGCAACGCTAATGTATACGATACAAACTTCATCTGGATACTCGCATCTGCAGCCGTCCGCAGACGATTGGCACAAGCGGCCATACTGCATGTTCACCCCGCGATTCCAGCGCGTATTCACCCCGCAATGAATTTATTAACGCGGCTGTTTTTTACCGCTGCGGACTCTGCGCCGCGCGCGCCCCCGTTTTATATTTGATAATTTATCTAATCGACAGGGTTATGACGTTGCGATACGTGATAATGGCATAGGTATACGATCGTCGCCCGCCGTGGTGCAGCGAGACAGTGCTGAAATACAAGCTTGTTTGGGAAGTCGGCACTTCCAATTATTCGCAACGGGAGAACGTGTTCAATACACAGATTCCATTTACTCGCCAATATGTGCGCATGAAAATGTTTGCATTCTGTTGGGCGAGGATTACCTCGTATCATGTATCATCAGAGGGTGCCAACACAACAAGCCAACCCGTCACCCCAGGGAGTTATAACTATACAAGTGAATAAGCGTGAAAACTTAGCGGTCAAAGACAGTCCACTGTCTCCACTTGACGAGGCCGTAGGAGTCCAACGCGAGGCACTGGGAAGTAAACGCAGTGGGTCGATACCACGCCCTCACTACCTGATTTGGCCGGATATCTCAGTCATCCAGTCTGGTCAACGATTCGAAGTCGCTTGCGCGGCCTAATTCAATTCGCATTTAAATTCGAAATGAATTGCCTGTTGCGGTAATTCATTTCGAATTTATCGCGGATCGTGGCGCCCGTTGTCCACTAACATCACACGGGATCGGGTGGCCAACGAATCTTTTTAAGGTAGTTAACGTCAGGTTAACAACACCCCCGCTGCATGGGAAGCTAATGGGCCCATGATGAGGTGGCCACGATGACCCATGTGTTCAGGGTCGGTCACACTCACGGGTCAACACCCATCCGATGGCCTCCACGCATGGGGTGCGAGCCTGGGTAGGACACTGGGTCAACCAGTCTCCCCTGGGAATCAAACCTCTGGAGCTCCTGGACGGTCTGCGCACCGAGCGGCGCAAGCCAATCGACTGTGCTATCCGACTAACAATCGGGGGAGTCTGGGAACTGTATTGTTTCCTATAGAGCGGGGGTGGTTGTCTACCTTACGGCGACTGCTCTTGAAATGACCATTGGCCATCCGATCCCGATTCAGAGTCGGGCAAAGGACGCCTTGGTCCGCGAAAGATTCGGTTCACACCGTTTCACCGCTTCGTAAGGGAGAGGACCGCGCAAGCGACCTCGAACTCGGAACCAATCGAGAGACCGGAGAAATCTGGTAACAATTGGAAGCAAGGGCGCGAGAGTCGGCCCGCCAGGTAACTCTGGCTATCTCGCGGTAAGGCGTTGGCTTCTTGCGGGTTGTGACGTAGCTGGACGTTGGATTTGTTCTGTCCAAAGTCTTCTACGTTCACTGCAGGGCGATAGAACGAGAAAATCGTTAAAACGTCCTGTGGTGACGGGCTCACCCGTTGTAGTTGACACCGAAAGTTGCTTAGGAAACATACCAGACCGTTTCCAGACCCCTTCCGATATTCGCCAGAATTCACAGTCGATTGGCTAACGCCGCCCAATGTGCAAGCCACCCAACAGCGCCCGAGGTGTTCTCCCAGAGGATCCGATCCCACTTATCTAAGTACGACACAGTCGTGACTGGGTTCGGTTACAAGTTTGTATTATTATTCTGTTTCTGTTCTGTTCCTATTTTTATTTCTCGTATTTATATTACGGCGGTCACTGACTTTATTGAATAGCTTTAGATTTTTAAGTACATATATTTACAAAAAAATACTGTCAAGCTGCAGTGAGGATAATATTTCCCGTAGCGCCTCTCTAGAACCTAGCCCATATAGTATAACAAATACTCTTTTTCGCAACACAAATATGGTTTTAACATCAGCAGCTCTACCCCCATATCAGAATTCCATAAGACATAATATAATGCTATGAAAGTAGCTGAAGTAAAGTAATTGGGCCGTTACCATGCCAGATAGTAGCCTGATTTTCCTTACAGCAAAAGTTGTAGTGCTGAGTCTATTAGCTAAAATAGATACATGAAGTCTAAAGCTACAAACGGTTATATCTGTAAATTGTAGTATATTATTGTCTCGTGTTAAGTTCGTTTCCACCTGCCTCACAATAGGAAGAGTGAATTTACTAAATTTTGTTTTCTTATGCGTTTTCGCTGGCCTTATGACAAACACAACACGATGACAGAGCGGACATACAATGTCTGATTTGTTTTAATTATGTCCTGAATACAGGATCACAATCAACGCTTTATAGAGCGCACAGTAAGTACTAAATTTCCCGTTTTCTCTCTTCATAATATTCAATGTTAATAGTTGCCTAGAGCTTTTGTTGAATAATTCGCTCACAGCAGGGCTTGCGACGCGACGCGGGTACAGGAAGGTAGTGCAATGAATATTTGAAGACCTCTTTGCTAAAAACTGTTCGCAGGCGATACAAAATTACGGCTCGCAGGCGCGTCTCTCCGCTTGAATAATGAATGGAGATGTGCCATTTAAGTTTTGAACGCCCGAAGCCGACGCGCCACTCGTCGAAACCTGAAGATGCCAACTGAAAAAATCCCATTCGTTGCAGGAGATCGGATTATTATCATTAGTCAAGTATCTCCTTAAAATTGAAGATTTTAAAATTCATTGTCAAATTATTCGTTTGGTTCTTCGTCACTTGTAGAGGACGCGCCTGCCGCTGAAATAATGTATAGAATTTAATTCACTATAGCAGGTTGCATGCAGATTACGTGAGTATCTAGATTTTCAAGTTTATAAAAACCGACAATGAAACAAATTGCCATAGCGTATACATGGTTAGTGGACTGCGCCATTTGTTTTCATTACGATATCGCAATTATCTAAGTAATAATAAATAAACTTGACCTACACTTTAATCGGCACCGGCTTAGCAAGGTGCGCAACAGATTCTTTCACCAAAGCTTAGTATACCGAGAAAACAGTAGACGTTCTCTCGAGCGACAAGGCATTGCGGGAAGAGGTGGGAGGAATGTGGGCAGAGGGGTACTTCTC
This sequence comes from Micropterix aruncella, assembly GCA_944548615.1. Classification (NCBI taxonomy): domain Eukaryota; kingdom Metazoa; phylum Arthropoda; class Insecta; order Lepidoptera; family Micropterigidae; genus Micropterix; species Micropterix aruncella. Next base: position 3,376,881 of record OX155950.1, read on the forward strand.
GACGAACGCCTTTAGTTAGCGTTACGCGCAGATAAAGGCTGGCAACTTTCTCGAATGTTTGCATATCCGCGTGGGCCGAGTAGCGGACATCTGGCGGCCATATCCGAGCCCTTAGGACTGGTGATTTCAATTTTGTTCTAAGGGGATCTACTGTTAGGTATACTGTGGCGCATGGATGGTTAGTAAACTGCGTCATTTGTTTTCATTTCGATATCGCAATTATCTACGTTTCTAGAAATAAACTTGACATACACCCTAATCGGCAACGGCTTAGCAAGGTGCGCAACAGATTCCTTTCATAAAGCCTCTATTTTTATATAAAAAAAGGCCCCTACGCATATCAGGAAGTCTTGGAGAAAACAAATTCAAAAAATGAATTACCCATAGCTTATTTAAAAGTACAATATACAACATAAGAGGTTGAGATGATGCTGAATCCATTAAAAGCAAAATAAATAAGTGGCTGTTGCAAGAAGAGCATTTATCTAACCATGCCATGATCGATCTAGTAGAATAAGTTTGAAGTTGACTTAACATAATATATTGTGTTTATATGTATGTATGTGTGTATATGTGTATTTTAATGTATTTAGTATTTCTATTTCCTATATAATATTGTAATATTTTGTTAAAATTTTATTATTATATATATATATATATATATATATATATATATATATATATATATATATATATATATATATATATATATATATATATATATATATATATATATATATATATATATATATATATATATATATATATATATATATATATATATATATATATATATATATATATATATATATATATATATATATATATATATAGGATGACTGCAGAAGCGATAACCACGATGAGAATCGGATCCAGCAACGAGATCCGGTTTCATTTAAAAAATAGCACGTTAAACTTACCCGGGGCAGATAGAGCTAAAAATAGTAGCGTAACAATACAATACAATACAATTTCATTTAACTCCAGTAGGTAGGCATTCCTACACTCTTTGTTCATTGCGTCTTACATTCTCAGGTATATAATTAACTATGGAAATTACCTATATATATATATATATATATTTATTATTATTATATATATATATATTTAAGTATTATTATTATTATTGTGTTTGGTTGGTTCATCGACCCTCGATTTAAATGTAAAAATATAAATTGCTTGCCCTGGAACGGGTATATCCCAGTTGGGCAGCACTAGCCAGTGAATGAAAGAGGAAAGTTTTTGCCATTTGTTTATTATAACGATTGTAAATGGTTAATTTGATAATTTTAATAAAATAAATAAAAATAAAAATAAATATTTCAAGAGTATCATGCTGTGAAATAAAGGAAAACACCCTGATAGTTGACATGTGGACAAGAGCGTGATTTTTATTTTTTTCTAAGAAGGTATATTGGTGGATCTGTCCATTAATTTAAATTTTGACTTTTTACTACGATTTACATTACTACTACGATGATGGTAGCTATAGACACTGTTTTCTTTATTTAATCAGCGATTTTCATTATTACATTATTTTCTAATTATCGATGATTCTCATACCGATTATAAATTACTTAACCCTCCGCATACTACTAGGTGACTAAATCTCACATGCCACACTAGGTGGGGTTGGACATACCCCGAAAACAAAACGAAACAAATTAATATTTTATGAAAGTTATGAATAGGAAATTTATTGCAATAAGTAATAATTAATAGGTTTAAGTAAAACCCATATTTATTTATACATTTTAATACTTTTATTTGAAAGAAACAAAACTCAACTTTTATTTAAAGTTATAATTTAAGTTCCGTAAGTTCATACTTACGGGTGTCAAACTTGGCCTGCCACGAACAAAAACAACCAAAAACTTATAGTATGCCAACGAAACATGGAGCGAAGCATGCTAAACATAAGGCTACAGGACAGGTGGACGACCTCAAAAATAAGGAAAATAACAAAGGTGAACGATGTTTTGAACAAAATTAGAAAACTAAAATGGAACTGGACTGGTCACATCATGAGAACCAACAAAGAAAAATGGACGAAGGACGTAATGGAATGGTATCCTAGAAATGGGAAAAGACAAAAAGGACGTCAAACTAAAAGATAGGAAGACGACTTACCGAAAGGATGGAGAAGGTTAGCTTGGAACAGAGATGAATGGAAGAAAATGGGGGAGGCCTATGTCGAAGGACAACCTGACCAAAAAACTGGCTGCTGAAGAATATGATACCTTATTTAAAAATTAGATTAAAAATTAATAAAATATATTGTTTTATCACATAAGGCAAAATTGTCAGCGAATAAAGGCTTTTATTATATTATATTATTATAATCTATAAAGTCTTTTCTTAGAAACTAATAGAAAAAAAAACAAACAAGGCGGGGTGTATGATACCCAAGCACACTTTACTCGCGTGTCGCGCGCTCTGAGTGATGATGGGCTGAATGAATTGAACTAATAGGAATGGCAACGTAACATTTGCAGCTACTGAGAAAACGAACTCGCGCGACTTTATAGTTTAAGCATTATTACGAGTTTTCAACTGATAGGGTGTGTTATACCCAACCTCGTACACAGAGGGTTCAATGAATTAATATACTCACAGCTATCAGTATAGGTAATTTCCATAGTTAATTATATACCTGAGAATGTAAGACGCAATGAACAAAGAGTGTAGGAATGCCTACCTACTGGAGTTAAATGAAATTGTATTGTATTGTATTGTTACGCTACTATTTTTAGCTCTATCTGCCCCGGGTAAGTTTAACGTGCTATTTTTTAAATGAAACCGGATCTCGTTGCTGGATCCGATTCTCATCGTGGTTATCGCTTCTGCAGTCATCGTGCGACACGATTAACACAAGCGGCCATTCTGCGTGTTCACCCCGCGATTCGGGCGCGTCATCATCCCGCAAAGAATTTATTAACGCGACCGCTTTTTTGACCGCTGCGGACGCTGCGCCGCGCGCGCCCCCGTTTCATATTTCATAATTTATCTAATTGACAGCGTTATAACGTTGCGATACGTGAGATACGCCCGCCGCGGTGCAACGAGATAGAGTGCTGAAATGCGACCTTGTTTGCGAGGTCGGCACTTCCAATTATTCGGGAACGGGAGAACGTTTGTGTTCAATAGCTTTCAGTCGCCGGATATGTGGGCATGAAAATGTTTGAATTCTGTTGGGCGAGAAGTTTTTTTTTTTTTTTTTTTAATTTAATACCCATTTATTTTTTAAATACAGCTTTGTATAAAATCCAGCCAAGCTTAAGGCTTACCTGCTGGAGATTATGATAGGGTAACTTTCGGTGCAACTTTAGTGGCCATTTTGACCATATTAAATATATCTGCTGCATTTTCTGCTACATTAGTAAGGATTAGTCGGCACAGAAAGCCACCCCCTTGATAATATTTACATAAAAAGATGAACGTACTTAATGCTAATAAAATAAATTATGAATCTTATTCGTATCATTTACAAGTGTGTTTCACTTTCACTTATTTTAAAGCTAACTATTTTTAATTCTCTTTTTTGTTGTTTTGTACATTTTTTATAAGGTTCTAAAGTTAGAGGAGTACCTCGCATCAGTGAAACTTTGGGTTCTTAGTGACAATTTAATTATCTGTTATGTCATGGTAACAAAATGACATTCTTATGATGTCTACAAGGCGAATCAATAAAATAAAGTATTAATCTTATTTGGGTATACAGCTTACAGAGGATAACAAATGAGATACATGTATGAAGGGTTACGGGAAAAAACGACACATGACATATTTTATTCGTATAAATGAGACACTAATGCTATCTTGTGGCTAGTTTCCAAAAGAAACGAAGCATGAATCGATTAGAAAGAGTCTGCCCTTAAATGAAGGGAGAAGAAAACGAGTGGCGGTAAAAAATAATCAAGGTGGATCTTGATCTTGATCAGGTGGGGTACCTCGATGACTCTCCTGGTAACGATGAGAAGGAACTGTGATGGGAAATACTGATCAAGGACTTTTAAATATTTTCTCTTGTTTTCTAAGATATAATTTAAGTAACCTATATTTTCTTTTCAGGAACTCAAATAGTCTTATTGTTATATTATTATTATATTACATTATGAGGTGTAATAGTAGGTAAAATGTGTGTAAGTAATAGTAAGTATGTAATTGTGTCGGTACGGGCGAGGCTATCCTTGAGGTTACTAAAAGCATAACGAATGCATTGGATTCGAAAAAGAAATGCATTGCGGTATTTTTAGATCTAGCGAAGGCTTTTGATACTATATCCCATAAAATACTTTGTAAAAGATTAAAGGGTTATGGAATCAATGGCCTCGCATTGAATTGGTTTTCGGATTATTTAAAAAACAGAACACATACTGTTAACCTCAACGGTGTTCGAAGTGTATCCCTGCCACTAACATTTGGCGTTCCTCAAGGTAGCGTGCTCGGACCAATACTGTTCACTATGTACATAAATCCGCTTTGCGAGCTTGGTTTTGGTAGAACAATAGCGTATGCTGATGACACGGTGTTAGTAATTTCCGGTTCTAATTGGAAAAAGGTATATAATCGTACTAACATCGCGATGGCTTCAATCAAAACCTGGCTAGACCTAAACCTACTTACATTAAATGTTGGCAAAACAAAATACATCCCATTTAGCATCGATGTAAGAGGCCAGCCGGATGATCACCATCATCTTATCATTCACGACTGCAAGAGAGATGCCACGTGTCGTTGTCAGCCAATCGGACCAGTCAGAGAGATAAAATATCTCGGAATAATTATAGATAGACACCTACGGTGGGAATTACATACCGAGTGTCTAGTGAAAAGACTAAGGAAACTGATTTATATATTTATTCAATTGCGAGATATTCTCGGCCTGCCCTATTTAAAAATTATATATTACTCTATATGCCAATCTATAATGACATACGGTATACTTGGATGGGGAGCTTGCGGAAAAACCCTCCTCCAGAAAGTGAACGTTGTCCAAAAGGCAATAATTAGAATCATGTTAAGGAAGCCTAGGCGTTATCCTTCTGACGACCTGTATGTTGAGGCACAATTGCTTGATTTGAGGCAGTTGTATTGCCTCAAAGCAATAATTCATCTTAAAAACAACAATGAAGACGAATATTGTGTTTCTCCGGAAAACAGGGAGAGATCAGGTCGTTATAAGGGAAACTTTGAAGTGCCGAAACGTCTAACGTCTTTTGGACAACGTCATTACAGCTTTCTTGCTCCAAGAATGGTTAATATCATGAGTAAAGAGAACATATTGGAAATTAGCAGCAAACAACAAAAATATCACCTTACATCATGGTTAATAAACCTTGGTAGGAGAGAGACCGAGAAAACATTCATCACAATTTTAAAATAAATAAATATATTTATTTTCTATTTATTTTATACAGGTATTTTTATTAATTCTTATATATTATTAGTTATTATTATAAATGATTATTTATTATTGCTATTATATATTATTATTATTATTATTTAGTATTACTTGTCTATAGTTCTAATATTATTTTGGTGTAGTGAGAATTTCATTTTAACTTGATTTGATTAAAAAAAAATATATTTTTGGTTTGGAATTTAACTTGATTTGATTCAATTTTTTATTTTTAGTATGTATTTTTTAATCATTTGTATTGGTGTTCTCCTTAGAACAGGCTCTGCCTAGTTAGGAGCAACACAATCAATGTTAAGTGCTAACGGTGTAATTTTTTTTGTGGAGCAATAAATAAATAAATAAAAAATTAAGTGAAATGTATTTTTTTTTGTAACTAATATATTTGGTTATACACCTATGAATTTAGAGACCAAAAATTTTGTAAAAAAAATATGTATTTGATTCATGGAAATATTGACCTTTATTACCTATCTATGAAGTGTTGCAATTTTAATGGAAGTTTGTTAAAGCCTATTCTGCAAAACCCTCGTGGATAGGAATTAATGAATACTTCGAAGGTTTTTTCTCATGGCCTTTTGCATTGCAAAAAGTTTTATCCAAATTCCAAAAAAGTGCAAAATTGTTGTAAAAGGTCTGGGGAGTATAGTGGGCGACAAAGAGTTTCCAGTCGCAAATCCTGCATTTTAGCGACTGTTTTCTGTGGGGTCGTGGGTTGTTGTGCAGAAGCAGCGGCGGAGAGCGATTGATAAGGCTCGGATGTTTTATTCACGAGCTTCTCCGTTAATGTTTGCAGTTCCTGATAGTTTGCGTTAACTCTAGTGCCATACCGCAAGAAAGTGTAATGGATAATATATTCACAAGACCTCATATTTTCATGATTGCACAAACGAAAATATTGGCGCAGTATCAATAAACAGTAAGACATATGAATAAATGATTGTGTAAAAGGAATAACGTCGATTTGAATTAAAATTTATTTGAATTTAGGACTTCAACCCAAACGGAAGTTATCCGTGTTCAAAGTGGCCAGTGTGTAAAACGCCTTTTACATAGGTAAGGACCTAATAGATGTAAAGGAGTGTATCTTTCTAGTAAAATGGCGCGGCGTCGTATCTTGAGAGAGCATCTCCGCCATAAATAACTGACATGGAAACGGGTGAAATTGAGAATCCCTACGCGGACCCGGAGATCGTGACTGTGAGAGAACAGTGCGCGACTGGCGACACGGGATGTTCAGCACGCAAAGTACAAGGGGCGCGATGTATGAAATAACATCACGCACAGTCTACCCGCCTCCCGCGCCACCCGCTGTCGGGGCGGCGGCCGGAGAAAAGGAAACATTTACATTAGCCGAGAGAAGCAAGAGTCGGCGCGTCTCGGGCCAAAATAGCCATAAAATTCCGCACGCCAAGTTCACGACGCGACGCGCGTGAAAGGAAAATGACACAGCTCCGTCTACGGTAAGATGGGGGAACGGCGGTCAAGAGGCAGTGCCGGTCGGCCGTATTTCTCTATATTTTATAAAAATACAGACTGCGTGCTTTGACTACAGACTTTGGGAGCTAATAGACCCTGTTGCAGTTTGGCCACTAAGACCCAGTTGTATAGGGTCGGTCAAACGCACGGGTCAACACAGAAGTACGAGTCCGGGTAGGAATTTGGCCTTCGGGCCAGTCTCCCCTAGGAGTCAACCTTCGGGCGCTCCTGGACGGTTTGCACACCGTGCGACGTCAGCCAATCGATTGTGCATTCCCACTGATAATCGGGGGTGTCTGGAAACGTAGATAATTGCGAACAGCCGGGGAAGTCTGAAAACAGTAATGTTTCCTATAGAGCGGGGGCAGTTGTTAACCTTACGGTGCTCTTGAAACGACCATTCGACCACCCAATCCCGGAATAAGAGCCGGGCATAGGATGGCGTGGTCCGCGATAGATTCGGTAGCCACCGTATCACCGCTACGTAAGGGAGAGGACCGCGCAAGCGACCAAGATCCTGTCACCAGTCAGGAGGTAAGAGGTATCCTGATGGTTAATTACAGGCGGAGTTATCCTTCCAAACTGGTAGTCAGGGTGCGAGACTGCCCGCTGGGTACCTTTCCCGGTGCCTCGCCGTAAGGCGTTGTCCTCTGACGGGCGAGTGGCGTAACTAGACAGTGGACCAAGTCTTCTACACTCACCTCATAAGGAACCAATTAAAAATTTAGATTCAAAAAAATGCTCATTGCCTTGGATATTTTAATTTAATTATATTGACTGGTTAATTTTCTAGCGCCGCGCTTAGCCACATTTTTTATTTAGGCCCTAAATTAATTATAATTAATTAAAACGTGAGAGCTCTCTGAGAGTTACGCTTAGTATGCTTAACCAGTAACGCCCTAATACCGCCATTGCGGAAAGACAATTTTATTGTGACAGCGCTGCGATCAAACGTTTAGTGTCCGCTCGCTCGCCGGCTCATACGCACGTGGAATCGTGCCTGACGCTTCATCAACGCCGGATTTTTATTGGTAAATCCTTACAAAAGTGACCCCGCCTATTTCTTCGAGGGTCCGCCCATTTTAGATATTTTTCTCAGGTAGTAGTCGCATTAGTCGCCTTAAAGGCAGTCAGTTTAGTGCAGAGATGCAGCGTATATAATACTCAGACTGGTAAATTTGGTAACGACGTTTTACATGTAAGCGATGATCATATTATACCATTACGCCCCATACATTATGGAACAAGTCTAATCAGAAACGAGTGCTTGTTTGGCCATTATTTAAGTCCGGAAGATAGTAATTTAGGGAGTTCATGCCTTTTTTCAGAGCGTGGACTACACAACAAACGATCGTTAAAATTTCATCAGTATTGATGCTCGACATTCATGGGTACAAACTACGAATGGTCCATTCCCTGTTGCCAGTCTGTCCATAGAACGTTAGAAGAAATATATCTGCATATTTCCGAGATGAAATACGGCGTTACTAGGTTGAAAGTTCGCGTTGCTGGCGCGGAGCTTCCGCACGGCGCACAATGCAGTCGCTTGCGTAACACGTTATTATTTTTCCACAGACGCAAAGGTATTCCGAAGGTGTTAGTTGGAATCGTTGCGCGACATTGCGTCGGCGTCGCCATAGTGTCGTCGTAGTCGAGAACGGCACAATAGAAACGGCTCGGCCGATTCACGTACAACCTATTCAAAACGAACAACGGCGTTATGCCGTCCATTCTCCATTTGCTCCTGTATATAATGCACATGCTCCATTTACAGACAGACGGTTGCTCGCTGCGTTTTAAGCATGTATATTGTTCAGTAGCATTTTTCAGTAGGTTCGTCGAATCAACGAGTGGAATTAGGTTGGTTCTTGCAATTAATAGCAACGACTCATATACGGAGACCCAGTGTTTAGAGTATCTTTATGTTTCGAGGTATCAGGAACCCAAACTTATAGTTTTTAAAAAATGTGTGTCGGATGTCCGGTATCCGCGGTCACGTGACAATACAGGCTGATGAAAATACTAGCCCGATCTGGTTAAAATTTGGTTCTTTTAAATGTGTCTCTTCGACGTTTTAGACCCAAAATAAGGGTAGCTACCATGGGACCTGCAAACGGTTTAGACAATTTTGACAAAAATTTCATTAAATATAGTCTTTGGTTATCCTAAAAAAACTATATTATTTCAAAGAAAATATCATATTAATTCAGCGCTATTTGAAAAGTATTCGAGTCTTCTCTGGTGGCGTTTTTGTTAAAGCAGAGATCTGTTTTGTTCTTGGTACAGGCGTCCTGGGTTCAATATACGCCACATCTCCAAAAAAAAAATTTTTTTTCAATATTATTCATTTAATTGAAACTATACACTTAGCAATTACATTTTTATGATATATGAATATAATATAACATTATTAATTCTACGCTCTCTGCGTTCACCCCCCGGTTGATAGAATGATTATATATCGTTATAACTTCCTGGGATGGCGAGTTCACTTGTATTAGATGGCAACTCCGAAGGGATCGAAACTACTTGCCCTGTTTCGCTAAAATTTGGTACTTATGTGGGGATATTTTATAAGTGTTTTTTCGTCGTTTTCGAATTAGGTCTACACAGAAAATTAGGGAGTAGGTAGATATCATAGAAACTTAAACAAAATATTTTTTTTTCCTAAAAAATAGCTCTTAACAAATTTTTAAATATTTTCTGAAAATATTGTATTTATGGACAGGCACTAATTAGCAATCTTAAATGGTTGTTCCAGTAAAACTCTTTTTTTTAAAACTGTATATTCGCATTTGGATCGATTGCACGAGTAGCGTCGGACCGTTTATTTCTATATAGTTTCCGAATATCTTTAGATGATTCAGGTCCATTCCAAAAATGGTGTCAATCCGCAGAAGAAACTGAAGACCAAATTACAAAGCTATGGAGGCGACGCGCGACGCCTTAGCAAGATTAAACAAACAACGTTGGGTGAATTTATAGCTCATTGTGAATTCCTCTCTGTTCCCCTATCGCTGGTTATTTTCGATCGCTTTACGGCCAAGTCGCAGCCGTGTCTCCAGCAGAGTTCATAAATCTCAAACGCTGAAATTCCTTTCGGTCTTAAACTCCCTAATCTGCTATATCAAATCCAAACTCCACCAGACATACATTAAGCACTGCACTCGTCTTGAAAAAGCGCATAACACCTTGAGCAATTACTATTACCTTTAAACATTAACTACTGAATTTATTACCCTAACCAAAACGTGTTTACTTCATTAAGGTGACTACCTCTCCCAAACAGTGAAAAACTGACATTTTGCGATCAAATTTACGTGACTCCCGAGAACATTTAAATAATAATAAAAATATGAGTCTTGTAGAAAAAATTTCAATATTTTATACTACGATGTCGAATTTTAATGTTTTGATTTTTTTCTTAATAAAAATAAATAAAATCTGAAGTCCTCACTTTTTTGTAAATAGCATTTTTCTTGGAATCTATACGGGTTAGCAACTTGAAACCATGTTGGTAATAAGAACGAAGTAAATGTTCAAAATGTAACATTGCTTTATTTTTAATTATTTTACTTTTTCCATTACAATCTTCCAAAAAACCAAAAAAATATTTATTTGTCAAGCGAAATTTCAGTAAAATGTCATCTTGCACAAGCAAAAATAGTCCTTCCGTGTATAGCGCCCCGCTCGACTTTCCCTTGGCAAGTCCAGTCCGTGCGTGGCAGCAAGCTGCGGCGGTAATGCTTTAGGCACTACGTCGCTTATTTTTACTGTTTAACGCGATCTATTTCAAGATATTATTTTGCAAAAAGGTGCTAACTTGGAATCGATCACAAAACATGGGGAAGAAATATTCATTAGCATCCAATAATGCATTAAAAAAAATGTAATAGGGCTGACAGACTCAAAACGGCGAGTTTCAATGTAGCAAATTTTAATATTTTCGAGCGATCGATGCGTCGCATTCAGAGTCTGCATGATAATGGGGTGTTTACACGGTTCGTTTTTCGCCGTGCGGCTAATCGCTTCATAAATCGACTCACAATGCCGCATCGCTACCCCATTTACACAGGTGACTGAAATCGCATGCGACTAGGTCATATCTTCGAAAATGTTGAGCAGAACAGATGTTTTAAGTGCCGGTATCGAAATAATTAGTAAATTAAATACTCAAGATTTGCTCGAAGAACAAAGAAAGAAGAAGAAAAAGAAGAAGGAAAGAAGAAAACGTAAATTTTGGGTACGCGGGTGGATTTCTCGACGCAAGCTATTGGGTGCTTCGGATTCTTTATTGGTGGAATGGAGTTCAGAAGATCCTGATTATTTTATAAAACGATTAAGAATGTCTACAGATCAGTTTGAGATTTTACTACACAAAGTTACTCCGCTTATCCAAAAATATGATACTAATATGCGTAAGGCGCTTTCAACGAAAACTAAATTGGAAATAATCCTGGAAGTTCTTGGCTACCGGTGATAACTACTCAAGACTTGCAGAGACATTTAGATTTAAAGAATGCACCATTATTTTTAAAGGATGTATTGTATGCTATACCTATATAATGTTTTACAAGAGTATGTTACGGTAAGTGCAAGTCATAATTAATGGTAATGCTTTTATTATAAAGATCACAATAATCATTTTGCAAAGTATTTTCATACAAACATGATTTAACAGCTTGAGATAGAATATCGACGTTCACTTTGTATTGTTGTCCAGAATTTTCGTGTGTTGGTAGTAAACAGCCTTCAAAATAGTCTTCTTCATTATCGAGATGGCGAGAAATTGAGGGTCCGGAATTCGATGCATCGCGTGTATATTTTAAGGTTGAACTCGTAGGTCTGGAAGTTGAAAGGTAGCGAGAGGTTGAGGGTTCGGGAGTCGAAGTATAGCGTGTATCTGAGAGTGAGCTCACAGGTCTAGGAGTTTGATGAGAATTAATGTGTTTGAGCCTTTCTTGTGACAAATAAGTATTAATAAAATTTTGACAAATAATAGCATTTGCTAATGGTAAACCATGTAATTGGTTTGCGACATGTTGGCCGAATGTATCAAATTTATCATGACGGATACTTTGAGCTAAAGTTTCTAATCTCCCGACTGCTTCAAAATAGGCGGGTCTTTATTTTGGTCTGCAGGCTCAGTGTTAGATCTTTGTCCCAATTCATCAAAATATGATGACGCATCGCTGTTTGTGTTCACCGCTGAATCCTCGCTTTCTTTTCCCTATAACCAAAAAAAAAGGTTTTATTTGTTTTAGGTGCCATCCACAAGAGATCAATGGATGAAAATACAGAAAGATTTTTTTGATCGCTGGCAATTTCCTTTTTGCTGTGGGGCTCTTGACGGAAAACACGTCTTAATTCAAAATCCACCACACGGAGCTTCCGACTATTATAATTACAAAGGCGGTTATAGTGTGGTGTTGTTTGCTATAGTGGATGCCCATTACCGTTACATATATATAGATGTCGGAACTAATGGACGCATGAATGACTCGCATATTTGGAAAAAATCAACATTCTACAATGCTCTTCTAGCTATTAATTTGCAACTGCCGTTTTAAGTCATAAAGCCGTTTTCCTAATAAAGATATAGGTTTTATGAATACTTCGAACCGTGAAGCCATTATACCACAGGCATTCTCTACAATTCGGCGTGATTTTGATAGTCTGTAATTAAACGCTTTTTATTTGTGTACCAAACCTTCATGTCTTGAATAGGGTTTCATTATATTTGTTGCCAAAGGGAAAGCATCATCACCAATGAAAGCGGCTTTATTAGGCAGTTCCAAATTATTGTCTAGAAGAGCATTGTAGAATGTTGATTTTTTCCAAATATGCGAGTCATTCATGCGTCCATTAGTTCCGACATCTATATAAGATATGAAACGGTAATGTACATCCACTATAGCACTTTGTAATTATAATAGTCGAAAGCGCCGTGTGGTGGATTTTGTATTAAGACGTATTTCCCGTCAAGAGCCCCACAGCAAAAAGGAAATTGCCAGCAATCAAAAAAATCTTTCTATATTTTCATCCATTGATCTCTTGTGGATGGCACCTAAAACAAATGAACGTTTTATTTTTTGGTTATAGGGAAAAGAAAGCGAGGATTCAGCGGTGAATACAAACAGCGATGCGTCATCATATTTTGATGAATTGGGACAAGGATCTAACACTGAGCCTGCAGAAAAAAAAAGTTTTTGTCTCCAAAGAAACGTACGGAGCGTGCCCAAAATAAAGACCCGCCTGTTTTAGAAGCAGTCGGGAGATTGAAATCTTTAGCTCAAAGTATCCGTCATGATGAATTTGACACATTCGGTCAACATGTGGCAAACCAATTACGTGGTTTACCATTAGCAAATGCTATTATTTGTCAAAATTTTATTAATACTTATTTGTCACAAGAAAGGTTAAAAAACATTAATTCTCATCAAACTCCTAGACCTGTGAGCTCACTCTCAGATACACGCCATACTTCGACTCCCAAACCCTCAACTTCTCGCCACCTTTCAACTTTTAGACCTACGAGTTCAACCTTAGAATATACACGCGATACGTCGAATTCCGGACCCTCAGTTTCTCGTCACCTCGATAATGAAGAAGACTATTTTGAAGGCTGTTTACTACCAACACAAGAAAATTCTGGACAACAATACGAAGTGAACGTCGATATTCTATCTCAAGCTCTTAAATCATGTTTGGATGAAAATACTTTGCAAAATGATTATTGTGATATTTAATAAAAGCATTACGATTAATTAATTAATTATGACTTTCACTTACCGTAACATACTCTTGTAAAACATTATATATATCATCCAATACATCCTTTAAAAATATAGAAATCGTGCATTTTGGAACTCTAAATGACTCTGCAAGACTTGAGTAGTTATCACCGGTAGCCAAGAACTTCAGGGTTATTTCCAATTTAGTTTTCGTTGAAAGCGCCTCACACTTATTAGTATCACATTTTTGGATAAGCGGAGTAACTTTGTGTAGTAAAATCTCAAACAGATCTGTAGACATTCTTAATCGTTTTTTAAAATAATCAGGATCTTCTGAACTCCATTCCACCAATAAAGAATCCTAAGCACCCAATAGCTTGCATCGAGAAATCCACCCGCGTACCCAAAATTTACGTTTTCTTATTTCCTTCTTCTTTCTTTGTTCTTCGAGCAAATCTTGAGTATGTAATTAATTTACTAATAATTTCGATACAGGCACGTAAAACACCTGTTCTGCTCAACATTTTCGAAGATAATGACTTAATCGCATGCGATTTCAGTCCGTGTGTAAATGGGGTGGCGATGCGGCTTTGTGAGTCGATTCGTGAAGCGATTAGCCGCACGGCGAAAATCGACACGTGTAAATACGCCATTACATCGCGGCTCGCGCGTAATCAAGTGGTTCGGCAGTATACCGATAGATGGCTTTGAAAAATAATAAGTTGCACTCCACAGTTTCGTCTCCCTCCTCGGCTTCCCCCCTCGCCTATGACAAGAAAAAGTCAAATTTGTGTTAGCCAACAGCGTCGCCTTAAGCGAGCACTGTTCAAATGCGCGATATGTGGACTGTTAATTTATTCAGCGTTAAAATTTCATTACGCAAATCAGATATATTCTATATTACCTACATTTTGCATATTATCAATTATTCCACCGAATAAATTATGTGTATGCACCAATCGTGTCGGTTGCGCAAGAAACGATACCATGAAAACCGTTTTCAAATGCAATGTTATCTTAAAATTACATTAAATGTAATGTTTAATTTATTTATTGCCAATTGTGGTAACGCTGACATAAATGTGAATTTAGTGGCTCTATATAATTCGAGATTTTGTTAGACAGATAAGCAATACATTTCGTTCCTGCCTTTCCCCCTTTTTTACTGTATAAGAATTTTTTTAAAATACTACTAATTGTGCGTATACTATTTTCAGCCGACACAGATTACAATTTTATGTGGACATTTTATAAAGAATCTAAAAGATAGCCTAAAAAAATTGGGTGAGATATACCATTTCACTCGGCGACTTAATTTTTTTTATGCTCAACTCACATTTTAGAATACCCTCAATATCTACATAATGACGCAATAATAACTTGTGTAGCTCTTTTCCCCTTGGTGTAACTTCCATTGCGGAGTTATGACTTATTCTTTGGTTGCGCGAAGTCAATTTCGAGACCCCTATACGACCCCTCCCATGCTCGATGACGTAAACACATAAAAACGCGCGTTGAATAGACTTAGCAACGAACGATGGTCTATTTTAAGAATATACACGCCTCTTCACGCCGCAACCCTTGGACTACGAGGTAAATTAAAATATTCGCGTACAATTAAAGCGTTTCATCGCTAACTCAGGCAGGAACTTAGTATGGGAGCCTTTTTAAACACGTTTTCGGATTAAAATAATAATAAATTAGTTTACGAATAAGGAGGTTTTTATTTTGTCCAAGTATGATACTGACGCATTAGACTTTCTATTTGTAATTAAAATATGTAATATACTAAAACCAGTACAATACAAAAAGCTTGTTAATAACTACCTATTACTTACAGTAGTTTGTATATTACTACCTATAGTTATTCTGTCATGTCCAAGAGCGGTAAATTCACCGATTGGATACGAATATAACGTAAATGTAAAATTGACAAACATTTAGGAATTTAAAAAAACATACACGTATTTTAAAATAAAAACGTTTAGCTTAAAAAATATGACGTGACATATTGAATTAATTTGACAGTGATGGATATAATTCAATCAAACAGTAGAATAATAATAGCTAACTTATTTTAATTAATTTCTATCATGTACAAATTAATTATATCAATCATTTTCAATATAATTAATTACTACTAATATTGTGGATAATATTTCAAGAAATATTCACGTAATTTCTGTAGTCCTGTTATTACTTAGTTTGATTCTGATATGAATATTTCAACTGGTCGCCTTTTGTCAAAATGGTTTTTTTTTAATGTATCAACAACCAGGACGAGGCGGTCAATTTAAATGATCGCACTTCGTGACGAAGCCAATTAGGTCCTCAATATTGCACGTCTGCTAATTCATACAATCAGCAAAGAAGCAAACACTCCAGACGAAGAGGAGAGGGTCTTTCATTAAGGCCATGCCGGACTTTTAATTACAGACCGCTTCATCTCCTAGGCATCCCTGCGATTGAGATGAGAAGCGCTCCTCGACGCACCCGTCCCTAATATTTAATTGAGTTTATTGAGAGGGTAATTTAATATAATTAGCTTGTTAATAAATCAAATTGGAATCCCTCTCAAAAACTTAAACGAAATGATTGATTTTCACAACGACAAAACTCATTTAAATCATATTTTGTATTGCTCCATCTCTTTCTCACGCTAATACGGTCTTATTACTGATACGTACTTTTTAGGTTTTCTTAAAAGAACTAGTCCACCGACAAACATCTTTCTCTCACTCTCTAATTCACGCTATTGTGGGTTTCATTTTTAGAACGTGGAAACAATTATATGTATGTATTTCGCGTATGGAGTCCAAAATAAAATGATTCGAAAATGTATAAAAAAATCGTTAATCTTCTAAATATTTTTTTTTATTTTTTTATTTTTATTTTGGGAATAGTGAACTTCTGGGACATGAAACTGAAGAGGAGAGACTACTACGTTTGCATTGCGTACTACGACTACATGCTACAGCATTGAATAAATATGCTATCAGATTGATGGTTGGCCATCTAAAATAACATCGATAATGAAAGGTTTTTTTATATTGTACTGATTGATTATGAAAACCCAATAATTTAACCAATGATAACAATAATAACATTCAAATATTAGTCTTATCTATTGCATTTATACATATGCTGATTAAATTATTCTTTATTCTTAATTTAGAAATCACAGATATAATACGGGAGAGATATAATGTCATATATTAGTCTATCCGAACTTTAAAGTGCGTAATTATTAGTATTGAAACTTGTATACTAAATTAAAAATGAATGTAGATAATATTAAAATATAAAAGCTAGGATTTTCAAATTTGTTTGTTAATATATTATTATTTTATTTCGAGTTAGAATACCGTATAGGCGTGTTTAGAACGACATCTATAGTGCGCCGCCATACTTCCATACCACGAACGCCGCCATATTGAACATAAGAGAAGATTAATAAATGTTCGAAACTATGAGTGCCATCTCTACGTTGCGTTTCGTAGTAAAATCCTAGCTGCCAAATCGCAGTTCTGCATTGAACAATCTAATGCGATGTATAACAATGATTACAGCTTGATTAGTCAGGGGCAATGAGGCCAATATAGCAGTGCTTCATGGGATATTGAATAATATAGTCCAATCCATCACTTTTTTAATGAGTATCCGCCTATGGGACGTTTGTATGGTATCGCCCGCACGAGAGTTCCTCGTCTTTTCGAGTTCCTCGTGTAATACCAATCATGGAAGAAACTTAGTCCAGCGACACAGATGTCTTTCAACAGCGCTCTAAAAGGATTTTCAATTATTTTTATTACTGTCTTAATAATTTGTAAAATTACCAAAAAAAAATCATTGATTATTAGTACTATTGTCCATATTTAATACCTAAGAATTTTGATAGTACCTAAATATCGAAAATTTTTGTTTACTATAACCTAGAAAATCTGCAATTAAATGTTCAACCTTCATATTAATTATACATTATAATGTACGTACATATATACATATTATCGTAATATATGTATTTTTAATTTTGACTAACAAATGTAGGAACTGGTACATCAACTGGTTTATAATTAAATACTATAAACGACATATGTACCTACGTGGCATGTCATAAGTAGTTTCGAGTTGTAGAATATAAGCCACATTATAATATCACAATAGGGAGTCACGGAGTCACGCTCCACTCCCCGAAAAATTTCATTACGGAACGGAATAAAATTGAGTTAATCCCCCACCCTCCGCCCAGCGCCCGCCCCCCCCCCCCCCCATCAGCCGAGGCTCAAGAATGCCCCCAGAAACTACATTAATGCTATCAGTACATTCGGAGAAGTAGAAGGCATTTCCAATTCAAACGCGCGGGGTGCCTTAACGCGGAACAAATTCGCATCGTGCGAAATATACTGCGCCAGAAGCGCCGCAAAACACGCACATATTCCGGCTCTCATGCATAATGCAAGGTGAATATTAAAAGAAAAAATGAGCCGCCTTGTCGACCGCAATGAAGAGCATCGAAACGGTGGCGAGTGTCGAACAAATATACGAAAAGTGTCGGACGTCGCACGCGCTGGCAAACATCACGTCACTCGTCGGTACATCTGGCAGCGTGTCTCTTGCAATACCGCTATGCCGTTTTCCCACCAGGTTGGCGTTTCTGTGCTCAATTTCGTAAGAGAACCGGCACCAATAAAGACCCCATCCTGGACCTGTCCCCATTGGATTTCTTTATAAAGCAGGTCGCATGAGTTCTGGAAATGTACCTATCCACCGGTAATCTCTCCTCGTAGCTCGCATCCAATAGATTTCTTGTCAACATCGACAAGACGCTTATCATATCGTCGCTCTATATGTGAGACCTTGCACATGCCAACAAGCAAGCATAGGAAAAAACTGAATTGGAGCTACTTAAAATAAGAGAAGATTAATCAAAGTTTGAAACTATGAGTGCAATATACACGTTGCGTTTCGTTGTAAAATTCTAGCTGTTAAAACGTAGTACGGCATTAACAAATATAAACAAATAAATAAATAAATAAATAAATTTCCTTTGAGTAAGATATTTTATGGAATAGAAAAATATAAAGATCCTATGATCTTTTATCATTAGGCGGCGGCGGTCAAACAGTGTTCATAACGAAATAAAATTCATAAAAAGGGGATATACATTTATTATTTATATCACCATAAAATAAAAACTTAGCAATAATGGTGTAAATAAATCAGTAAAACAGCCTTTTATTTACTAAAAAAACATCGTAATTTAGCTTCTCTATTACCATTTTCTATCGGTAAGGCGTCGTGATTTTCACGAATGACACCGTAAATCTGCTCCATGCTCTATTCGCGCAGCTGTCGAGACTGGCTGGTCAATAATAACGCGCAAGGAAAGTACTGACTATGCCCAGAGTTAAGCGGCGTTAATAGAGATATTGACAAAACACTATGCCATCGTACTTTTTACGAGACTGACCTGTCTAGGGTTAGTACAGCATTTGCAAAAACTAATTTACAATCCTATGAAAAAAAATATACATCGTTTGCATGAATAATCTATATACTAATAAAACAGCTGAAGTTTGTTTGTCTAAACGCGCTAATCTCTGGAACTACCAGTCGGATTTGTACCTAATTATCGAGGAAGGTTATAGGTTATTTAACATCACCCTTAGGCGCCGACCCTTAGGAGCCGAGCAAAAAAAAACGCTAAGCGAAGTGGTAGTAATAGCGCGGGCGGGCTATGCAACGCCGTGGGTCGGAGACGGCCGCCCGACCAGAACCGAGCATTACCAATACGAGCCGAACTGTGTATGCCTTTTCTAGATCAAGGTGCGGAGAAACCAGAGTATATACTAATACCACACGAAAATATGACTACAATATTGTCTATTCCGAAATACTCAAAATGATTTATAAATAATACGATTCATACTATGCACAGCTAGTGTATAATATAAATATAACATGCCCCTTGTGCCACAATTACCTGGCCAAACTAATAAGTGTTTTTTTATATATTTATAAATCAAAAATATAATAGAAATAGATAAAACTACAAATGATTGAGATATTAAGATTTTACCGAAATTGGGGAAAAATGCCACACTGACAACCCTGAACCTTTTGACAGCTCTGTAGTGTTGTGCGGTTGCGAGAACATTCAAGTCGACTTTTGTGGGTAATGTGGGGTAGTTGCCTGGGGTTTTGCAAGAAAAAATATCGATTTATTGACGTTGCAACTCACTAAATTCAGCGATTATGGCCTCGTATTCCCATAGATCTTGAAGGTTTCGTAGGTGATCCGAATTTCGCGAGTAGCTAACACCGATTTGACAGTTAAACACTTGTTAGAAAATAAAGAAAAAATATTTTTGTATTTTATATCCGTTTTTTTTTAAATTTCTAATTTAATTTCAATGTGTATTGTAATATTTTCTAACGTTTCCATTGTGATATAAAAATGATTGCTTAACTGTATGTATGACTTGTATACCATTATACCAATAAAATGAATATAATCTGAATCAAATGCGGCCAGATCGCCGGCACATGGCGTAACGTAAGATAAATATGAATCCACCTTGATTCTGCCGACATTTCAAATCTCGACGCGCCGCAATACACAAGTCCCCTCGATAAGCAACCTTTCATAACGTTAACTCAGAGCGGGACTTTATTTAACGCGACGACAAAGGAAGAGCGAATTGAAAGGTTGCCGCAGGCGAAAAATCCAATCAGCTACTAGTCTTGCCGCCTTTACAACGCCCGGTCAGAGACAATGCATACATAAACGAGCACGGAGCGAAACTGACGACGACGACGACACGACGGGATAAAATTTAATCTGAAACTCGTTATCGCGCTGGGCTAATAAATCGGGCGTGCAAACGGGCGAATGCGGCACTCGGCGTTCTTGTGCACTTGCAGCACTTGTGCCGATTGCAATGTCTGAGAACTGCATGTTCAGAGAAAGGTAGTGCAAATTCGGCATTCCATCTCGGGTGTTTCTTTATTCAACTATACAGGTTATATCATCGTTGAACCCATGAATCAGTTACAAGCGTCAGTGCTGGCGCCAAAAACTGAATTACACTGTTAACATGCATTCAACCAGCCGTAGTTATTTCTTTAGGGTGCAAGCACGTTATCGTGAAAAATACGTCACTTTTGCTAGATAAAATTATTCACAGGACGCGATGATTAATTACTGACTTCAGCGTCTACCCATGGTCAGTACTACTGGCGCGTGTCGTGGGGGGGAGCGGACTGACTTAAAATATACATACAGCGAGAATATTGAATGCAGCACGGACGCGACAACGCTGTACAGACTTGAAATAAATTTACACTATGGCAGTACCGGGTCAGCGCTGACTTGTTTTGTTTTGAAGTCAGTAACTGACACAATGTTAATCAGCCTCAATTCGCAGTTGGAGCTCAAGACCGTGTCACAAAATGTACATAAGAAGTGTTTCGACGACATGATAATTCGTATACACCATCAAATGGAATCTCTCAAATTAAATCAAATCAATTTATTTTATCATTTGCCCATCAGAGCGCAGAAAATACAAAATAAAAATACGCATTGATGATCAAAAATGTCACATATTGTGGAAATATGTAGTTCTATAAATAAAGGTTTGCATGCTTCTCTTTGTTTTAAGCCTCTAATAGCACAGTATACCAACCAGTAACTTTACTCTCGAGCTACAGGGCAATTCGGGAAGACGGTGCGAGGAATTTGGGCAGAGGGGTATGTCCCGACGAACGCGAACGTTTAGCATTACGGCTAGGTAAAGGCTGGCGACCATTTTAGCGTTCGGATATCTACGTAGGTCGAATAGCGGAACATCTGGCGACCATATCCGAGCCCTTGCGACTCGTGACGTATTCGCTTTGATTTTAAATTTTGTTCTAAGAGAAGCTACTGCCTGGCGCATATTGTGCTAATGGCTATCACTGCTCGTTTTGTAAAATACATATATCATTTATATTGACGGCATTCATTTATATATAAAAGTGAGAATAAAATGGACGATTAAGACAATATTTTCATTTTAATGAACAATTCCCGGTATTTATTTGATAGAGCAGCATATTATTTGCAAAAACAATTACTGGTTCGCGCGTAAAAGCTATACCGTGGTCAGACCGATCAATATGATCTACCAAGCGATACAATTGACATATCGGTGCGTTAGCCATTTTATTTTATACACGCTCGCCCAAATAATAACAACGCTAATTACGTTCTAAACCCGAAACCTTCCCAGAAAATCCCTGCAATAACAGCATGTAATGGCGCATTTCCATTACTAATGAAAACCTCAGGATGCAACTACAAAGTACAAACGCCTGTGTTGATTTTATTTACGCGCTACTTCAAACGATGCGACGCCGACCTCGCACCGCAGCATGTGCATTACACGGGTTAGACCAGGAGCCCATTACCAGTGGACATAAATTGAACAATCTCAGATCAACAAAATAGAGCTTTCCGCTAACGCATACTCTGAAAAATCATAATTAGACCTTCATTAACACAAAAAAAGTAAAAAAAAGAGCGCGCGCTATGGCAATCAGCAAGGTGTATCGGTAGCACAAGCTGAGCTGTGGCTGGGAAACACAAAAAAAGATCTTGCAATCAATAAAAATGCTCAATAAACTGTTGGTTTTCAAAGCCAAATATTAAGAGCATATGGAAAAGAAAACCGCAAATCAAAAATCCGGTTCCTTGTAGTAAAATAACAAAATTAAAAGAAAACTTACCAGCTAGCTGGGCACAAAAGGAAGAAATTAATATTTTATTGACAAATCGTCGCAAATATACTGCCGAAAAATTAAGTAAATAAAAATTAATTGCACAATGATGATGCAACAAACATGGCGTCTTTATTCGCCTCCCAAAACAAAAGAAAAATTCACTGTAGCAGAGCGCCTAGTAAAGAGTATAACGATGCTCTAAATTCAAATAAAATAAAAGGCGTCGCAAATAAAGAAATGTATATGGCAATCACACTATGGAGCAGAAATTTAAAATACGTTACAACTCTTAACCCCTCAAATGAATGGCGATTAGCTCGGGTTGCCTACGGCAAAATGTATATAAATTTACATTTACATTTACATTTACATAGAGCGGGGTTTACTATAGAGCTATAGCATTACTATAGAGCGGATTACTATAAAGCGGCGCACATTTACATTTATATTTACATTTATATAAATTTATATACATTTTGTATACATTTTTCCAAGGCATCCCTTAAGGGACGCCTCACATTTGAGGGGTTAAACAAATGTAGTGGCAAAAATGCCAAGCTGAAAATAAAAGCCGTGCGCTTCCGTACATGACTCAATGACGGAAACGTCGCTTGGTTGATTCGTGTGCCCACGGACGTAAGGTAAATTGCGATGGGCTCCCGAACTACATGGAGGAATTTACGACGTCGAGACGCTACGATTTCCAGGAAAAAAATCACTTTTATAAGGCGACTTCTTAAAAGATCTCAGCCGACAGCGTCGACCGCGCGAGGCCAAGCAATCACCGAGTAATGGAGTAAAATTACATCAATTTCAGGAAGGCGACTGGGGGCGCCCTCGTTTCGTTACCGGGTGCGCTGCGGTTGCGAAGTCGAATTAGCATGCTGTTTCGGACTGATGTATACAAATATTACGCTTCTCATAAGTTTTTCTGACTATTAACAAAACTATATTATTTACTACATAATATATTAATAAATACATATATACATACTACATACATAATACTTCCATCTATACATACATACTCATATACATACATACATACATACATACATACATACATACATGCATACATACAAACATACATACATACATAAATACGGGAAGCAGCGCGCGAAGGGCGGGCGAGCGGAACACATGCAACGCTGTGTTTACATTCAGTTAATAAGACATTATGCAAAATGATACCATATATTTATAAGGTTCTTCAAGTTGATCCAATGCCGTTGACGGACAATTCTGGCGCTCTTTCGCCGAAAAATATCATTTAATAATAAATAATAGAGAAATATGATATATTATTTGTGGAAACACTGGCAAACTGTGCACCACCTCCTATTTAATTTCTCAAAATCATCTCTTATGTCCAGAGCGTGTGTTAGAATTTGCCTCTCATATTTGGTATCCTATTAACGAACGTAGCGCAAACAGAAACGTTTCTGTATTTGTATGTCTTTAGTGAATAAAGTGGCACACTTTAGCGTAGATGGATAATCCATATTTGCTGAAACACCTAGTCCGCATGACCTTATTCAGTCTAGTGTCTACATTAACAGTTATTAATAAACGAATTTATAATTGTTATTAATAAACGAGTTTATATTGCAGTTTTAGTTTGAGATTTTGCAAAAATGGGTTCCGTATAGTTTGCCGCAAATATTAAAAATATAATAAAAACACAATTCATGTTCCTATTAAATACAAAATTTAAAATAACATTAACATAATAAAAAACGAAGCAACCTAAATAAAAACCAGTTATAAAGATTATATTATAGAGACATTATACAAAATACACAAAATTATATAAAATGTAGATTAAAACAGTTGAAAGAAAAAAAATAAAATAATATAGCCTTAAAATACGTGCCAGAGTCGGGCCGCATGCCCTTCAAATGAGCTGGACATGAACGTTGATGAATTTTGATGTATAGCCAGTTATGGAGTTTCCTGGGAGATCAATGGAAGGCCATGGGATAAAAGCGGAGAGATTATAGAAATATGAAGGCATGTTTGAATGTATTCGAATGTATATGTTGTAGTACACGAAATAGTGTGTGAGTATGTGGAAATCCCGACATCGTCTGATGCAGAGCCACTTAATGTGCCTTCGAATGGTCGATGTGTAATCAAACTTCTTCAGGGAATAAACCGCAGGGAATAAATTGTGAATGACTGCATGCCGAGATGAGTTACTTGTGCTTTATATTCCTCTTTTATTTCCATTTTGCGAAGTAGTGCAGCTCCAAATTGAGCACCGCTATAACCACACGATCTTGCAGCATCGAAATTAAACACAAGTTCTATTTAAGTCGTTACTTCTTCGTCTCCGTTTCGTTTCACGTGATCATAGGGACGCAGCTTCATCGTTTCAGTTTCAGACCACAGTGCGAGCAGCCGACAATAACCCCACTCGCATGCGTTCGTATTTTCGTAGTGCACCAACCCAAATGTTTGTGTAGGGGAAGGTATTGTGTTTACGTTTAGCATTTTAACGATTAGCTCGAGCGACGAAAAAAAGTGAAAAGGATGTTTGGACGGTGGGGGTTACATCTGTCGAGCGCTAATGCAGACCCATTTTAGATGAAATTGAAACGGAGCGCAGACGGTCGACAATAGAGATATACATTTCTCGATCGAGTTTTAATATAATAATATTGATGATTTTATTGAATTTTCGAAATACAATAGCGATGCAACGTCTAATACAGGGAATTTAAAGTGCTAGACGTTCGTCAGATATATGCTAAGGTAATCGTAATGGACTATAATGATCATGAGAACACTGAGAAAACGTCTACGCTAAAAACAACCAATTTACTGCTAAAAACAACCAAGTCATACTGTTAATATAGCACCTGCAACCTCCGTTGCTAATAATAACCAACTCAATTTGGTTAAATACACTCGGTTAAAATTAACCCACCTAATCTGTTACTTGATGACCTTCAATGGTCGGTTATGGTAGCCAACCTACTTGGTTTAAAGTAACTCATCTACTTGGTTAAATATTGCAAACTTGCTTGGTTATAAATAATAACCTACTCGGTTAAAATTAACCGGCCTGCCCAGTTAAATATGGCCAACCTGCTCGGTTAAATATTGCCAATCTACTTGGTTAAACGTAACTAACCTACTCGGTTGAAATTAGCCGAACTGCTTGGCTAAATCTTACAAACGTACTTGGTTATACGTAACTAACCTACTCGGTTGAAATTAGACGAACTGCTTGACTATATCTTACAAACGTACTTTGTTAATAATAACCGACCTGATCGGCTTAATGTTGCCAACCTACTCGGTTAAATTTAACAAACCTACTCGGTTGAAAGTAACCGACCTACACGGTTAAAAGTTTCCGACATACTCTGTTAAAAGTAACCTAGCCAACTTGGTTAAAAATAACCGACCTTCTCGGTTAAAAGTAACCTAGCCAACTTGGTTAAAAATAACCGACCTTCTCGGTTAAAAGTAACCTAGCCAACTTGGTTAAAAATAACCGACCTTCTCGGTTAAAAATAACCTAGCCAACTTGGTTAAAAATAACCGACCTTCTCGGTTAAAAGTAACCTAGCCAACTAGGTTAAAAATAACCGGCCTCTCGGCTAAATTTTACCAACCTACTCGGTTAAACGTAACTAACCTAATCGGTTGAAAGTAAGTATCTCACATCTGCTTACGGGATGGCCTTTCAATTTCTACATCATTTAAGAGGTTTATCTACATTACTGTAGAAACACCTCCACAAAGATACAGGAATCGACAGGGCACCCAGTTAGCAACCGAGTGATAAGCAGCTACTGGAACCAGGTTAATCAGTGACAGCAGTGATGCAGGTGACCTGTTGCAATAAAGTGTATAGTATATACCTATATATGCTATGAAAGAAAACACAACTTACATAATTCTGTAAGATGAGCGTTTATTGAAATGTAATTTAAATTTACAAATATTGTTTTCACATATTAACCACGTTTATTAACACAAATTGTAAATATATTTAAATAAATCACAATAAAGTTTAGTGTGAGCCCAATACAAGTATATAAAATAAATCATAATAAAATTTAGTGTAATCACAATACAATTATGTATATTTTATTGCCCTTTGAATGTAGACGTGCGTAAACATAAGAGATTCATTGTCATTATTTACAATTATTTATTACAATTATAACAATTATTTACATTATTTATTACAAACAAAAAATGTGAGAATTCCAGAAAAAGCTAGTTGAGGTCCTGATTGCGGTTTCTTTTACCGTTTCATAAATACGCTTCTATGTACTTACAAAGAGATGCTTTGCAAGCCACAGAACTGTGGGTTACAAAGCATCTGTTTTGTCAGTTAGGAAGTGTATTTATATCGACGATCAAATGAAAACTACTATCAGACTGTAGTTGTCTTATGCAGGTTGAGTTTTAAATTTAGCAAACTTATGGGGAGATAAGAAGCCGCAAGAAAAATTGTGGGAAAAAGTCTTGCAACCGATTTTGGAGTTATGAAAAATTGCATTTATGGTTTTCATGAAAGTCTTTTTTGTAAAATCGCAAGTGCAAGCGATAAGTATGTTTTATTTACAAAATATCATAGTCATTTGCTGCTTTGGTTGTTTAATTAATTCAACATGAACGTCAAGAAAATGACATTCACCTTCGCTTTAAGATTTTTAAGAGACATACCTATCTACGCATTGTGTTTTACTGGAAAGTAAATACCATTATTGAAATGTTGATTTAAATTTTAATTGAAATTTAGATTGAAAACCATTAAATGAAATTTTCATAACTACAAAACCCGAGACTCCGATACTCCTTTCTATATTTTTTCTCTATCATCAGTGGTTTCGGATGCTTCTACTCTTTATTGTGAAATTTCACAATGGGCGGGTTTATTATCATAGAAAATCTCTTACAACCAACCCCACTATGAAGTGTTTATATGTATATGTGCGTGTAACATGTGTGTCTTGTTATTACTTGTATCAACAGAATTTAAATGCAATTCTTTTAATTTAACACAACGGAAAGTGGTGACCCAGGCGGGAATCGAATCCGGAACCTTACAATGTAAGATCAGGCGACCTAACCACTATGCCACCGGGCCGTATCCCTATGGCCCATATACATTTAAAACAGACATCAATAGCGGACAAAATGTTGGGCAATAAATACATAGCATTATTGATGACGATTATATATGAAGAAATTTCGCCGGGCGTTGGACCTACTATGACCACGAGTGGTTGGAGAGTGAGACCAAAATTTGACAATTTCTTACGTCTGTCTTCGAGCACCTGCTTTATCTCTGCATCGCTGTTGAAGTGTATCACGAAACCTTCTCGCACTTCTGATTTCGATGGCCGCCACACTTTCTTGATGCATCCCTTGAGACGCAAGGTGGAGACTGACAAAAGCGAAGGAATGAGAAGAAGCCCTGCAATGTTTGACGTTTCTTCAACAGCTGAAAAATTAAAATGTAGAATCGATTGTAGTTTAGAGAGCATCACTGAAGACTCTATGTGAAGACCTCAACTTTCGCAAGACGCCGTGTGAATGATATGCGTATATTAAATGGAATCCTATTTGCAGTACAAGGAATAAAACAAACCTACCATCTGCCATGGATAGAAGATGCTGCAGGTATTTGTCTCTACCGGAGGATCGTTTGGCCGCCAAATCGAAGAGTTTTTTTTATGAACAGGGAAACCTTCTACCAAACTTCTTGTGTTGCCAGCGTAGATAGACTCAAAGTCGTTTTCCAGCTGCAAAAAGTAATTATTGTAGACGAGAAAATAATATCTGAGATATTACAATACAATTTCATACTTACAAGAACATAACCGAGAGGTTTCTGTAGTGCAGGAAAATCGTCAAAATATTTCTGTATTGAATTGTTTAAAGCCAATTGTTGTAACCTGGTCCATGTCGTTTTCTTCCACTTGTCTTCCACCGTCACCCAGGGGTCGCTAGAATTTTTCAGCCAAAGAATATTGTCTTCGACTGAATCTTCGTCCTCTGTTTTTTTTTCTAAATGTTCTGGTAGGCGTGAGTGACGTTCTATACTTTCCGGCTGGGATTGAGTTGAAGTCCTCGACGATACGGATGACGATATTGACCGCTCTCGTCTTGCTATTATACCAGTTTGTCTGTATTTCCTCTTTAAATTGTGCACTTGATCAGGCAATTTTCCTCCCAATCTGTTGGTTATGCCGTACCCAGATTCAACTATTTTGAAGTGAAAATAGACTGATTATTTTTCAGCTGGGAATAACTGCACAATTTCATATGCCCACTTGCCGTAGACTTTAGCAGTTACATGAACTTCTGGATCTTGTAATAAAATTGACGTCGAAATAATTCGTACCAAATGAAGTCTTGCCTTGTTGTCCAATGGAGTATTTTGACCACACAACGTGAGCAAACCCCTGCCTTCTAAAGTGCTTTGAAGAAGTTGATTTAGGGTCTATAAAAAAGTATAGATATACACAAAATTAAAATTGAGTTAGGTACCTATGTCGTATAAAAAATGGACAACACGAACCTTGGTATTTTGGTGCTGTGATTCGCCAGATGTAGATGGAAGTTCGATTGACTGCTTTGATGTCGACGCTGATAGTGTGGTTTTATGTAGTAGAGACGTACCCGAAGTTCAGATTTCTGGTGTCGATGGTTGGGATTTGTTCAAGTCCAATAGGTCAGTTAACGAAAAACTAACATTTTGGGGGGCCGGTGATTGAACTTCAAATATCTGTAAAAAAACGTTAATGTTGTTAGTATTTAGCCGTTTCGCTGCCACTGTGTCTAATTTTATATATTTATTTATTATGCAAAACCACTCACGTTAATGCTTTCCGCCTCTGGATACATAGATCTTCGCCATCCTTCCAAGTTTTTGATCAATATTGCTCGATGTCCAACTAAGGGAATTAATTCTTTTATTTCTAGTGGCCCCAATAATGCCAATGACAATGACGTTATTTGATTTTCTGTAACAATAAAAAATATATTAAGTATACCTAAGTCCTGATTATTATGAATAGAAATTATAACAGGATTGAGCAAATATCCATAATAAAAACATATGTTTTTTATGTGCGGTATTTAGGATTAAAAATCAACGCCCACATTGATAAAAATCACTCGTATCATCCAAAATTATTGTCCGTGTCAAAGCCACTTTGAGCAATGCGCCATTATTCCGAAATAGCTTTAATACACTATATATAGCTAGAGCCTATCGATTGTCCCACGATGCTGGCCGCAATCCGCATTTCCAGCTTAGGGGTGACATAATAAATATTTAGATTAAATTTAGTTTAGGCAATCACTCACCATTAAATTTGTCGATGTATTCCCCATTCGCGTAGAAGAATGGCGACGTCATCATCCGCCATTTTGATCTCAATCTGACTTGATTCGGCACGAAACTCACAATTCCGAAATGTTTCAGATCAGAATGCACTTTGTTTTTATCACTTTTCGTACGCAATATAATAACTATGAATACACAGTTCGTAAAGTACTTCCATGACGACGCCGCGACTGGCCGCGGTGAAACATAAAAAGCGGAACGGAACTGTCAATTACCCAGGCTTGCAAGTCTTCTTTTGGTTATTTTATGGTAATCACTGATTGACGATGCATTTCTGCCAGGTCGTTTTTGGAGTTAGTTTGATAAGAAATTAGAAGACGGCATAAAACAACGAAACAACTGAAACTACCACCTATACGATGCACTGACAAAACTGCAACGGCGGCTTCTGCAAAGAACCGTATTAATAAGCTCGTACTACTCTGTTAAAATCAACCAAGCACTCCGTTGTTTTCAAACGAGTGACTTGGTTGTTTTCAATAGAGCCAGAGTGGTCGGTTAAAAATAACCAACCCGCTCGGTTAATTTCAACAGAGCTGAGCCATTCTGTTAAAAGCAAACGAGTGATCGGTTAAAAATAAGCAACCCGCTCGGCTAATTTCAACAGAGCCGAGCAATTCTGTTAAAAACAAACGAGTGGTCGGTTAAAAATAACCAACCCGCTCGGTTAATTTCAACAGAGCCGAGCCATTCTGTTAAAAACAAACGAGTGGTCGGTTAAAAATAAGCAACCCGCTCGGTTATTTTTAACAGAGCCGAGCCACTCTGTTAAAAACAAACAAGTGGTCGGTTAAAAATAACCAACCCGCTCGTTTATTTTTAACAGAGCCGAGCCACTCTGTTAAAAACAAACAAGTGGTCGGTTAAAAATAAGCAACCCGCTCGGTTAATTTCCACAGAGCCGAGCCATTCTGTTAAAAACAAACGAGTGGTTGGTTAAAAATAACCAACCCGCTCGGTTATTTTCAACAGAGCAAAGCCACTCTGTTAAAAACAAATAAGCGGTCGGTTAAAAATAAGCAACCCGCTCGGTGGTTATTTCAACAGAGCCAAGACACTCTGTTAAAAACAAACGAGTGGTCGGTTAAAAATACTCCACCATCTCGGTTATTTTTAACAGCTGAGCTACTCTGTTAAAAACAAACGAGTGATCGGTTAAAAATAACCGAACCACCTAGGTGGTTGTTTTCAACAGATCCGCTCGGTTATTGATAACCATGCGACTCGGTTGTTTTTAACAGACTTACTCTGTTGAATTTAACCGATCAGGTAAGGTTGTTTTCAAAAGAGTGACTCGGTTAAAAACACCAGAGCCATTTGGTTGGTAACTACCAACCTGCTCGATTACTTTCAACCGTTTCGGCCATTCCGTTGAAAATAAACGAGAAATCGGTTAAAATTACCCGAGCCGTTCTGTTGTTTTCAACAGAGCCGCGCAATTATTTTCAACCGAGCAGCGCAGTTACAAACAGCCAAGACGCGACTTTAATACCTACAGAGTCGTTTGTTAATTGTAACCAAGTTAACTCGGCTACAACAACCAATCGGTGTGCTATTATTAACCCACTCCCTGTAACAGTTCCAACTTGGTACTTTTTAACAACGGTAGATTGGTTAATTTTAACCTTTGATTGGTTATTTTTAACCTTTTTTTTTTTAACCGAGCTAAAATCGCACTCGGTTAAGCGTTCGTTTTCTCAGTGAATCATCATATAATAAGTTACAGTCCCACAAACGAGAACAAGTTTTGCAAACAAATACTTTTCTTGCATGCTCCTCGACTGTTAAACAAAATGAATAGTATTTTTTTCTGCAGGACTGAAATCTAGGATTAGTCACAGAGTAAAGAAAAACCTAACAAACTCACTTTTGTTTATAGGTCTACAAGAAATAGAGACACTAATAACATATATAAAAATAGTTTTAATAAATACTTTCCAATACGAACTACCCACGGGCAGAGAAATTTTGTGTATAAAAAAATTCACCATGCTTGATGACTCGATTAAGCAATTAATGCTAAACCCTATCTTTAAAAATAAAACTAGATTTTAGCTTAAAAAAAAGTAGTTCAAGAACTTTCCCTTCCTCTTCCATAAATGACTTTCTACAACCATTACCTTTTTATTATTAATAATAATATTTAATGTTTTTTTCTTGTGTATTTTGCTATAATTGCTAATATCTTATTGATATCTTCAACTACAGAAGTCAATACAGAAGTCAGGCTTGAGATATTTACATTTTGTTAGTTTCTGAAATATCTAATGAAAATATGTATGATTACATAGTATTTTAACTACAATATAATGTGTCATAAAATTTTTAAAACGAGTACCTGTCAGCCTTAGAGCAAATATTTCACTAAATTAGGCGTCAGCAGCGACATAATGGTGACATTCCCACCGACTGTGGTCTATTCTATATAACCCTAAATTGTAATTAATAATTTGGTGGCAACTACTTAGCAAAAAACAATTTTTACCGGCTTTTGATAAATAGGTAAATAAAAAATAAAATTATGTTTACATGATCTTGTATGCTAGGTAGGGGAACATGGGTGGAACGGGGTATCAGAGCAGAATGGGAAATGAGATTTCTTCCAGTCGCGTCACGCCTAAATATCCCGAATCGCTTAAAACAGGCTTTAGTATCGCGCGGGCCACTGTCAGGTGTAGTCCTGTTGTTATTTTTCCGTGTCAACTTTGGACGGTTTTTGATTTCTTCCCGAATAACGGTATGACTATATATATATGAATAATCTGGGGTTCGATCCTAATGAACTTTAGAATCATATAAGTTTTAAATCCATTTCAAAGCTGGAAGATGAAAAGACCTAAGATTCGAGAGGATCTTTCTTAAGCATAACTTTCTTAAGCATACAATCTCTTGCATATCTGTTGCTACCTACACGGAGAAAAAAATAACTATGTAATACACGGAAATACGCATGTTTCAACAAGGATTACGTATATAACGCGGACTGTAGTTCATTCGTATGAAATAACATGGCTCGTAACGGTGTTGGCGTGATGGTTGTTACCGTGTCGTAATGTTAAAATAAAATGTTATGTCATTACGTCGCGACCTTGGGATCTCGCCGCTTCTATCATGACATGTAGTAGTATACTACAACCGTACGTATACGTACGGTTATAGTCGCACAAATGAATCATGTTGAAACTACAGTATGCTGTTATTTCCGTATTAACCGTAAGGAAAATGTTGATAAATATAATCGAGTAATGGAGTTTCAACATAATTTCTTGTACAGAATTCAACAAAATTACGATTCAAACATCTTTATCCTGTATAAAACCGTAATAACAAAATGGCAATGAAAGAAGCAATCCAATATTTTTCTCTGTGTAGGCACATATTATTATACTTATGTAAACAGAGGTTTATCATGCGAAAGAAGCGAGGTAAAAGCGGAAAGGACGTTTTTACAAGACGTCCAATATATTACCCGAGGTAAGATTTATCTCTATCCTCAAATTACCAACCTCTGCCAATCATTCCAAATTAATCGAAGTGGGTCGCAAGAGCGGATAAACGGAAAACTATGCAGTGATGGGATGGGGATGAGGATGGGAGGGGGAATGGGGGAGGTCGAAATGTTATACCTACGTCGCAGTGTGCCAGGATTTACCTCAGGGTTGAAGAGCAGTGGATATTCCTGGTGATCAAACATATTAGAGTCGCAACGAATAATTACACAAACGAAGGGTTACAGGGAAAACCGATGAGTCCACTTTTAAAATTTACTAACTTAAAATATGACCTTTTAGACAGGGTTTGTTTGAGTGAGAAAAATATATATATTGTCTGTAAACCTAATATATTTGAGTTTCTAAAAAATAATTCCCAAAAAAATTACATTGATCGTTTTCCCCCGTACCCTTCAATTTGGTAATTAACAGGCAAGAGGGGTTATCTGTCCTTCTTTTACATAAACTAGCCTACTTTTGTAAGAGTATGGTCTTTCACGTGGCAAAAGGATATATCTCTGCAAAGCTTTAATCTATTTTTTTTTTGGGTTATCTATTATTTTTCTATTTTTAGCATAAAGAACTATTTTGGACATTTTACTTTTTGCCAATATATATTACATACAAAACATTTCAAATACAGAGAAAATACGGTAAAACGGTATTTCAGCGTTTTGTAATAAAATATTGTAAAAACTAGAGGTCAGGAAAACTTTAAAATTAGAACTTACAAAGAAACATAACAATAAACAGAAATCACTCCATTTATTTTCCAATGCAATGGAAAAGTCAACTATAATAATAAATCCAAGGTAATCCCCCTTAGAGCGGCAGTCACTCTTTTAAATGTATATGTCACTGCAATAAAAATATTAGATACATGCCAAAATACAACAAATCTAGTGTGCGCGAGATACAAATGACACGAAAATAGCAGTGAATTCAGATTTAACGTCGGATTTAACTGATACGCCGACACATGAATATTATGTATTGTCGAAATATTACCTATG
Organism: Micropterix aruncella; assembly: GCA_944548615.1. Classification (NCBI taxonomy): domain Eukaryota; kingdom Metazoa; phylum Arthropoda; class Insecta; order Lepidoptera; family Micropterigidae; genus Micropterix; species Micropterix aruncella. The sequence continues at coordinate 3,411,158 of OX155950.1, forward strand.
TAGCTACGACTGTTGCGATATGAATGGGAGACCAGATCGTGAGATAAGCGTCATTTATAATTTAGTAATCACTGGAAATCGTACACGAGTACATTGGATCGCCTAACGAGATATATTTCATGTTTTATAGATGGAGGAGCGACAAGCTAATTGGCAACTGTCTGCTTTTCACGAGAAATAATATTACCATTAGAACAGTTTTTTGTCAATGGTTTTGTTATATCTATATGTAGGCCAATAAATTTATATCTATAACAATATTTTGTAGCGTTTCAATTTACTATGCATATTATCAGAGAGCCTGATAAACAAGCGCCGATTGTTAGCGTCTGCTCAGAACAAGAAATTAATTCAAAGAAGATAACTATTAAAATTAATGCATAAGAGAATGAAATGATGATAAGAAATGAACGGTGTCAATGCCCTCTCACTTGCAATTGTGACGATATAAACAAATATAAAAACAATAAGCGATAAAAATACGATATCTCTTTTGGTGTATTGGATAATTATCTAGCATGTGTTCTTGTTGGTTCGTCTAAAGATCTATACGAATGTGTTTTTGTAACGAAATTAAAAAGAACTATCTTCCCTATTAGATAGTGTACACACATATTTAACTATACAGATGAAGATATTAAGAATGCATACAAAATATGATACAAGAACCGTCTTTACACGTCGTACATAATAAGGGATTACGTACAAAGTGAGAATCACATTAAACTCTAAGGCGAAGAGGTCGTCGCAGGAAATGCGTTAAGTCGATTTTTTATTCAAACTAAATATAGGTATTGCTCCACTGGAAAAACTGTCAAAGGAAACCAGATAACCATTTTTTTGGTAAAATTATTGCTAAGTCCTTTAGTTTTCGTAGAATGATATAATTATATAATTATACAGCGTAGCGAATGTTGTAATGTAAGTTGTAATATCTGTATTATTCAAGTAGTCGATAATCTTAAAAAAAAATACATTTTTTAACTGAATATGTAGGTCTTTAATACGATGTTTAAATTATTTTACTGGTGGCTCTATAATTTCCAAATTAATTCTGTCGTGGAAATGTATGAATCGTCATATAAAAAGAAGATCCAGCATTTTTAAATCAAAACTGGGGACTGAACGTTATTTCTGTTTCTGGTATTTATATTATTGGGGTCACTGACTTTATTTAAACAGATTAAGATTTCGTCCGAGATGGATTATATTTTCAAAAATAAAACAAAAGGTTACAGTAAGGAAGTTAATTTAATTAAAAAGTTCCTCAGTGTCTAGCTAGAACCTAATCCATATGTCAAACGCAATATTTTAACGCCCTAGAAACGAGCATTGAGATTTAACTATAATCATTGTGTAACAAACTTCAAGGTGTGAAATAAAATATTGTCGATGCTTCCCTGATGAAAATTGGCAAAACGCCGCAGGCCGTTCAACAGCCAGCGACTAAACATTAAACATATTAAAATTTCATCTAGATTTCAATATAGATTGAGTGCAAAACCTTCTAAATTGTACAATTGCAGACTCTGAGTATCTCATTAGATAATCAAAGATTTAAAATAAAATCTTAGGTATAAAGAATTTATTTATTGAATTTATTGAATTTATTTTGTATATTAATAATACATATTAATACTTATTAACCCCTTGAGTATGATACGACCAAATCTGGTTCTGAAACAATTATCCGTTGAGTATGATACGACCAGATCTGGTTCCGCGTTTTTTTCACTTCTTTGACGTTCTCATATTTATTCATAATTATCTAATTGTTTTACAAAATGATATTTCAATATTCTATATTCGAAATTTCAATGCAATCATTGTGCAGTTGTTCTTTTTATGATTGGTGTAGTAGTTTCGTAGTTATAGTACTTTAAGGTCGATGTCGCCGAAAATCCTGCAAAAGAGACAGATGCATCCATGAAAATACCCATTTACTCCAAGGGTTAATACATATATGAATATATACCTATTAATTTTTATCATGTTTTAAAATAAAATAATATTGACAATTTTCATGACATTTTCCTACCAATTTTTATAAGGTAATTAAGATATTTCTGTTACATTATGTATGATTTTGTTTATTTTTATAAATATAATATTATAGATTTCTTAGGATAATTAAAATAAATTGTCTACCTTAGAACAGGCGGCAGCCTAGTTAGGTTAAGACTTTTGTAAATTGAATGTACTCATAATTTGAACTCAACAAATAATTTTGAATTTGAAAAAAATTGAAAGGGAATTAATAATTTTAAATAAACACAATTTTAGTTTTAGTTTAAGATTAATTACTGTCATTCCTACACAATTGTATGGTTGTATTGGAAATAACTACCTTTTACTTTACTTTACTTTACTTTATAAGCTGGAAATTATTTCAGTAGTGACTAGGTATTAATATTAATATTATCCCCGTACGTATATTTTCAATATTTTTTTCTCATTATTGTTATGTTATTATCATTCATTGCTTTTATTATATCTGGACTATTCTTGACGATTTTTGAAATACTCGTATTAATTTTATTTTTGTTAATATATTGTGACTGTTAAATATTATGTTTTTTTTTAATCTTTATTATATTTTAATTTCCTTGCAATAGTTTATTAATATTTTTTATGACATATTGTTACGAATTTTATGTAGGTAATTAGGGTAATCTTATTACAATTATGTACGATAATTTAAAAAAGTTTTCTCAAGACGGTAATGAATAAAACAAATGGTCTACCTCAGAACAGGCGGCAACCTAGTTAGGTTTGACTATTTTAAATTGTAACTATTGTAATATAAAATCGAAGACTACCCTAGACAACGGCGGCTGCAACGTCACCGAAAGTCGGGTCCTACAAATTTCACGCGGTAAATTCGTTTTCTATCCTATTTATAATGTAACTATTGTATATTTGAAAATGAATAAATTAATTTGAAATTTTATTAATTTTTGTTCGGATGGTATCATCGTATCATCAAAATTGATACGATGATACCATCCGAAGTTGGTAGATAAGATAATGAAGAAAAAACGAAGACGCAGACATTCGGCGTCATGTAATATTAAAATTTCGTGACAGAGCGCAGCCCACCGGAGAAGCAAAACAGAAACATTTAATGAATGAGCAATGTTTAGAAAAATACGAAGAATGACGTGAAAGCCGAGTGTGAAATTATACGCGGCAATAAAGTCGCAAGGTACATAAAACAGACCCAAACGATGCGGTCATTCAGGCGAAGCTACGCATTGCCAGTAATGAAATGATTCCGACTATGTATTCCGTTTGGGCGGCGTGCTGAAGACAGGTAAACAAATAATAGTCCTAAAGGAAAGGAAACAGACTCACGAAATGCGGCGCGTTCACATTATTTCGACTGGTCCTGATCAGCCAACGCGAGAGACAGAATAGACGGGACCTTCAATATAAGCATCGCGTAGTTTTTCTATAATCATTGTGTGAACCCTGGCAGCGGCTTTGGAAGACTTATCCTACCATAACTGCAGATTCGCACTAGAAAGTTTTATACAGTGTTTTGCCAGTAGAAAATAAAATTGTTTAGAAACTGGACCTTGATTTTCTGATGCTTCTTGGTCATTTTTTTTATATAAGTGATATAAAAACCTTGATCAATTTTCATAGAGGGCGCGAAGTGACATCACTAACATAACACGTGGCGTAACATACATATTACGTCACATAAATCTACGAGCATTTTTAAGCGTTCCTAAATTACAGTTATATGAGTTGATCAATTTGGAATTTGACTGTGTAAGTGAAAAATTGAATGTAAAAAAAATCGGCGTAATTGATCAGGGAGTGTTTTGTACCACAAACGCACTCCAAAGCACGTTTAAATATAGTGTTCGACGATATTCAATCACGATTCGAACAACTTCTTAGGTCGATGGGACACTTAAGATATTATAATATTATTTTACTACTCTGATGTATATAATATTATATGGATGTATTATCATATGACAATCTTTTACAACCCACCCTACTTATGAAGTGTATATATAAATGTGTAACATGTGTCTATAAGTATTTCTAGTTATTGCATTCGATCGACAGCATTCAAATCCAATTCGGTTCATTCTACTACAACGGGAAATGGGGACCCAGCTGAGAATCGAACCCGAAACCTTATAATGTAAACACAAGCGACCACTATGTCTAATACTCGTTCGAGGAATCAAAGAGATTGACTACTTAAGGACCAGATAATAATAACAGAGATTACGAGTCATTACTGGACTATTTGAAAATCGAACTGTGGGAAAATGGCCAAAATTGGTTTGAAATAAAGTGCTTTAAAATACTGCGATGCGTCACGCCACAAATTGGCCGTTGTAAAAGAAAAATAGACGAATTGAGCTCTGAAATTATTGATTCCTTGCTAACGTTTTTCTCAGTGTTCCCAAGACGGATTTAGACGATTTGCATTCGTCGATGAATCGCTGACAGTATGACCTACATTATTATAGCAAGACGACCTTAGGAGTTGTCATCTACTACGGGAGAACCTGCTACTCCAGGAAGGTATAACGATATATAATCATTCTTTTAACCGTGGGGTGAACGCACAGACTTAGGGACAAGATAGTCCACCGTGTAGCTAAGCCAACACGCCCGTGAGAGTCCATCGCCTTACCACGTGGCACTGGAAAGTGAATCCAGCGGGCCGACCACACTCCCTCACTACCAGATTTAGACGGATTTCTCCGTCCTCCTATCCAAGGTCGCTTGCGCGGCCTCTACCTGATGTTAGCGGAAATTCAGTTTGAAATTATCGCGGACCATGGCAGCCTTTGCACGTCTTTCACATGGGTTTGGATGACCACGAGTTTTTTTAAGAGTAGCTGAGAACAGGTCAACCACTAACCCCTCTGCTTAAGAAACGTATACGATAATTTCCAGACCTATTGGCTATTCGCCGGAGCGCAGTCGACTGGCTGACGTCGCATGATGCGCAAACCGCCCAGCAGCGCCCGAAGGTCATCCCTCAGAGGATCCGATCCTATGTCCGCGACACTGTCTTGACAGGGGAAACACAGTCCATTCCAGGCTCAACCCACTTCAAGGAGGCTACCGAATGGAAGTTAAACCGTGAGCTGAGCCGACCCAAGATAACGAACGGGTCTTAGTGACGCATCTGCACAGACGACCAGACGCAAGACACAAGACGACCTGTCCAGACTAGCATGGGACATGTGGCACACTCGAGTGAAACATAATCCGTACATCATGGATCTATCTACTTTTTTCTTGTCAACATGTACACAGCCGCGACGCGGCAGAAACAGAGGACACGGACGCGGATGGCTTGCGGCGGAGCGTTGAATCACGCCCGCGGCGGCGCGCGGCCTCAGCCAGATAACGATGATGCCCCGAAAGCATAATAAACACGAGAGCGCAAAAGGGAATCGCTTGTTTGTGCTGCGGGCACGGCGCATCCAGACAGAGCAGCGGCTGTGCAGGCCGAGCTCAGGCGGCTGGAATACTTTAGCTAGAGGAAGTATACTAACAGAAAAACTTCCAGCAGTAGCAATGGTGGTCCTATTGGTGGTTGGTATTTAGGTTTCCTAATGGTTTCGTGCAGCTTCAGTGGTGTTGGCAAATTTTTATGTCACCTTGGCTTCCCCAACTCACGTTTTAACTCCTATTCGGTAGCCTCCTCGTTGAAAGATTTACTTGTCAGGGCCGCTGTGACCTGTCACGACTGTAAATGCAGCTGGAGCCGGTTGCAATCAGAAGTTTGCGGATTCGGGAAAACACCTCGGGCGGAACTGGGCGGTTGGTGCACTGCCCGGTTCGCTAGACACGCTGCCCATCCGGCAAATAACCGGGTGTCTGGAGACGTATGTTTCCTAGAGATAGGGGGGTAGATCTTGAAACGTTCCGTTGGCTACCCTATCCCAAGTAAACATGACGGGCAAAGAGCGCCACGGTCCGCTATAACTAGAGCTGTCAACTGCAACAGACAAACCCGTCACCTCAGGAAGTTTTAACAATATTGATCGTTCTGTCTCCCGTGAGGTGATCGCAGAAGACTTAGGACAAAAACAGTTCACCGTCAAGTTCCGCCACATGCCCATGCCAACGCCTTACCGCGAGATCGCCAGGTAAGTCGACCAGCAGTCTGACACTCGCGCCCTTATTTCCAGTTGCAACCAGATTACTCCAGTCTTCCGACTGGTTACGGAATCGAGGTCGCTTGCGACCTCGATTCCGTAACCGAATCGGTGACTACCGAATCTATCGCTTACCACGGCATCCTTTGCCCGGCTTATTCACCTGGGATCGCGTGGCCGAATGGTCGTTTCAAGAGCAGTTGCCATAAGGCTAACAACCACCGCCCGCTCTATAGGAAGCATCACTGTTCTTAGACTCCCCCCGGCTGTTAGTCGGAGCGCACAATCGATTGGCTGACGCCGCACGGTGCGCAAACCGTCCAGGAGCGTCCGAAAATTGACTCCTAGGAGAGACTGGTCCGCAGGCCAGCTTCCTACCCTGGCTCTCCCTTCTGCTTGGAGGCCGCCAGATGGGTGTTGACCTGTGAGTATGACCGACCATGAACGAATGGGTCTTCGTGGCCAACTCCGACAGAGCCCATTAGCTTCCATTAGGTCCGCGATAAATTCGAACTGAATTATCCCTTACATCCGGTAGAGGCCGCACAAGCGACCTCGAACCTGCGAGCAGACTGGAGGACGCAGAAATCCGTCTAAATCTGGTATCGCTTTTATCGTTTAAAGCGATAATCGCTTTATAAGGCATTACGAACACTCCCGCCATCGCTTTCGCAATGTAACGACCGTTCTCTCGTTTTCATATACTACTTAAATCATAGACTCTAGAAACCCGAGTGCAACAAAAGGGGTGCGTTAGGAGAAGTCACACACACGTGTACGACTCGGACAGGGCGCAGACGAGAAGAAACGTGTTTAGCGTCGCGTCTTTTCTATACATTTTGTATGGAAGTTCTTTAAACGGACTTCGCGTCCGCGATGTGTTATTTATTTTAATATCATTTAGGCTGAATTCGCTTCCAGTCCGTCAAAAAGTTACTAAAAACTATCGCTAAGTTAGGAATCAATAAACTTAAAAAGTAGAGTATTCTTTTTAAAAAATACCTTTTTTCGGTACTAGTACCTTTTTTCGGTACTCGTCGGGCTCTACTCCGGGTCCCGATGGTATTCCCTATTTAGTATACAAAAAATGCCCCTGCCTTCTGCAATATTTAGGATCCATCTTCCGAAATATATGGAATAGCGGTGTAGTCCCACAGAATTTTGGCCGAGCGACAGTCATCTTAATTCCGAAGGTCCCAGTTTGCACCGGACCAAAGGACGCTCGGCCCATTGCTCTCACAGACACTGTGGCCAAAATCTTTTTTAGCATAGTCCACACGAGGATGAGCGAATTCATGCACCGGAATGAGTACCTTGGAGTATCAGTTCAAAAAGGCTTCATGCGCGGCGTCTCGGGCTGCCTCGAGCACAACTCTCTCCTGGCTGCTGCCATCAAGGATGCGAGACAGCACGAACGCCAAATCAATGTATGCTGGCTCGACCTAGAGAATGCCTTTGGGTCAGTCCGACACAGTCTCCTCCACTTTGCACTCCGCTGGTACAACTTCCCACCAGTCGTGCGTGACATTGTAGCCTCCTACTACAACTGTCTGACTTTCCATGTTAAAACGCAAGAATGGACTACCCGCTCTATACCATATTCAATTGGACTATTTCAGGGCTGTTGCCTCTCCCCGACGATTTTTAATATAGTTTTTAATATACTTCTGGAAAGCCTGACCCAGTTTGACAGGAAGTGGGGCTACCGTTTTAAAACAGACGGCCAATACACCTCGTCGTGCCTCGCTTTTGCCGACGACCTAACTTTCATTACCAGAAGCCCCAAGCAGCTTTCCCTGCTATTACAGAAAGTGGAGCTTTTCTGCGACTGGTCAGGCTGTATAAAAGTGAAGCCCTCCAAATGTTTTTGCCTTGGACTCGCCCGCATGGGCACAAAATTTACATCCTATGACCCCAAATTGGTCTATAAGGGCTCTAATATCTCCCTTATAGACCCAAACAATCATTTCAAATTCCTCGGCAGAAAAATCACCCATCAGGGAAAAGACGTCTCGGGCGATCATGTTATAGAGCATTTCAAAAGTTGCCTGGCGAAAATAGATGCCTTGCTAATTTCTGGCCCTCGTAAGGCCTGGATCTATGACAATTATCTAACGTCACATTTGTCATGGCCCTTTCTTATTTACGATTTTACCAAAATCCAACTGTCCCGTCTAGATGCACTGGTGACAGCTAGTTTAAAATCCTGGCTGTCCTTAGCCAAACCAGCTGACCCCTCGACTCTCTTCAGGTCCAAACAAAATTTTGGGCTAGCGCTTAAACTGCCCTCTCTGCTCTACGCCAACTCCAGAATAACCAAAAATTCGATTCTGTGCAATTCCAAAGATCCGGCAATATCGAAGCACGTAATAAGTGGCTGTAGTGATTCAAATGAACTACAAGCCCGCGTAGACTTCCACAAAAGGTTCCTTACTGGAATCAGCCAGAATGGCACTGGTCTGGGGTATGGCAGTACAACCACGAGCGACGTGGACTTGAAGAAGTCTCTTTTGCGGGGAGATTACGACAGCAAGAGTATGGCTCATGCTATTGGCCTTCAATGCCAGAATGATTGGACAACAATTGGTGACTTTTGCATTCCGCCTCCAATGCACTGGAAGGTAATGCTCTATGACTGGACGCCAGAGATGCTGAAATTTTATTTGAATGCCTTTCAGCATACACTTCCAGACCCCAGTAACCTCGCTCGTTGGAGCTTTGCCGAGGATAGTTCTTGTCCCCTCTGTAGCAATACCCCTTGCACAGCTAGGCACATTCTAGCTGGCTGCAAGGTGGCCTTAGATCAAGGACGGTACACTTACCGCCATGACAAAGTTCTCGCTGTTATTCGCGAGGTAATTAGTCTCTCAGTGGCTCGTGCCAACAAGGGTTTGACAGTATCCTCCAAACCCCCAATACAGTTTGTGCGGGATGGCTCTAAAGGCAAAAAACATTTAACTACAAAACCTTTCTCAATAATCGAGAAAGCTACAGATTGGATTCTGGAGGTTGATTCGGTCTCTAAGCAGTATAAATTCCCTGAAAGTCTCGGATGCACAGCCCTCCGTCCAGATATAACTCTTTACTCTCTATCTCGGAAGGTGGCTCTTATCGTAGAATTAACTGTTCCATGGGAATCAAATATCCCAAAAGACCACGAGTACAAATTAAATAAATACCATGATCTTGCAAATGCCGTAACCCGGAACGGCTTCACTGTTCACCTTCACGCGGTGGAAGTTGGCGCTCGTGGCCTGCCAGCTAAATCTCTATTTCACCTCTTTAAAGATCTTGGCCTTTCCAGAAAAATAATCAACTCTTTCTTAGAAAAATTATCTAAAACTGCGATTTGCGCATCTCAAATTCTATGGCTTCGAAGGGGGAGTGAATGGGTGGCAAGGTGAACGCTCACATGTGGCAAGACAGCTGTCCTAAACCTACCACAGCCGGTTCGTAAGTCCGGAATCCACTGCTCACCCCCCAGAAGTGTAAAAAAAATAGTATTATGATGGGCCCGACTCCGGTCGGTGAATTCCATGGCAGCTCCGTTTGTATTTATTTATTGTATATAGATTTATTATTGATTAACACTGATTTAGAATACAATAATAATGTTACAAAAACATTTTTTAAATTTTGCTGCGTGCGCTTGGTTAAAGAAATCCACTATTGAATAACGTCGTTTTTACCCAGATGTCAAGATGTATAAACTTATCTAATAGATGGCACTAATTACAAAAAAAAATATGTTAAAAAAATATATTTTCCACAAAACTTTATTATATAACATAAATTAACTTATTATGTGTTATTATATTAAAACAAACATACATTTCCAAACGTTAGTTTGTTATACATTAGTTTTAAAAATATGATTGTGTTGAAAAACCTATTATGACATGTCTCTATGCTATGTAATCAGTAAAGCATACCTTGGTACGAGCATGGCCTAGTTAGGTTGGCTTAAAAGTCAGAAACTTTGTAAATTATATTTTAATTAATAAAAATGTAAACAAACCAGATGTAACAATTTGAGACAAATAAATTATTACGATTATGAGCATATTATGAAATAATAATATATCATCAATTTAAAGCAAAAAGGCATTAATAATACCTCTGCTACTGAGTCGTTTTTTTGATGACGAACGTTTAATATTCAACGTCAACTGTGCCAGACCGCACTCTCTGTACTTTTAACAAATCAATGAGGACTGGCATTTTCACCCGCGGGATGGCAGGAAGCACAAATCGTTCCAATTCATAAGACAAGAGCTAGAATGCGATTTCCAATTATAAGCCAATTTCAATATTGCCGGTCATAAGAAGGTTTTTCGAATAGATCTTCTACGATTCCCTACAGCCTTCACTAGAACTTTTCTGCCAGAGAGTAAACATGCCATGGTTCTTGTCAGGTCGCTCGGTCACATGTAGTCCTTGGCACATGACGTTTGTTTATTTCGTTTGTTAGAGTCACGGTAAGATTTTGGTTTGAGATACCAACAAGCAATATCATCGGTTGCATAGCAAGGAATTACGCAATGTTTTTAATTCGCCGCGGGCGGTGCTACAAACCCCTATAATCACCGTGTTTGCTTCTTTCCTAAAGCCACACTCATCGGTCATTGTAATTTACGGCGGTGGGCGTGTAATTAAATATATATTTTATTAAATAAGTTATGTTAATAGTTTTTGCATTTCGCGGAGGTCAACGGCTCTCGTTTGTCACTTTTATGTAATCGACGCTGTAGAGCAGCTTTTCTCAAACTGGGTTCCGCGAGATCCCATGAGAACTGGGTTCGTTTAGATATTGATTACATAAGTATGGTATTAGGTGCTCAACTCCATAGTACATTTTGGCAACCCTTCTGCGCCGGCGAAACGCAGGTGGCGCTGAATTATGCTATCATAGAATAGACCACGAAACTAATAGCAATTTATTTGGCCATTTATACTAATATTGATGATGAGTGGTTTTTTATACAGGACTGATTATAAAAACCCAATAATTAAACCAATGATAACAATAATAACATTCAATTATTAGCTCCATCTATCGCATTTTATATAGTGTTTAAAGCGCTATTTAAAGTGCGCTGCTCTACTATTAAACTACGAATGCTGCCATATTAAACATAAGAGAATATTAATAAATTTTTGGAATTATGAGAACCATCTACACCGTTGCGTTTCGTAGTAAAATCCCAGCTGCTAATTCGCAGTACAACGTTAAGCAATCTAATTCGCTATATAATCAATGGTTTAGATATAGGACTGATTCTGTCCGGTCTGGTTCTGATTCAAGTGTAATTTTATTAACTCCTAAATACCATGAGAATTCAAATTTCAAATTCAAATTCTTTATTTACAAAAAATCATAGTGTTAGTTACAAATGAATTAAACCTAACCTAACTGGATCGCACGAGACGTCCGCACTAAGGTAGGCTCAGAATCATATAATTAAGTACGTACTGCCTAATGCTAAATAAAAAATTTTGTTGAAGAATGCCGTGAAAAATAAAATCGAGTACTTAAAGTAAAATTTTAGTAAAAAATAAAATTTCAAATTATCTAAAAAGGTATGTGATAATAATAATAATGATATATAATAATCATAAATAATAATAATCATAAATATATGGTAGGTTAATAATATTGTGTTAGGAATGTTAAGTTAGATAGGAATAAAGCAAATTAATTTTTCGGCTTCTTTCCTTCCCTGGGTGATCAACCAGTGGGTTAGTCTTTTTTGTTTATATTTATTTTTATATTAATACCTTGAGTATAAATGCCGGGTATATCTTTTGTTTTATTGAACAACGACGGTGCCAAGTAAAGAAAATGTCTTTGTGCATGGGAACTATTCAGTTTGGGCACTATGTGATTACTATTAGTTATCGCTCGTGTAATAATTTTATGGGTTGTGTGCTGGTGCAATTCTTTATGTTTATGATAATATAGTATTATCGTTTTAGCAAATGTTTGCCGTACGTCAAGAACAGAGAACTCACGAAAAAGTTGCTCAGACGGGTATCTCAACGGTTTTTTGTTGACAACTCTTAACAGCGCCTTCTGAGCTTTAACAAGTGGATCGAGGTGTGATAGTGCTGCACCGCCCCAACCAAGAATCCCATATGATATAATGCTGTGAGCAAGTGCGTAATAGACAACTTTTAGTAATGGTTTCGACATTACGTTACGTAGAAGTTTAAATGGATGAATGAGTTTGCGAATTTTAGCCGCTGTGTTGTAGATATGGTAAGACCAGGTCAATCTATCGTCCAAAGTCAAGCCTAGGTATTTAATCGTGCTCACCTTGTCTAGATTAGAACAAGCACAGATAGTTGATGGACTGTCCTTACATGAGTGTACTATGAGGGATAGTCCAGCTGTTTGTTGCATTCCCTTGCTTGTTTTGGAAAACGTCATATATTTTGTTTTTTCTACATTTAGAGATAAAAGGTTACAGTCAAGCCATTCTTTTACCCGTTTGAGACCCATTTGACAGTTTTCAAACACTCCCTGCCAGGATCTGTCTCTGAAAACTAGGGCAGTGTCATCTGCAAACAAGATGGCTTTCCCCTTACACAAAGGAATCGATGATAGTCCATTTATATAAATAAGGAATAGAATTGGACCTAGTACGCTACCTTGAGGTACTCCAAATTTGATTCCTGATCTCGAACTAGACGTATCCCTTAGTTGAGTGACTTGAGATCTACCACAGAGGTAATCCTCAAACCATCGCAAAGACGTACCGTGAATGCCTATTAATTGAAGTTTTGTAAGCAAAAGACGATGGGAGACAGTATCAAATGCTTTAGCCAGATCTAAGAATACTGTTACACATTTTTCTCCATCGTCTAATGCCTTAACTATTTCTCCAGTGACGGCTGCAATCGCGTCTTGGGTGCCTCTCGCTGATCGGAATCCAAACTGCATAGGCGTAAGGACGTCGTTGTCCTCAAGGAATGCTAACAGACGTTGCTTGACTACGTTTTCAAAGATTTTAGATAGGCAATTTAGAAGACTAATAGGACGATAGCAACCACAATCGTCCCTGGCACCACCTTTGAATATTGGACAGATAACAGCTTGTTTCAAATGTGCAGGAAAACATCCAGTTGAGAGGCTTAGGTTAACTAAGTGACAGATTGGTATAACTAAAACTCTCTTGTTGGCCTTTATAATCTGGGAGGTAATACAGTCGGTACCTCTAGATTTAGTGGATTTCATGTTCATTGTGTTACATGGTGAATTACATGGTGAAAATCAGTGAAAAAGTCCAAAAATGCTTTGACTGGGATGACATTAACGCCCATTTGGGCAGAAGCATTTTGTATACATAGCCCCCAGGATATTAAATATGCTTGACGAAGTTTTAAAAATGTATATGCCTGAGTCTTATTTTAAAGCCAAAATTGACTCCTGGTTGAAACATGACGCCCGGCAAAATATCCATAAATTATTATTCCCAGACAGTTTCAATCATTAAATGTTATCCTTGACAATTCTTATAATTATTATTTTTATTATTTTGGCTGACTTTTTTATTACTATTACTTATTCATTGATTTTGGTTATTAATGTTTAATGTTATATTTATATATTTATATATTTTAAATATCTATATTATATTTATATATTTTAAGTTATATTTATATATTTTAAAATTTTATTTTATTTAACACGATTATTTATTTTCTGTATTCTATTTTTAAATATTTCCGGTTTTGTTTATTAGTTTTAATTTGTAATGGGGACGGTAATGTGTATTTATAACTTTTTTCTCTTCTTTTTTTAAATTGCCGAATATTTATTTATTTATTTTTATTTATTTAGAGTAGGTATTACAAAATTTAACTAGTACATATACGTCAATACAAATCTAGAGAGCTCGCTGCCCTGGAACAAGTCCTGGCACTTAGTTGGGCAGCAACAGCACTTAATGCTCATGTCGGCCGTGTTCAATTGTTATTTTTATTTTAATAATTTTTAATGCTTATTAAATATTGATATGAATATTAGCGATGCATATTTATTGTAAATGCGTTGTTAAATTAATTAATTAAATAAATACATTTAACATTTATTATAATATTTAAACATACATATTATATTTTTTGTCAAACGTAACATATATAATCTCAAATAAAAAAACTCGAATAACGTTTTAAATGGATTGAATCCGTTGAGAGTGCACACGTTTTCGATTAAACTTAGCCAAATTTCATTGTTCCTATTTTTCCCAATGTTTATTGTTTTGCATTTTTTACATATTTTTGCCAAAAAACTAATGAAAATTAAAATCTTTTTAACTCTTATAGAGGGTTCATCAACTTACACTTAGAGAAGGAACATGTTATTCAAAAAATCATATTCTAAAAATCGTAACGCTATTTTCGCTCAATTTTAGCAATATTTTTCCGCGTATTACTAACTTCTAAAATATAGAAGTACATAAATAAAACTTTTATTACATGCAACTTTAGACCTTTATCTAACTATTCGTATGACATTTATAGTTGAGAAATTCATAAATATACGTTTTTTTAACTTGTTCTTTTTCGAAAAATGTTTGGAAACTGCTGCTATAGAGTGTAGACTGTAGACATTATTATGGCCGCTCTTCGCGGTTATTACGTGAGAAGATATATGTGGAATTCAATACGCTTTCGTATTTAAAATAAGGATGGATTTTATTTGGCTAGTCGTTTTGATTAATTAATTGATTATTCCATACACACAATAAGATGGATGAGAATATACGAGTATGTTGTCAGAAAAAAGACCAGGAAAAATATACCACAACACATTTTCGTAGTTTTTAACTGCATTGAGGTTTTGTAAAGATCTTACTTCCATAATCACAAACCTTTAAATATTCCCAAGGACAATGCTAATAATATGAATTTTTCATTTTGTATTATATATAAGTTTAAGGGGGGCTTAAGCTTATCAATAGCCTACTCATGCCATATAAAACATGAATTTAAATATATCCCTAATTAAATGATGGAATCAAATAAAACTTCGATTGTCGTTAGATAATGCATTTATCAAACGTCATTCAAATTTTCATTGAATTTGCATTCGATTTCATTCAGGGGATATTTCGTTTCTTGCTATGTAAGGGAGTAAGCGATTGAGGGATACTCGAGAAAGCGCCAAAAAAGACATCGCAGAATCAAATTTAAAAATATAATTACAAATGTTTAAGTATGAAAATACGAATAGTCGATAAAGGGTCTACAGTTCCATGTGATGAAAGTTTTGAAATCTACAGGGTATACTTGCTTATGTACAAAAACATCTTTCTTGTCCTCAAGTTTAGCATTTATTTGCAATTATTATTTCTTACTTCAAAATTAGCATATGACAGTCATATGACTTTTCATATTTAGACCTTTCATATATGACCTTTCATATTTAGATTGATTTTAAATTAAAACTATGCAGGATTTATTTGTATAAAGTGATAACGTGACACATATCACCGTTTATATAAAGATCCTCATGCAAGAGGGTAGGGTACAGTCGTTTGCGTATTTCCTTGTAGATCTTTGTATTGCCAGCGTATATAACAATATTTGAGTGATGTATGCATTCTTTGACGTGGTTGGTGTACAAAAGAAATATAGAAGAGACCCAAATGGCAACCCTGAAGCACTTAGGGGGGATTTTCTGGAAACACGACTGGAAACACTCTAGTTCAACCACTTGTATCCTGTCGTGACATACGATGAAATCCATCAGAATAGGTACGTCTGATTCCCAGACCTATCTATTTTTGAAGAAAATAGAATGATTAATCTTATCGAACGCCTTAGAAAAGTCAGTATACAGAGCATCGGCTTGCACGCGACTGTCCATAGATCGAATAGATATTAGCGTGTCAAGTTAATATAATAATACAGTAAAGTGTCAAATATTATAGCGTGTCAAGTTTTACGATTTTATGACAGGCACTTGCAACTTCTCTGACACGCAAACAACTAACATACCACTATCGATATTTCGACATGCTGTAATAGATGTAATCACGTAAAAAATCCATTAAGTCCCGACCTGAAGACAACGTTGCGTGGTTTATGTAAAATCCCTACAATAATCATGTGCATACTCGTATATAGGGAGTTGCTGCAGTGATCAGCTACTCGGAAGACACGTGAACGATCTCCAGCGAGTGATAAGTGAATGCTGGGTGGAGTCTGGGCAACGGTTCTCGCTCACGTTGCCCAACCATCAAGATCATTGCCAAACACTAACCCGGCTGACTCTGAGGCACATTATCCTAGAGCGGAAGCCAGGAGGGTTATACACTACACCAACGGACGAAATAAATAAATATACGACATAAAACAAATAGATACAGATAGATAGACCCTGCAGTAATTTTGTGGGACTCGAGAAAACCCTAGGTCCAGGCGACCTCTATGTCGCCTGATTTTACATTTTAAGGTTCCGGGTTGGATTTCCACTGGGCTATATTCCGTTGGGATGAAATAACGGGATTGCAAATTAAATTCTGTTGATCGAATGTAATAAC
The DNA here is from genome assembly GCA_944548615.1 of Micropterix aruncella. NCBI lineage: Eukaryota > Metazoa > Arthropoda > Insecta > Lepidoptera > Micropterigidae > Micropterix > Micropterix aruncella. Next base: position 3,427,851 of record OX155950.1, read on the forward strand.
AAGACTCGCACTTACACACATGTTACACGCACACATACATATAAACACTTCATAGTAAAGTTGGTTGTAAGAAGTTGTCGTATAATAAACCCGCCCATTGTGAAATTTCTCAATGAGTACAAAAATACAAACAAGACCGCCTTGTCTTCCTCGAGTGGTGACCGGGGTTGGTCGATGACGGGTGCGCGGAGCACTTCTATTACTTATATTATGGTTTTAAAAAATGTCGGCTTACGTAGACTCAGATTTCATCCATGCGTTTTGTAAAAAATCTGCTCCACATCGTAAAAAGTGTTGTACGTGCTGTTCCAGTGTCGAGTGTAACATAATTTATTACCATACCTTGAAACGGAGAATCCTTCCAATATTGTCAACGCGTCCATCTGACGGGTAGAGTCGGACAGGCGCGGGTAGCAAAATATTGCCTACCTATTAGCAGTCTGTGCTATTAGCGATGTGTCAGTCATTAAAATTTAGAGATTCGTTCAGTAGCGACTGATTTGAAATACGATTCGGTCGGTCAATTGAGTCAGACTGAAAAAAACAATCTCTTCGCATAGGATGATTGTCCGAAGGAACCAACGTCGACCGATCGTTCGTATCATACCTTCACTTTCGTATCGTACCTTCTCAGACGCACTTGCCCAGTTTCACCTAGAATCACATTTTATTCCTGATTTATCTCTTTAAAGTGTTTGGTTTCCCTAGGAAAATAATCAACGGATTCCTAGAAAAAAATATAAAACCGCGATTTCCGCATCTCAAGTCTTATGGCTTCGAATGGGAGGGGGGGGGGAGGGGATGAATGGGTGGTAAGGTGCCGCTCGCATGCGATAAGACAGCTACAGAAGGTCGCTAGTTCGGGGTTGTCGCTAGTCCCAGAAGTGTAGTAATATTAAGATAGACACGATTCCGATCGATGAATTTCGTAGCAGGTCCGTTTGTATTTATTATTATATATAAATGCAGAAGTGATTTATGTCCTATTTCGTAAAATACAATATATATATATATATATATATATATATATATATATATATATATATATATATATATATATATATATATATATATATATATATATATATATATATATATATATATTCTTTTTAGAATTGATCAATAAGATGATTATAAAGTAAATAATTATAAAAGCCACGTACATCGTGACGAAGGATTCCCTTGATCGGATTCGGGAATGCTTTAGGTGTTAACGAGAATGATGAATGCCTCTCACTTGCGGAAAGAGGAGTAGGTTTAAGTTGGGCCCATTTTTCAACTAGTAAACGCTCACCCTTCATCCAATTATCTCAAAAATTAAGCTACAATCCTTCTTTATACGTAAACTCACTCAATTTCCTATTATTTCAGGGGAAATAACAAGACAAGACGAGCTACTTGACAGATGGAAGAATTTAAAATTTCGAATTTCGTTTTTTTATTTTCTAAAGGTGCGATATAAAGAAGCTGCGATCAATATTCAGCTGAAAACTTAAAACTAAAAGCGTGACATGCCCTCATATCAATGAAAGGAAGCAGTCAGCTCTTTCCTATTAGTTGGAAAGATTACCTTTAACCTAAATGGATTATTTACAATGAACGAAACATAAAATATGTAAAAATTCAATATTTTGAAATATTTGATAGTTTTGTGTATATATTCTTTTTAGAATTGATCAATAAGATGATTATAAAGTAAATAATTATAAAAGCCACTTACATCGTGACGAAGGATTCCCTTGATCGGATTCGGGAATGCTTTAGGTGTTAACGAGAATGATGAATGCCTCTCACTTGCGGAAAGAGGAGTAGGTTTAAGTTGGGCCCATTTTTCAACTAGTAAACGCTCACCCTTCATCCAATTATCTCAAAAATTAAGCTACAATCCTTCTTTATACGTAAACTCACTCAATTTCCTATTATTTCAGGGGAAATAACAAGACAAGACGAGCTACTTGACAGATGGAAGAATTTAAAATTTCGAATTTCGTTTTTTTATTTTCTAAAGGTGCGATATAAAGAAGCTGCGATCAATATTCAGCTGAAAACTTAAAACTAAAAGCGTGACATGCCCTCATATCAATGAAAGGAAGCAGTCAGCTCTTTCCTATTAGTTGGAAAGATTACCTTTAACCTAAATGGATTATTTACAATGAACGAAACATAAAATATGTAAAAATTCAATATTTTGAAATATTTGATAGTTTTGTGTATATATTCTTTTTAGAATTGATCAATAAGATGATTATAAAGTAAATAATTATAAAAGCCACTTACATCGTGACGAAGGATTCCCTTGATCGGATTCGGGAATGCTTTAGGTGTTAACGAGAATGATGAATGCCTCTCACTTGCGGAAAGAGGAGTAGGTTTAAGTTGGGCCCATTTTTCAACTAGTAAACGCTCACCCTTCATCCAATTATCTCAAAAATTAAGCTACAATCCTTCTTTATACGTAAACTCACTCAATTTCCTATTATTTCAGGGGAAATAACAAGACAAGACGAGCTACTTGACAGATGGAAGAATTTAAAATTTCGAATTTCGTTTTTTTATTTTCTAAAGGTGCGATATAAAGAAGCTGCGATCAATATTCAGCTGAAAACTTAAAACTAAAAGCGTGACATGCCCTCATATCAATGAAAGGAAGCAGTCAGCTCTTTCCTATTAGTTGGAAAGATTACCTTTAACCTAAATGGATTATTTACAATGAACGAAACATAAAATATGTAAAAATTCAATATTTTGAAATATTTGATAGTTTTGTGTATATATTCTTTTTAGAATTGATCAATAAGATGATTATAAAGTAAATAATTATAAAAGCCACTTACATCGTGACGAAGGATTCCCTTGATCGGATTCGGGAATGCTTTAGGTGTTAACGAGAATGATGAATGCCTCTCACTTGCGGAAAGAGGAGTAGGTTTAAGTTGGGCCCATTTTTCAACTAGTAAACGCTCACCCTTCATCCAATTATCTCAAAAATTAAGCTACAATCCTTCTTTATACGTAAACTCACTCAATTTCCTATTATTTCAGGGGAAATAACAAGACAAGACGAGCTACTTGACAGATGGAAGAATTTTAAATTTCGAATTTCGTTTTTTTATTTTCTAAAGGTGCGATATAAAGAAGCTGCGATCAATATTCAGCTGAAAACTTAAAACTAAAAGCGTGACATGCCCTCATATCAATGAAAGGAAGCAGTCAGCTCTTTCCTATTAGTTGGAAAGATTACCTTTAACCTAAATGGATTATTTACAATGAACGAAACATAAAATATGTAAAAATTCAATATTTTGAAATATTTGATAGTTTTGTGTATATATTCTTTTTAGAATTGATCAATAAGATGATTATAAAGTAAATAATTATAAAAGCCACTTACATCGTGACGAAGGATTCCCTTGATCGGATTCGGGAATGCTTTAGGTGTTAACGAGAATGATGAATGCCTCTCACTTGCGGAAAGAGGAGTAGGTTTAAGTTGGGCCCATTTTTCAACTAGTAAACGCTCACCCTTCATCCAATTATCTCAAAAATTAAGCTACAATCCTTCTTTATACGTAAACTCACTCAATTTCCTATTATTTCAGGGGAAATAACAAGACAAGACGAGCTACTTGACAGATGGAAGAATTTAAAATTTCGAATTTCGTTTTTTTATTTTCTAAAGGTGCGATATAAAGAAGCTGCGATCAATATTCAGCTGAAAACTTAAAACTAAAAGCGTGACATGCCCTCATATCAATGAAAGGAAGCAGTCAGCTCTTTCCTATTAGTTGGAAAGATTACCTTTAACCTAAATGGATTATTTACAATGAACGAAACATAAAATATGTAAAAATTCAATATTTTGAAATATTTGATAGTTTTGTGTATATATTCTTTTTAGAATTGATCAATAAGATGATTATAAAGTAAATAATTATAAAAGCCACTTACATCGTGACGAAGGATTCCCTTGATCGGATTCGGGAATGCTTTAGGTGTTAACGAGAATGATGAATGCCTCTCACTTGCGGAAAGAGGAGTAGGTTTAAGTTGGGCCCATTTTTCAACTAGTAAACGCTCACCCTTCATCCAATTATCTCAAAAATTAAGCTACAATCCTTCTTTATACGTAAACTCACTCAATTTCCTATTATTTCAGGGGAAATAACAAGACAAGACGAGCTACTTGACAGATGGAAGAATTTAAAATTTCGAATTTCGTTTTTTTATTTTCTAAAGGTGCGATATAAAGAAGCTGCGATCAATATTCAGCTGAAAACTTAAAACTAAAAGCGTGACATGCCCTCATATCAATGAAAGGAAGCAGTCAGCTCTTTCCTATTAGTTGGAAAGATTACCTTTAACCTAAATGGATTATTTACAATGAACGAAACATAAAATATGTAAAAATTCAATATTTTGAAATATTTGATAGTTTTGTGTATATATTCTTTTTAGAATTGATCAATAAGATGATTATAAAGTAAATAATTATAAAAGCCACTTACATCGTGACGAAGGATTCCCTTGATCGGATTCGGGAATGCTTTAGGTGTTAACGAGAATGATGAATGCCTCTCACTTGCGGAAAGAGGAGTAGGTTTAAGTTGGGCCCATTTTTCAACTAGTAAACGCTCACCCTTCATCCAATTATCTCAAAAATTAAGCTACAATCCTTCTTTATACGTAAACTCACTCAATTTCCTATTATTTCAGGTATATATATATATATATATATATATATATATATATATATATATATATATATATATATATATATATATATATATATATATATATATATATATATATATATATATATATATATATATATATATATATATATATATATATATATATATATATATATATATATATATATATATATATATATATATATATATATATTATTTTTTCAAATTGAAATTATGTTTATTACTAAATAAATGAAATGATAAAATAATGACGACATATCTTGACGACGGCTGAGCCGAAATATTGATATACATTTTGTAACAATCATTAATATTTAAGAAACACTAATCGCCTATTATTTTCCAGCATTCATTCTCGTCTCGCTTTGTTGTGTTGCCGCTGTAGGAGACATTCAGGTTCCAATACCACAGCAGGAAACACCTAGCAAATACTGAAAGAAGAGAAGAAAAAGGCGTGGAGTCACTCCTGGTCACCACAGACCAGATAAGTGCCCTTTCATTATTTTATCATTTCATTTATTTAGTAATAAACATAATTTCAATTTGAAAAAATAATAATTTACACATTTACAATCAAATATATATATATATATATATATATATATATATATATATATATATATATATATATATATATATATATATATATATATATATATATATATATATATATATATATATATATATATATATATATATATATATATATATATATATATATATATATATATATATATATATATATATATATATATATATATACCACTAACTTTAGACCCTATTCTTGATTTTTATCCGTGCAAAACCGATCTATAAGACATTGTATCGTATATACCAAGATATAGTATAAACATTCCAGTGCAAAAATGATCTAATGTAAGATTGCTAGGTAGGAACATAAGTCACTTTTCCTTACAAAAAAGTTCAGCGCTAGTGTAATATAAATAGAATTAAAAGTTCAAGATATACATGTTTTCAAATATTATAAAATAACTGTGATAATAATAAAAAAATGTACATTATTAAAAAATATTTATAACTAATTCCTAACATTGAGCACGCTATGCCATTATATGAAAAAAATACTTTTAATCAGCTGTGAAACTGCGAAAGTCCCCGACTTGTACCTACAGCAAAAATGTTGAAACAATTATTCGAAAAAGTTCGAAACAGAAGAATAACGGGGTTTCACTCTGATATCAAATATTCCTTTTCATTATTAAAATTTCGTACTGTCACCCGTTGAAAATGCCCACCCACTGACTGATGGGAAAATGAAGAATATTTAAAAGCCCCTGAAATACTTCCGCCCATTCATCACTTTTTTATTAATTCACTTCCCCATGGAAATCGTAGAAAAGCAGCCGCCGATGAAGGGGATCCTAATGCGGATTACTTGTCAAATATTCGAGGCGATAATTAAAAGTTAAATTGAAAATGTTATAAATATATGTTCAGAGAGGAGACAAAGGCTGGTTTTATTTTTCAAAATTGTCTTTGTTTATTTTTTATGATACTTTGCCGTACTAGTTGTAAACTTCAATAGAAGACAATAGAATTCTGTTTTAATTATTGTCTTATTTCTCTATTCTTTAGTCATTATTATTGATTAAACTAAAAATACTGCTACGCAAATGCCCTAATCAATGATAATAAGAAAAAAACATAATAAATTATTTTCCTATCTTAATCGGTCTATTTTTTTCAGTATTTCTTAAAGTACCCATTGAATGTTTTATATTAAATGTATCATGAATAACGTTGATGTAGTAATGTCAAACGCGTTTTGCTATTTCGAAACTACACTTGCGAGCAACTAAATCGACTCACCCCCTCAGTTCGGATAAAAACCAGTTTTTTTCTAAAATGACTAACCAGATGTACACCAAATATATACGTTTATGAAAGCCTAATTATTTAGCTTTCTAATTACATCATTTTGATCAAAATCGGTATGGAACTTTTTTAAATAATAATATCTGAACGTAAGTATTGGAAAGTACTATATTCGTCGTAAAAAAATTCCGCGTCCTAATCCCTCATAAATCCCCCCGGAACAGGTTGATTTTTAGCAGTCACTTCTCAGTAGTTGACGCGAAAACAACTCCGTAAGCCAAACTTATTATTATCGTAAACGTATGGATACTACGCCAAAAAAGTCCGCCCAGGTTATTGCTTTATTGCAGCAGGGCCTTAGTCAACGTACAGTTGCTCGTCAAGTGGAATTTAGTCAGTCTGCCGTCTCAAGAGTAAAAAGGAGTTGCTCGAGAGGACGTCAGTTGGAGCATAGAGCAATGGCGGTCAGTTTTATTTACTGACGATAGCAGAATGTGTCTGTATGGCAGCCATAGAATAGGCTGGGTCTCCAGGCGTGCAGGTGAGTGATTTTCGCAGTGCTGCTTCGCTGAAACAATCTCCTACGGCGGCGTTTCCTGTAAGGTGTGGGCTGGCATTTCTTAAGAAGGAAGAACCAACCTCGTTTTCGTGCCAGGGGGAGGTCGGAGAGAAGGCCTGAATGCTGAACGCTATATCAAATTATTCTCCTGGATCATGTCATACCGTATGAAGGATTTATTGGAAAAAACTCTGTGTTAACACACGATAATGCACGGTGTCACACGCGCGTATCACTCGGTGATTTTTAGATGAAGTTGGTTTGGATACGATAGACTGGCCCGCTCTCAGTACAGACATGAATCCCATCGAGAATTTGTGAGACGAGCTGAAACGAAGAGTGCGAGCCAAAAATCCGTCAACTTCTAATATCTACGAGGTCAAGACAGCGTTGTTAGAGGAATAGGATGGGATTCCTCAAGACTTGACCAAAAAACTGATCAGAACATCGAGGAACCGCATGCGAGCTGTCATCTGGGCAAGGGGGGGTAACACTAAATATTAATTTAATTAACGTTCCTTCTTAGGTTTGCATTTTCCGTTTTAATTTAATTTTAAATATACCCAGTTTTCTACTCCTGAACATCATTTTTCCTCCCATTTTAAATTTTATTTAATTAAAAAAAAATCCTAAGCGGATTTTCATAATCATGGTATTAACAGAGATCTAATAAAATAAGGGTTTTAAAAAGTATATAATTGTATGGATACACTAAGCCATTTTTGAAAAAAATAAGTTTATTTTCGCACTGAGGGGCTGAGTCGATTTAGTTGCTCGCAAGTGTAGGTTTATGGTACTTTGTTCCGGAGTAGCCATATGCTAAAGAAAAACATATATTTATAGTATGTCTCCGCGCATTGCCGTCGTTCAGTAGTTGATTGATATTTCGAAATCCTAATGAATGAAAATCTCTAATGCATTCTTTACAAAATACATGGTAAATGGAAAGTGCAGATGCAGTATAAATAATACATTTTTGAGGTAAGATGGTGAAGAGGGATTGTGCAGCTCGTCATAGTCATAGTAATGATAATAACATTATGGGACTATCAATATGGAGCCATTGTTTTTTGCGATATTCAGGGACGTGGTCACGCTTTCGCAACTTAAGCAAATAGCATATACATACAATCTAATAGCGTTACGATATCTATCTATGCCAGCAGTCGGAAAATAAAGTATTTTATTAACCCCTCGAAAGCCAGCCTTCGCGGGCAAAAAAAAATACGCCGCAACTTTTTGGTCGATTTTGTAAATAAATGCTAATAAAATCGTTTTTTCATTAATTCCGTCTTGTTACTGCAACACCCTGTGTTGCAACCATCTACGATGTGTCCTTTCCTCTCATAAGTAATAAATAATAGTAAACATAAATAAATAAAAGCTAAAATAATTAAAGTCAAACAATGAGTGCCAAACGCTCTCTATAAATAAATTCAGACGCGCTCTACGCACTAATGCATTTTGGAATATTCTAGAAGGCCATTAAGTAGGTAGAAATCGTATCCGATAATCGCAAGCCGTCCAAAGAAATATACTCGCCGGTCATTACTTTTGGGTTGTGAGCGGTCCGGGGCGGGTTCGCCTCGGGCCGCCGATCAGATAGAAGAAACCCCTACTTCGAATCACTCTAGTTTGTACGGATTTTAAAAAGAATTTTAATGTGTTAAATTCAGTGCTCAGATTTCCAAGAGAACGCACCGTTCGGTTCGGGGACTGGTTTTTTGCCTTTTTCTTGTTATGTTAATTCTTCTCCTTTCTTTGATTAAATTTTTAGGATTAAATTCTCTCTTTATTTTTTTTTGGAAATTATTTTCATAGCATATATCATGTTCATTGTCTTTATATAATTAGATCTCATTATTTAGATAGGAATACTGGGGTATTCGTTTTGTAATTTGGCAGGCCGTAGGGCCATATAAATATTTAATTATATAGAAAAATAGCCAATATATTCTTCTTCATTATTCAAGAGAGGTAGCGCGACACAATCCGGTTGGGGCTCACACATTTTGATTTCATATTTTCTGTTCTTGGTTCTTTCAATTTCCCCATTTCTCCATGTAAGAAATAATTAAATTATATATATAAAGCCGGCTGTACAAACCGGACATAAGGTAGACGGAGTTTGGCTAGGGTTCTTTCGGAGGAACGTGACTACCTCGTATATAAAAATTTTAATTAATAAGTACCTTATTTATTACAATGGTGATTTCCCATACGCCGAAATAGGTACCCCTAGAAATTCCTTATAACATACCCAAGTAAAACTTATAAAATTCTCACGTGTTCCGGTAAGATTGGTGCAATAGGTACGGTGCGATACTAGTGTTAAGCAATCCTAATTTCTAAAAACGAAAATTAATACTAGCACTCGCCATAAAGAGCGAGATTAGAAATAACGGTCATAACCCGCAGGGGTGAAAGGTCGTAAAATAAAATTGTAAAAAATATAATTTTAAACATCGTTCTTAAATATTTTTTTGTTATTTTGATTTACATTTCATCCTCCATAAAAGGAAATTGTAAAATATAATTTTAAATATTGTTTTTTTAAACATTTATATATTGATCTACATTTCCTCTTCCATAAAAGGAAACCGAAAATATAATTTTAAATATTATTTTTTGAACATTGTTTTATCTTGATTTACGGTATCCTCTCCCATAAGGGAAACTGTAAAATATAATTCTTGTAAATATTGTTTTAAACATTTTTATTATTTTGATTTACGTTATCCTCTCCCATAAGGGAAACTGTGAAATATAATTCTTGTAAATATCGTTTTAAACATTTTTTTATTATCTTGATTTACGTTCTCCTCTTCCATAAAGGAAACTATAAAATATAATTTTTTTAAATATCATTTCAAACATTTTTTTTTGTTTTATCTCAATTTACGTTCTCCTCCTCCATAAAGGAAACTGTAAAATATAAAAATTCTTTTAAACATTGTTTTTAACATTTCCATATTTGATCTACATGTCTTCTTCGTGAAATAAACTGCGAAATATAATTTTAAATACCATTTTAAATATTTTCTTTATGTTGACTTACGTTCTCCACTGTTGTAGAATAAAAACCGTAAAATACAACTTTGAATATTATTCTAAATATTTTATTAGGCTCGATTTACGTTTTCTCTTTGATAAGATAAGACTGGAAAATATAATTAAGAATATTCGTCTTCAATAATTTTCTTTGATTTACCTTCCATATGTCGTAAAGAAATAAAGCGCATATTTTAAACCACTTCAACACTGAGTATAATTTCATTCATTTATTTTTTTTGAAGGGAAAAAGGGGTAAAAAGAAACTACACAAAATAAAAGGAGAAATATATATTTAATTATCCTCTTCCGTTCATATACCTACTCCCTCTAGTTACCTTACCTAAATATATTCTATCTTCCTTCCTCAATTAGTCTGTCAATTATAATTTGCCGTTCCCATCTGTGGCATCCTCCTCGTCCATTTCCAATTATAATTATCAATTTTCTCATTTATTTAATATCCCAGATTTTATTTAATTTTCCTAATTTCCTTTGAGGCATATTCCCATTCCGTATAATTCCACATTTTATTTTTATAACATAGTCAGTCTCCTGGGCAGACGTCGCCTCCCGCAAAGCGCCATCTATCGGCCGCGGAGTGAATCATAGTACCCCGTAGTAGTCGGTTCGCCCGTCGAGAGGGCGCTGATCACGGCCCCGCCGATTTCTGTTTTGTCGCCGCCAGCCGAGCGCAGACAGTTTACGAGCCAGAAATAAAGTAGAAAGAATATAGTTGCATCTCGACATTTGGAACGCAGAATTTCACCAGATTTTAAACTCTTCCCTCTCCACATACCGGACGCCTCATCAAGGCGAGTCTCACTTCACACAGGACACCGCACTTTAAATAGCGCGCAGATTCGCGCGCTCTGAGAGTTTTCCCACGACCCTTCTCCGATAAACTTACTTGAATGAGCTGCCAGCCTCTCAAACGGTGTTACCCTGTATTCCCGTAAATTCGCCGCGCAGAAGCCTGCTTCCGGTGCAGGTCTGCTTGCACAACCAGCGAACCGCCCAGCGCCTGGTGGCCTGGCGCCCCATGCTCCTCGTAGCTACATTATCCCTCAATAATAGGTAGACATCTCTTATTGGCCACCAAAACGCTGTTTTTGCTTAATTAATAATAATAATATCAACATAGTATAAATTCGCATAAATAAACATCAATAATAGAGCGGTTTCGTTGCAGTTTTGGCGCCTCAACTTGGGGCTCAATTTTTTTCAAACTAAATAGATACACATCAATTTCGAATAAATTGTACATTTTTTTTTAAATAATAAAACTAATATAACCGCTCTGGGCGTTGCAGTTTTGTCGCCCAATCGCGGGGCTTATTATTGTTATTTATCTTATATAGCCCACGTTGGCTGCAGTTTTGACACCCAACTTAGGGGCAGAATTTTTTTTCAAAAATATAACAATAAAATACAAGTACAACAACCCACCCACCCACCCTATTTTACTGTGTATAACACATTTTAAAAAAATAAATATTTTATATTTATCGCATCGCACCGTCAACCAACCTACCGAACCACACACACAAGACACAACAATTTTCTTTTATAGCAATAATTTTCCTTAAGTTTACGCATATTTTGTACATTCCAAACATTGTTTCCACATAATACAAACTGGTCATTATTGATCCGCGGAGACAGATCGATTCCGACGCGCCAAACAGGCTTAGCAACTAAAGGTATCGTCACTTAGTAGGTAGAAAAAAATAAAAAACACACATTTCCGGGTCACTACAAAAAAAAATGGCACCAAGAAAAACAAAAAATTCGAAAAAGAAAAACAACTCTAATTACGATTTCGACGACGAATCTCTCAACGGGAAAAACAAATCACATCGGCAACCTTCTCCAAATCGGGAAAACATAGAACAGGACGCTCATGAGAGCACGTCTAGACACATAGATCCTGAAAACAGCAACTTGGCGAGGAAAAACTCCGAAAAAAATGAAACAGCACCGGCAACGTCAAAACCAAGATTTCAGCCACCAACTCCGGAAGATATGGAGGAAAACCTAAACGAATCAGCAATAATGCAAATATCACGACAAAGAGCTTTCTCAAGCGACATTTTCCAGTCGAGCGGAAGGAGTAATACTCAACCAACTCTGTTCAAGTGGAAAATATCTTTTGACGGCACAGGAAAAGTTTTGGAATTTATTGAAAACGTCGAGGACAAGGTTCAATCTAGGGGCACCACTGAAAAGGAACTACTTCAAGGATTTTCAGACCTTCTGGAGGGTTCAGCCCTGAGATGGTTTAGAAACGTGAGGACTTACACGACCAGCTGGAAACTACTCAAGGCCGCTTTAATAAACAAATATGAGCAGTTAAACTACGAGACAAAACTTGAGAACGAGATCAGAAGTACCAAACAGGCTTCTAACGAAAACATGGACGACTTCATTACGAGGCTAGACTGCCTAAACTCCAGGCTAACTTCAAGATTACCAGACAGGGTCATCTTAGAAGTAGCAAAAATGAACGTTTTACCCATTTATCATACGTTGCTAGGTACAGTAAGACTAACGGATATTGGGCACTTACTTGATGTCGCGAAAAACTTCGAGCAATACATGCTGCCAGCGTCATCGCAGACTACAAGCGCGACTTCGCAGCGAAACAGCTCACATTCAAGGCCAACGAAGGTTCCACAGGTTGCAGCTCTGGAAAATGCATATCCGGGACACCATATAGCCGAAGGAAATTTCTACGGTGAAAATGCGATGGAGCAGGAACACCATCAAAGCGCGAACATATCGTCAACCAATAGAGCTCAACACGCGCGTCCGCACTTTCAAACAAACAGACAGTACGGGAAAACCGACGAAAATTTTCGTCAAAGAAACCCGTGGGCAAATCAGTCATGTCTAAAATGCGACAAAATTGGGCACAACTTTAGGCAATGCAGGACTTATCCTATGCTAATATGTTTCAAGTGCAAAACACAAAACGTCTCAACCTCAAATTGCAACAATTGCAATCGTTCACAAAACCGGCAGAATACAAATCAGCCAAAAAACGCTTCGAACCACTTTCACAGTTCAGGGGTGTAACTGGTAAAGTGGAGAAACACATAGTCACCGCCCTAAGCGACCACCTAGATACAAGGCCTTATGCAAAATTCAAAATTTGGGACGCGGAATACCAGGGTTTAGTCGATACAGGATGTTCAATTTGCATAATAGGTTTAAATACCCATAAAAAAATATGCAAAAATGACACAAAATTAAGAAAAACAGAAACTCAGTTATCTACGGCGGACGGAAAAGATCAACAGGTATTAGGTATTGTAACACTTCCTGTTCGATACAAATCCATAACAAAAAATGTCAACTTTCTAGTATGTCCTACAATAACAAAAGAGTTCATTTTAGGTATAGATTTTCTGCAAACTTTCGATGTGAAAATTTCTGTCGATTATAAATACAATATCCAACTGTCTCAAATAAATGAAAGCCGCGTAAAACACATAATAGACTGGCAAAATTTACTTCCCGAACAACGGGACGAGTTACAAAAAGTTATCTGTTCATTTGAGGACATTTCATTCGAAAAAAACGGTCTAGGAAAAACTCATCTAATCGAGCACAAAATAATAACGTCAGGGGATCCAATTCGCCAGCGTCCGTATCCACTTTCTCACGCTAAGGAAAAATTAGTCAAGGAGGAAATTGACGAGATGCTAAAAATGGGAGTAATAACACCCATAAGATCTCCGTGGTGCTCACCTGTAGTGGTAGTCACAAAAAAAGACGGGACGCCACGCGTTTGCCTCGATTCGAGGAAATTAAATTCCGTCACTCGAAAAAATAGGTATCCCATGGTATCCTCGAAGACAATCCTAGACAGACTAGGGAATGCTAAGTACTTATCGTCCATAGATTTATCAAAAGCATATTGGCAAATTCCTATGGAAAAATCATCCATCTGCAAAACAGCTTTCGCGGTGCCGGGCAAAGGGTTATACGCCTATAAACGCTTAGCTTTCGGTTTGTGCAACGCAGCTGCAGACTTACAAGCTTTAATGGATCTAATCTTTGGGCCTGAATACGATAATCACGTATTCGCCTATGCAGATGATTTAATTGTAGCATCACCTAATTTCAGGGAACATATAGAAACTTTAAAACGCGTCAGGCTAAGTTTAAAAGAAGCAGGACTTACAATAAATTTAAAAAAATGCGAGTTCGGTCGTTCGGAACTCAAATATTTAGGTTACGTAGTAGACCGCCAAGGGTTAAGAACAGATCCGGAAAAAATCAGTTGTGTCAACAATTTTCCACGTCCAACAAAAATCAAAGAGGTAAGAAGTTTCCTCGGTCTATCCGGTTATTATAGAAAATTCGTAAAAAACTACGCAAAAATAGCCGAACCGCTATGCAAATTAACAGGTGGGAAACGCGACTCAAAAATAAAATTCGAATGGAACGAGGAAGCTGAGGCTGCTTTCGTCGAGCTTAAAAACGCACTGACAACAGCACCAGTTCTCGTATGCCCAGATTTTTCCAAAGAGTTCACCATTGCATGCGACGCTAGCGACAAGGCAATTGGCGCGGCTCTAACGCAATTTTCCGAGGAAGACCAATTTGACCATCCAATCTCGTATTTTTCAAAAACTCTATCTGCAACAGAACGCAACTACAGTGTTACAGAAAAAGAGCTTATGGCAGTTTTGAAGGCTGTTCAGCACTATAAAGAATACATAGATGGGGCTCACTTCAAAGTGATAAGCGACCATTCATCCTTAAGATGGCTCACGCGTATAGACAATCCCTCTGGGCGTTTAGCAAGATGGTCTACCATTTTATCTCAATATGACATGGAGATTATTCATCGAAAGGGAACACTAAACGTGGTGGCAGACGCGTTATCCAGGATCCCATGTGATGTGATATCCACTCAGGAAGAAGAAAATTGGTATGACAAAATAATAAAAAATCTTGAAGAAAATCCGACGTCAATTCCCGACTACAGGTTGGAAAATGGGAAATTATACAAATACGTACCGACTAAAAAAGGAGAGGACTTGCTAAGCCCGTGGAAACTAGTATTAAAAGAAAATGAGCAGGAAACCGCCATAAAAGAAACTCACGGCGGCGAATTTGCATCGCATTTCGGTACTTTTAAAACGCTAAAAAAATTACAATCGCAATACTTTTGGCCAAGAATGTCTCGTCAGGTGAAATCCTATATCAAAAACTGTGATATATGTATGGCACATAAGATCAAAACCACGCCACCCCATGGACTTATGATAACACCCAAGGCGGTGAGCAGACCAATGCACACTATCAGCATTGACCTTGTGGGACCGTTGCCTCGTTCTACTGGAGGAAATACATATATTCTATCCGTGGTAGACATATTCTCCAAGTATTGTTGGTTATTCCCTCTAAAAAAAGCAACATCAGAAAGTATAACGAAACACCTCGAAAACAGCATTTTCCTACAATTCGGCACACCGGCCGTTATCATATTAGACAACGCCAGCTACTTCAAGTCGCGCAAATTCAAATCGTTCGCCGAAAAGTACAAAATCCCTCGTTTGTTTTTCGGATGCAATTATGCTCCCCAATCGAATGTTGTAGAAAGGTATAACCAAACCATAGAGACGTCTCTCGCAATTTTGGTAGGAAAAGACCAGAGAAAATGGGTAGAATTTCTGGGGAAAATCCAAAACGCCATTAATTCGCATGTTAACCTAACTACAGGCTTTTCTCCATCTTATCTCATGTTTGGGAGAGAGATGATTATTGATGGCCGGTACCATAACATAAAAAGCTTCATTCCGGAAAATGAAAATGAATTAGACATAGAAGGCAGGGAAAAATTCGCCGAAGGTCTAAAAAGCCTGGCTGACACGTATGACATTGTCCAAGAAAAATTACTTGAGTCATTTAAAAACAACGCGAACAGGTACAATTTAAGGCGGAAAGATCTGCGTCTAGCTCCTGGAGATACTGTGTGGGCAAAAAATCACACCCTATCTAGGAAAATAGATTTCTTTTCAAGCAAACTTGCACCTAGATACATAAAATGCAAGGTTGTAGCGCGCAAATCGCGAACCGCGTACGAACTAGAGGACGAAACAGGTAAAAACAAAGGAATTTTTCATGTCAGACATTTATTTAAAGGCTAGTGACAATGTCTAAAAACTAAATTCATACTATCTCCTAGGAAAACAGTTACGCAAGGGAAAATAATATCGTTTATTCCGAAAGTCGCTAAGTATTAAAATACTCTTGGGGTGGGTCTCGATCTGAGCTCCGTGGACCGGTAAAAGAAAGGAAAAACATGTTTGACAATATATAATAAATGATTAAACACTTTATTAACACAGCAACACACTTACACAAACACATACACGCCACATAAAAAATAAGACATATATAAACATTTTTAAAACTCAAAATACAAGCACAAAACTTTTTTTTTAATTTTTTTTTCTCACCAAAGCCGGCAAAAATAACCAGCTTTGGCGAGAACAATCTGAAGAATGATTGTGTTTCGTCAAGCAGAGAACATAACAAATTAACAAATATATTTTCTCAAAAAATAAAATAACAACATTATACTCACGACCAAAATATGACTTTTGTTCTTTAATGTATTAAAATTACGGGTTAGCAACACCATACAACCACCCTAAACGGTGACTAAAAAAGTGCAATATTTATTATTTTTTTTACAAAGCATATGGAATCCCTTATAAGATAAAACGCCGACTCCTGAGGTTAAAACCAGGCTAGGTACAAATCAATTTGGGTAAACAATGCAATTTTTAATTTTATTATTTTTATGTTCATGAACGAACAATTTTTAATATAAAATATTTTGAGCGCACAATGTGCATACTTGCTCCACAATCCGAGGTTAAAACCGGAGGGGACAAGAGGAAGAAGGAGTTTTCTTATTTTATTATTATTTATTTACAAATATGGAATGCCACTCAAAGAGTGCTTCCTCCAGACGAACGTGTCAGGACGCGCCTAGCGAAACGCAAAATGATCACGACGTAGTCTAATTATATACTTACCATTATTTATTCTTTCTATATAATACCACAAATATTGGTCGTGAGAAAATCTATTAAAACATATGTATATATCACAAACTTATATATATATATATTCCACAAATCCCAGTACCTCTGTATTAAATCACCTCGACTCACCACAATATAAACATACATTGAAAACCAAGGTCAACTCTAAAAATTATAATTAAAACTCAAACTAATAATAGGGTAAGAAATAAGTTTGACACAATCAGGTGAAGTATGAAAGGAGAAATGGAAGGAATGCCTTGGATGAGATGAACGAAAGGTGTATGGAAAGGCAGCGTTAGGAAAACCCGTTTGATGGAAAATGGAAATATTACACCTACACTATTTTCTATTTTTGTTATAAACAAATAGATCATTTATTTTAGTTTGATTAATCGCGTAATAAAGCGACTATGTTTATATCGTATTGACTCGTTCACACAGGATTAAAATCCAAAATTACAAGCTAGTATCTCGACACTGATGTGAATCGTTTCACCTTACTGGGGTATAAGCAAGTAATGATTATACAATGGTACACATTGACTTTAAACGGTGGCCCTGACACTAAAAGCTCGGCTAAACCAAAATGAAGATCAAACAAAAACAGATTCTGTACACTCAAGGATAGTGACAAATCTCAAGTCCTTATAATATTTCCCCATATAATTTTTTTTAACTCTATTTATCTGCTTGTAACGAACAAAGGTGGTCACGCACCATTCAGAGACTCCGAACCCAAAACAACTATTTTTAAAATTCAAATATCAGGAATTTATTCGACATATTTTCATTTTGATTCATTTATTTATATTTGTCCCTGTTTTGAAGAAAAAATAAACCGGCCCATAAGCCGTGAATACCCAACCAGATTGCGATCGCGCTACGTACGTAGTATAGGAAATAGTATTAATCGGGTTTTATAGGCTATAGTTCAGTCAGCAAAGACGTAAAAAAAAAAAAAAGGATATTCTTTGTAAATAAATGAGCACACCTAGTAATAGTAATTACCAAACCCCAAAAACCAGTCCCCGGCGGAAGAAGAAAGAAGAAAGAAGAGGAGGAGAAGCGTCCCGAGGTCCAGTTTTCGAGCAGCTTCCAGTCGACATTTGAACACACTTCACCACAACCACTGCGGAGCATCCCACGGACTCCGTCAGCAGTACGGAAGAACCCGCGCAGGCCGAAGGCAGCCGCGCGGGGCGGTCGCGCAGATCGTCCGAAAGGGCTGGATCGCGCGATCGTTGCAGCCTACGCACAGGACCGGCACAGTTGGGCGACTACACCCGCCCGGTCGCTGTAGCGTTCGCATTCGCGCAGGGGCACGACTCTCCGTCAGCTATTTCGGCGAGAGACCGCGCAGGCTGAGGACAGCTACGCGCGGGCGATCGCGCAGTTCGCCACCAAGGCCAGAACGCGCGGTCGTAGCAGCCTACGCACAGGGCCGGCGTAGCCAGGTGCCTACACCTACACGGTCACTGCAGCGTCTCGCGTCCACACACGGACACGACATCATAGAATACGAGTATCGCACCTTCATATGTATAGTATACTAGCAATGGACTACAACTATATTTTGTTTAGAGTGTCAAGAAAGACAATAACTTTGTGTAAAGTGCATTTTTCCAGAAACACTAGTGTACGAGGAATTGTACATTAATTCCAGTCAAATTAGAAGTTCATTTTACAAATTCCATACAAGGATCTACAAGCCGCAATAGCAGGCTTAATCAATTGCAGGATTCCGCACGTCCCAGTCGGACATCCCACTAACATCAGACTTTTTTTTGTTATCATGTTACAAGACTGAACATCCCAGCTGATGGACCTCGGCCAACGCTTCACCGCAGCTCTTCACCTCCGCGCAACTTCGCAACCGGCGGCGTCTACGTCTTCACTTTATTAATTTTGTAAGTCGCATCCGTACCAGCCGCCACATTTGTTAGTGACAACCAAACTTACCGGAATACAACAGCCCATTCATTATCATATTTCTCAAACCTATTAAATTAATAAAACGTGTTAGCTTCTTACTAGGCATCGTGATGTATGATCGAGGGCGGCGTAGCGCCCTGCGTAGCACTGTAGCATTAGGGATAGCATGTGTTCTCACCAAGCCGGCATTGCAACACCCTGTGTTGCAACCATCTACGATGTGTCCTTTCCTCTCATAAGTAATAAATAATAGTAAACATAAATAAATAAAAGCTAAAATAATTAAAGTCAAACAATGAGTGCCAAACGCTCTCTATAAATAAATTCAGACGCGCTCTACGCACTAATGCATTTTGGAATATTCTAGAAGGCCATTAAGTAGGTAGAAATCGTATCCGATAATCGCAAGCCGTCCAAAGAAATATACTCGCCGGTCATTACTTTTGGGTTGTGAGCGGTCCGGGGCGGGTTCGCCTCGGGCCGCCGATCAGATAGAAGAAACCCCTACTTCGAATCACTCTAGTTTGTACGGATTTTAAAAAGAATTTTAATGTGTTAAATTCAGTGCTCAGATTTCCAAGAGAACGCACCGTTCGGTTCGGGGACTGGTTTTTTGCCTTTTTCTTGTTATGTTAATTCTTCTCCTTTCTTTGATTAAATTTTTAGGATTAAATTCTCTCTTTATTTTTTTTTGGAAATTATTTTCATAGCATATATCATGTTCATTGTCTTTATATAATTAGATCTCATTATTTAGATAGGAATACTGGGGTATTCGTTTTGTAATTTGGCAGGCCGTAGGGCCATATAAATATTTAATTATATAGAAAAATAGCCAATATATTCTTCTTCATTATTCAAGAGAGGTAGCGCGACACAATCCGGTTGGGGCTCACACATTTTGATTTCATATTTTCTGTTCTTGGTTCTTTCAATTTCCCCATTTCTCCATGTAAGAAATAATTAAATTATATATATAAAGCCGGCTGTACAAACCGGACATAAGGTAGACGGAGTTTGGCTAGGGTTCTTTCGGAGGAACGTGACTACCTCGTATATAAAAATTTTAATTAATAAGTACCTTATTTATTACAATGGTGATTTCCCATACGCCGAAATAGGTACCCCTAGAAATTCCTTATAACATACCCAAGTAAAACTTATAAAATTCTCACGTGTTCCGGTAAGATTGGTGCAATAGGTACGGTGCGATACTAGTGTTAAGCAATCCTAATTTCTAAAAACGAAAATTAATACTAGCACTCGCCATAAAGAGCGAGATTAGAAATAACGGTCATAACCCGCAGGGGTGAAAGGTCGTAAAATAAAATTGTAAAAAATATAATTTTAAACATCGTTCTTAAATATTTTTTTGTTATTTTGATTTACATTTCATCCTCCATAAAAGGAAATTGTAAAATATAATTTTAAATATTGTTTTTTTAAACATTTATATATTGATCTACATTTCCTCTTCCATAAAAGGAAACCGAAAATATAATTTTAAATATTATTTTTTGAACATTGTTTTATCTTGATTTACGGTATCCTCTCCCATAAGGGAAACTGTAAAATATAATTCTTGTAAATATTGTTTTAAACATTTTTATTATTTTGATTTACGTTATCCTCTCCCATAAGGGAAACTGTGAAATATAATTCTTGTAAATATCGTTTTAAACATTTTTTTATTATCTTGATTTACGTTCTCCTCTTCCATAAAGGAAACTATAAAATATAATTTTTTTAAATATCATTTCAAACATTTTTTTTTGTTTTATCTCAATTTACGTTCTCCTCCTCCATAAAGGAAACTGTAAAATATAAAAATTCTTTTAAACATTGTTTTTAACATTTCCATATTTGATCTACATGTCTTCTTCGTGAAATAAACTGCGAAATATAATTTTAAATACCATTTTAAATATTTTCTTTATGTTGACTTACGTTCTCCACTGTTGTAGAATAAAAACCGTAAAATACAACTTTGAATATTATTCTAAATATTTTATTAGGCTCGATTTACGTTTTCTCTTTGATAAGATAAGACTGGAAAATATAATTAAGAATATTCGTCTTCAATAATTTTCTTTGATTTACCTTCCATATGTCGTAAAGAAATAAAGCGCATATTTTAAACCACTTCAACACTGAGTATAATTTCATTCATTTATTTTTTTTGAAGGGAAAAAGGGGTAAAAAGAAACTACACAAAATAAAAGGAGAAATATATATTTAATTATCCTCTTCCGTTCATATACCTACTCCCTCTAGTTACCTTACCTAAATATATTCTATCTTCCTTCCTCAATTAGTCTGTCAATTATAATTTGCCGTTCCCATCTGTGGCATCCTCCTCGTCCATTTCCAATTATAATTATCAATTTTCTCATTTATTTAATATCCCAGATTTTATTTAATTTTCCTAATTTCCTTTGAGGCATATTCCCATTCCGTATAATTCCACATTTTATTTTTATAACATAGTCAGTCTCCTGGGCAGACGTCGCCTCCCGCAAAGCGCCATCTATCGGCCGCGGAGTGAATCATAGTACCCCGTAGTAGTCGGTTCGCCCGTCGAGAGGGCGCTGATCACGGCCCCGCCGATTTCTGTTTTGTCGCCGCCAGCCGAGCGCAGACAGTTTACGAGCCAGAAATAAAGTAGAAAGAATATAGTTGCATCTCGACATTTGGAACGCAGAATTTCACCAGATTTTAAACTCTTCCCTCTCCACATACCGGACGCCTCATCAAGGCGAGTCTCACTTCACACAGGACACCGCACTTTAAATAGCGCGCAGATTCGCGCGCTCTGAGAGTTTTCCCACGACCCTTCTCCGATAAACTTACTTGAATGAGCTGCCAGCCTCTCAAACGGTGTTACCCTGTATTCCCGTAAATTCGCCGCGCAGAAGCCTGCTTCCGGTGCAGGTCTGCTTGCACAACCAGCGAACCGCCCAGCGCCTGGTGGCCTGGCGCCCCATGCTCCTCGTAGCTACATTATCCCTCAATAATAGGTAGACATCTCTTATTGGCCACCAAAACGCTGTTTTTGCTTAATTAATAATAATAATATCAACATAGTATAAATTCGCATAAATAAACATCAATAATAGAGCGGTTTCGTTGCATTACCTAGTAATTATTTTCGTTAGTCGTATATAATATATATTTATGTAGGTAATATATATGGGGGCCGGCCGAAACGGTTACGCGTGGATCTGTCAAACGACGCAAAGTGCCTATAGGCACTGTTGGCGTTCGAAGGGTTAATGTAAAATAATGTTCCCTTCCATTTAATGATAATTTCCACACATTATAACATTTTATTTAAATATTATCAAACGTCAGTTTTGGTACGAAATCCTAACAAACACAATATTGATAGTGCAAATCATAATAATAACAAAATTATGGCCACCCACTGTATTATACCGTTTCTTTAGACTCGTATGATAAGTATGATGGCTTTTTGAGGTCTGACTATTGGGAATGTGTCGTGTGCCCCATAACGTAGACTATACTACGATCGGCTTTTAGTCTATCGTCTCTCGTGCACACCGCAATGAAATGAACCCACGCGCGCGCGCGCGCTCGATCTGATTGCGTGAAACTGAGTGCTACGCCTGCAAAGGGCTCTTCCGCACCGCTGAGGCGGGTTCGCCAGTATAACCCGCAGGCTTTTGTCGGCAACAACAATAACAGCGGTTCAACTTCAAATATTTCAAAATACTAGACTTTAGACCCGTTTACAAAACAATAAATTTGCGTGACCTCCCAACAATAATTATTAAGTCAAAATAATGGGGACAACATTTTTTTCTTT
The DNA here is from genome assembly GCA_944548615.1 of Micropterix aruncella. Lineage (NCBI taxonomy): Eukaryota > Metazoa > Arthropoda > Insecta > Lepidoptera > Micropterigidae > Micropterix > Micropterix aruncella. The sequence goes on from OX155950.1 coordinate 3,450,840, forward strand.
TTTATAGTTAGGTTCATATAAATCATACCTATACGTGAACACTGGTTGTTAATTGACTTAAAGCCGTTTGCAGAAAAAAATAAACATGGTATAGATAGGTTACAATGGCATTTAAACGTTGAAGTTGATGGTTTTTAAATGAAGTACGCTATTTTTATTGCTGTTTTTCTTTATATATTTTTCGGCGAGTTTCTAACGTTAGATTTAAGTCGACATTTAAAAAAAATAATCTGTCTGTAACATAAGATTTATCGGGGGCGCCATCTTTAACGACGAGATATACAGTTTAGTAATTACGTTACACAAAGGCTTACGTTTTTATAAGTGAGTTATTAGATTCCCAAAAAATATTTATTGCCGGATTATGTTAGTTACCTAACTAATAAGGAAACAGTCACTGAGCAGTCTTCTTAAAAAAAACAACAAAGTAACGATCATAAATTCTCCACTTAAATGTCGAATGAATCTTCCGTGCTCTTTTATACCAGGTTAGAGAAGCATGATACAGTTAGTAAGGCCCGGTTTCTAAAAGCGACGGATACCGACCTGTATCGGTTTCGGAAATACATAGATTTTCTAAATTCATTGATAAAGTGACAAATTCATTCATGATTTTCGTAGTATAATGTACCTAAATTATATTTTTCAGGGGATGTTGAAATAATATTAGGTGGGAATCACTAAAAACAGGAGAAGGGAAGCGAGGGGGAGGAGGATATGTTTTTCTCAATATGATCGAGGTGGCTTTCAGTCAAAAATGTAGTAGTAAATTAATAATAATATGTGGGATATAATGATTAAGTAATTTCACAGTACTGTCTATTTAATTTGCTACTTTCTTTCCACCATTTAGTTACCTTTTCCGAGTTACAATCAACTTGAGACATACATAAAATTTGTATTTACATTCGTAAAACGTGTATCTACATAAAATTTTATTTACTTATTATGACTCCTTTCTTCCCAGTTCCCACCTCTCCCTATGTGTGTTAATTCTTCAAAAAAAATGATATTATTGTGTTTAAATTATGAATGTTTAAGTGGAAACATGTAATTAGCTTTATTTTTTTTACTTAATAATGTTGTAACAAATTTATTGTAACGGCTGTATGTTTCCTTAATAATAATAAAATTTTTAAAAAAATACATCTTGGTGGCAGGATCCTGTTATTTATGAAATCGTCGCTATTGTTTGTCAAGTTAAAGACGGCTAAAGATACAATCATGGTCAGCTCTGGTCTTCACAAATTTGCCTTTTTCGGGGTGCCTAATAGTAGTGAAAACAGACTCAGGTCTAAAGACCTCCGATCAGATACGCCAAAACGCTTCAACATTGCCTGACATCCTGCTCCTCTCTATGGAGCGGCGATTATTATAAATAATTTGACGGAGTAGCCATGTGTCACGCATAGTGACTTATCTATGGAATATTTTGAGGAACTATCGATCAAAGCCTACAAAAACAAATCTATTATATGGCTTCACTTTGTCGACGACACTTCTGTATTCTGAAAGGTAGAAAAATTTCTTAGACATCTAAAATGTTATTGTTATTACTCTTTATTGTAAAAGGCGACAATGAGCAATATTATGACAATCTCTTACAACCAAATATATTATGAAGTGTTTGTATGTACGTCTGCATGTTATATTTGATGTAAGTGTAGGTATGCCTTGTTATTGCATTCGATCGACAAAATTCAAATGTAATTCCGTTAATTTTATCCCTACGGAAAATGGTGGGCCAGCCGGGAATCAAACTCGGAACCTTTGCCACCGGTAAACTCCCTACACCCAAAGATAAAATTCACCTATGAAGTAGAAAAGAATGACTCTCTGACTTTTTTGGGGCTTAAGTCGCCATTGTATTTGACCGATATATTCATTGCTAATGCATTTTGTTAATAGAAGCCGAGTGTTGTTAAAGGCAAATTGTATTGATTATTGAGCAAAACGACAGTTTTTCGGAAATCGTTACCTATATGAATTCGCCGCTTTTAGAAAACGGGCATTGATGGGGTATGTTAAAGACTGGGCCTTAGTAGGGTATGTAAACTATACCTTCCGGTTTAAATGCCTTTTTCCATCCCACATCCCGTCTTTTTCTGTCGGGTCCGCCGCGCCCGCTTCCTCCCGTATCTTTACAGTTTGCCAGTATGTATAACGTATTTGTTTGAAATCTCCATTTGCGGCCGGTGTTTTTCCTCAGCGCTCGCGGTGTAATGATAGCCGTATGCGGGCTGCATTCAAAGTTTGTCGGCGTTTATTGCAACATAACGCGTACGGCTTCCTTGCCTTCGCGGGCGGACCGCGTTCACGGGACGAGTACGTATACTTCCTCCGCTCTGCCTGCATTGCACCTGCATTGCACATTATATTTTAATATCGACTCGGAAAGGCTGCGGGGAAGACTCGCGTCGTCTAAAGGTCGACCACCATAAAGAAAGCCCTCCTATAGTGTCGAGCGCGGCGCATGGGGAAATCCGGCAACAGCTGATTGTCCGAAACAGTCCGAAAGCACCCGACAGGTAACTTCAATCGTCCGATCAGGTGATATAAAATGCAAGCCCAAAAACAAACGAAAAACGGTTTTATAGATGAATCCACTGACTCTACGTGAAAAGGCCTTAGATAAGCAATCGAAAATTATATTTCTGTTTATATTCCATGCTGATCAAATAGACCAATTTTAATTTGTGTTATTATTTTAGACGTTAAATAAATTATATAATAATTTACGATTACAAAAAAAATAACTCTATTTAGTTATTTTAACCTTTAGCTACCCACTTCTCTTGGTGGAATATAGTAACCGAAGCTACGTCACCTCACTTAAAATATTTACACCCCCCTCTGGTATTTTTTGTAATGCCCAGTACAATTGTTTAAATTTATAGGATACAGTGAACTGACAAAATCATAACTCCTTAACTTTGGAAACTCTCAATATAATAAAAGTGCCTACGAAGAGAGGAACGATAGCATCGTCGTCGATTCATACGCAACTTTTGAAAGGGCTGGTGGGATTTACTTACCACCAATGTCACCCTGATATAAAATAATGTAAAATATAATGTCTCGAGTACTCTCCCAATTAACACCATCCTAACTCCACGAGTTTTTCGAACTAATAAGTTCCCACGGTCTCGTACTTCGGTCAGCCTCTGACAATTTACTCAAAATTCCTTGCCATGATACTGATTTCTACTCCTACTCTTTCTGTGTTTATGATGCAAGACTCTGAAACGACCTCCCAGCAAATATACGAAATTCGCCTTCGTTAGAATCATTCAGACTCACCTCAGTACTAAAAGTAAGTACTACTTATCTCTCATATCTATCCCAATTTCCTCTCCTCGGGCATTCTTAGTTTAAATGTAGTAGTTTGTATTTTAAGCAAACAAACGTATTTGTTAAATAAATCTTTAGTTAAACAACGCGCGCATGTGCCACTGCGCTATGATTAAGTTAGTTGTAAGATATAGCTATGTGGCAAGAAGATCGCCTTTTTGTATTTAATTTGTGCAAATAAAGAGTTTATTATTATTATCATACTATAGGTTACGGGCAATTTATCTATATGGACGTAACTCACAGTGTCGTGAACGGATTAAAGCTCATTCCTCAAGATCTCGCACACTCACACCGTAAGGTATGTCGCACGATAAGATAACATCGGCGGAACGTGTGTATATTCGCCACTAATTTGATAAGGGGCATAATAACGATGCCATTAAATGAAACATTATCTAGAAAGCGGATTAAAATAGCTGTATAGTTATGCGTTCAGAAAGTGGAACTCTTCGGAGACGGCAGAGGCGGTCAGGTGGAAAGAGTGCACGGTCACGGAATTGACCCGTAGAGTCACATCTCCGCTGAGATCAGAAGCGATCCATTCGATCGGGGCATAAGCAAGTACAATCGTATAAACAGCTATAGACAATACCTTGTGTAAATTCACGCGGGCACATTTTTATATCAGCTTATATGAAAAATGCGATGGATGCAGTGTTAGGCAAAATTTAGTCGAATAACGATTGACGATTGAATACGTTAATCGCGATTGACGACTAACGATTGATACGTTTAATCGTCAATCGGCGACTAACAATTGATTATATTCAATCGTTAGTCACGATTGACGGTTAAACGTCGGCGATTGATATTCTCGACAGCGGTCAACTTCAGTTTTGCGTTTTTTGTCGGTCGGTGCGGTCGCCCAACGCAACCGCGACTGCGACCGCGACCGACCGACCGACGACCGACCGACTGACGAGGATGAATTGTCGGGTGGTAGGTATCTATAGGGCAAGTTAGTCGCGATTGACGACTGACGATTAACGACCAATTGATTTAGTCGCGATTACTTCAATCGTGATTAACGTTAGTCGCGACTAAATCAATCGTGACTAAATCAGTCGTGATTGATTAGTCGATTGAAATATTCAATCGATTGACCCAACACTGGATGGATGGCACTGATGATTAAATGTTATAATTGTTATCATTGGTTTAATTATTGGGTTTTTATAATTAATCAGTTTTTTTATAAAAAAAAACCATTCATTATCAATGTTTATGGTAGGTATACAGATTTCAATAATAATTACGCACTTTGATGTTAACATAGTCTAATAGGTTGCATTCTATCTTTCCGTATTGTTGCTGTGATTTCATTAGACTATATAAAAAAGGTTATAGATGGCACTAATAATAGAATGTTATTATTGATATCATTGGATAAATTAATGGGTTTTTATACTCAATCACTCCTTTATTAAAAAACCCTCATTATCAATGTTATTATAAATGGACAACTAGAGTTGTCAACTACAGCGGGCGAGCCCGTCACCTCAGGAAGTTTTAGAGATTAGTCGTTCTGTCTCCCTGAAGTGAGCGCAGAAGACTTGGACAAAAACAGTCCACCATCAAGCTCTGCCAAAAGCCCGTAAGAGGCCATAGCCTTAACCGCGAGATAGCCAGGAATGCTACCCAGCGGGCTTACTCTAACGCCCTTACTTCCAATTGCGACCAGATTACTCCAGTCTCTCGATTGGTTACGAGTTCGAGGTCGCTTGCGCGGTCCTCTCCCTTACAAAGCGGTGAAACGGTGTATACCGAATCTATCGCGGACCACGGCATCCTTTGCCTGGCTGTTCACCGGGATCGAGTAGCCGATGGTCGTTTCAAGAGCATTCGCCGTAAGGTCCGCAACCACCCCCGCTCTATAGGAAACATTACTGCTTCCAGACTCCCCCGACTGTTAGTCAGAGTGCGCAATCGATTGGCAATGCCGCACGGAGCGCAGACCGTCCAGGAGCGCCAGAAGATTGATTCCTAGGGGAAACTAACCATAAGGCCAGAGTCCTACCCAGGCTCGCACTTCATGCGTGGAGGCCGTCGGATGGGTGTTGACCCGTGAGTGTGACCAACCCTGAACAGAATGGGTCTTCGTGGCCAACTCAGCAAGGGCCCCTTAGCTTCCATTATAAATGGACAAATAATAATTGCTATTAGTTTGTTAAATTACTATTTTATTAAATTGCTATTAATCGCCGCCAATGCTATCAGCGCCACCTGCATATCGCCGCCGCAGAAGTGTTGCCAAAAGGTACTATACCGCTGAGCAATCTAATACTATATATAATCAATGATACGACCTAATTATTATGCTTTTGGAAAGATACTACGAAGTCAAATACTACAAGAGTTAAAAGCACAAACGTATGGCATCACTTTTAAAACTAAATAAAGCAACAGATTCTTCTAACGTAAATGAGCAGCGCGTAAAAACAATCTTCAAATGAAATCACAAGTGTCATAAAAGTTGAACGAACAGCGACCGGACAGCGCCGCTTTATAGTTCAAGTACTAACTTGTTCTGAGTAATTGCAGTTCGCGGGTGCGATAGGAGGCAACAGAACAATGAAAAGTGCTGCGAGGCGAATGCAGCGATCACCGTTATTATTTTGCCCGCTGTTTAATTAATTAATGAAAATTTCGCAACGAACTCCGGCTTCATGGTTTCTGAGATACAGGAGACGCAGTATTTTAGTGTCTCAATTCAAAACCAGTTACACGGAAACTAGCTATTTTAGCGCCTCCCTGATGGCTACATACCTGCTAGATACTTTAAACTGTACCATAAAGTGGTTGTTATCCTGTTTTTAGAGCGAATGGCAGGAATGAGTAATGGGCTGGCTAATCTAGTAATAAATTTTAATGTCTATTAAATGCTAAAAATAAGCAATCGAGTCGCACAGAAATCCGACAGGATATATATAAATCTCTTTGGAAAGCGAAGATACGCGACATAGGTACATCAATCGAGTAAAAAGCTGATATGTTAAATATATACAGGGTGAGTTATAATTAACCGGCATCCTTGAAGAGGGTGAACCAGTACGAGCAAGTTAGGAACTTTTGAAATAAATTTGTAAGAAAATAAAAAAAATATTTTTTAAAACATTTTTTTATTCGAAAAATTAAATTTTGTGATAAATAATATAAAAAGTGCTGATCACGATGCGCCATCTAGCGGTAGGTAAAATCTCGCAAATATTGTTTATCAGCGATATTTTACCTACCGCTAGATGGAGCAGCACGCTCAAACCTTTGTCAAACTTTTATTTAACAGTTTTTTTTTCAAAAAAAATATCTAAATTTGTATAAGTACATGCTTGAACCAATTCACCCTCTTGAAGGATGCCGGTTAATTAAAACTCAGCCTGTATATACATTAAAAAATCAATGTGATTGTAAATTCTTATCAGAATAATTTAGGATGATGAAGCTATATGTATAAACAGCAATAATAATAATAAAGGTTAATTACTTATTATTTAGTAAGTGGCTTTAATTATTTGTTTTTTATATAATGGGTCAAATGTGTGTATATTTGCCATGAATGTTTGTATGAAAAGAACAGTAAAAGTTTTCAGAATGAATGACAAAAAAATACAATGAATGGCCAACAATCATTTTTTGTCTCTGAAAATATTCTCCGTGGGCGTTAATGCAGTTTTCATACGTATAAGCCAATTTTTATAACAGTTATTCTACTCCTCCGTGGTGACCTCGGCAACGTGTTTTCATATTTTTCGACAGCTTCTGGCGATGAAGATCGCTGACAGAATTGAATCTTAATTTATAGGGAACAAGAAGTCACAAGGTACCAAGTCTAAACTGTACGGAGGATGGCGTTCGGTGTACGGAGGATCATGAGTTCTACGTTCCTCTCCCACATTACTTAGTTTGTCGTTCGATAATTTTAAATAGCTACTTAATTTCAATTTCTGTGATTTTTTAAATAATTGATAAGTATTACTTAACTAAGCTACTCTATTTTTGCGCCTTTAATACTAAATGTATAAATTATTTGAATGAATTATTTCTTAGATATTGCCTACTCGATTAGCTAATATATAAGTATGTTAGCAATTTTGTTTTTTATATATTGTACCTACGCCTGAAAGGTTGATTCTGCCGCACTGAATAATTTGAAAACTCCCCGTTACTACACCATAATCAAAATAAAATAGAATAGAATTGAAAAAAAAAATCATTTAGCTGGCTAATGAATATCTAGTTTAAATATACAAAATAATTGGCTGTGGCTCTTAAATTGAAAAGTAAACAGAAGTTCGTTATGATCTCTTAAAAATATTTAGCCAAGTCAGTTAGCACAGAGATAATAGTCGCAGTTTTTCGGCACACATAAAGTCGACCAGCTCGCGATTTTATGTCAAAATAAAGCATTTCTATATCATTTGCATTCATTTGACATTTACTGATATTATATGTTCTGCATTCCACGACTTTACGTCTGACCAATGAATGAATTAAGCGGTTGCGCAATGCGGTTATAAACGAACCTATACAGGCTATAAAAAAATACGAGTAGTCATCTCAGAATGTGTTTCAATCGTGTTGAAATATAATCGAGAGCGCGTTTGGAGCACATCATCGTTCGTGATATTGGCATCTTAAGGAAAGTGCACGGTGTTCTGCCTATAAGGCACAGTATACATTTACCTGTATACTATATATAAATATGTAATGTATTCTAACTACGTATACTGTGATGTAGGCACAACGAAGGGCAAGGGGGCCTATATTATACGGGCTGTTTCAGAGCAGTGATAAGAGTAATTTCGCATGCTGAATCCGCATTTTCTCCTCACATAGACAGAATATCCTGCGTGAGCGCCATGGTGTCCCACAGTTATATCACCCGGGAGATAGTGACAGAAAATTTCAAGCCATTTGTTACAAGTATGACGACCATTTCGAAGATAAATTAGGTAATTCATGAAATAAAAATAATGGTCTTATTTGTTATAGGCCATGTTTTAAAACTAATTATATTTAAATAAACATTCACAAAAATCACTATGCCTTATCCTTTTCGTCGGTTCTAAATAAGCGCCATATTTAGAACCGCCGCAAAGAAGCAGATTTATTTAACATTCACTATCTCTTGGCCTGTAATGAAGGTGTTATTACTTTTATACCTATAAAAATCTATTACAGATTTATAAAGTATTTTTATTTGTATTTTTTATTTTTATTTGGTAAACAGACAACGACAACAAGTAACAATCGCCAAAAATACAAAATAATATTATGAGTAATAAAATGATTCCACTGTTTTCTTCGTTAAATCTCTCATTGATTATACATATTTCTTTATTCGTAATTTTATTTTATTTATTTTATTTTATTAATTTACAATAACTTTATAATTATGTCATATACACACCATTAACATACTATGGTTGAGTTGGGAGAGATTGAGCACATCCTATGGTGAAAATGTCTATCCGCATTCCTAACTAGGTCAGAGACCCGTATCTAGGGATGCTGCTTTTTGTTTAAAGGTATCGACATTGATTTTTAAAAATCAATGGTATCGATGAGCTGACTCTTTTGATGTTATGAACTTACGTTGCATTGCATAATACATAAGAATATATACATATATACATACACATACATACACACATACATAAATATATATATACATACCTACACCTACATATACATAAGCAAATAATACACAAGATTTGATATTAGTTAGTAATACATAATTTAATAAAACAACTTAAATTATTAGCGAGATTGAGAGAAAAGTGAAAAAACAAAAAAATTAAAATGTAAGTGATGCGAGACAAATATAATGTGAGATTTACATTTTTGTCATACGAAATTATACATAGAAATTATAACATTGCTATTTATTTTGTAGTAATGATAAATGAAAAATATAGTATAAAAACCGTTGATGCGATTAATAAGACATTAGATTAGAGGAAGGGACCAAGTACTGAAATGATTTTCTAATGGTTTCCTTGAAGTGAATTTTACCAATTGAGAAAATATCAACGTACCTGGACCTATGATTGTATGTTGTCATAGTTCTGTTTATTAGGGAGTGATTGGTATAGTTGCAGTTGTATCTCTTTGTATAAAACAGGCACGGGTCCCGAATAATCGACGCGGGTCCCGAGCTGATAATCGACGCGGGTCCCGACCAGATATGTCTTGTCCAATGCATTATTAATTATATTATAACGTAGAGGATTAAATCACAGCACATGTTGTACGTCTATCTTCAATATTAACATGTTTGAAAGGAGACAATCTGTTCTTATACGACTTATTACCCTAACAAATGTATTTACCCTAAAGCACCAGTGCCTTAAGAATTTCTTCTGAATGCGCTCGATTCGTTGCTTGTAAAAATTGTATTGGGGAGACTTATATGTATGGTGTATTTTATGTTACTCAATTACTTTCGAAACCTGCAGATTTCAGATTCAGAAAACAAAATTTCTCGTAACTATCTCTCGTCCAAGCCACGTTGATAGTTAGGGCCAACCCGGTTCGTGCCATGTGTGTCGCGTAGTTTGCACGCACCTTTATCGTCTTCGGAGACGGGACGTGATCTTTAATTGCCGGGCGCCACCCGCAATATCCCCACAAATGAGGTTGTTTATATTATGATCTGCATACGTCCCTGCATGGCGACGGCACGGAGTGGCTATCACGGCAAGATGGCCCGCTCGTTCAAATGACAAACATTATAGGCCCCTCTCTCGCGTTAATAAGCGGGGACTCGTGACCAGACGCTTGCGGACGCAATTTGCGCAGCAGGTAGAGAGACGCGAACGCCCGTTATGCCCGGGCCCCACGCCCATGCGGACAATAAGGAAATTGGACAAAACGGCTCCTAACATATAGACGCGAAAGTCCCGATAACGAAACTACCCATTCGACCGAATGATCGGTCGGTAGCATAGTTTACCACACAATCTTCGCTTTACTGGTGACAAACACATAGAGATTTCCATAATTTAGATCTGCAACTTCTAGATATATAGATTTAACCCTGCTCTTCATGTTCCTCATGCTGGTACCAACTATAGGCAAAATTCATTTCTGTGGCGATCAAGTGACAATTTCAATCTGTACGAGTATTAACCCTTCAAATGAAAGGCGTCCTTTTGGGGATGCAAGTTTTAATACACTGAAATGAAGGGCGTCCATTTGGGGACGCGATGGGGGCCGTTTGCGAAAAAATCCATTTAAAAATAGAACGGGCTTCTTTATTTTATCGTATGATGCCAGAAAATAGCCAAAGATTCGTTACTATTAAATTCTACGATAGTATCATGCGATAAAAGCTGTATGAGATATTGCAACACTCCAAACGTCGTGGAACTTTCCACTGTTGACAGCGACACAAAGCGCCGAACGAGTGCTACGCGGCGCGCTACAATTATTGTGATTTTAAGTGTTTTTAGTTGGATTTTACCCGTAAAAGTGAGTTATATGCATTCTAAAATTGTGTAGGAATGATAATTACCGATTGGAGCAGGCCATTTCCTTTTTTTCACTTAGTTTTTAGTAAATTTGTGAAGTGACGTATCGCATTCTCGATGGCGTCGCAGCGAAAATATTTTCGAAACGAATGATATCAGGCGAATGTAGTAATAATATTGGTTTATTTCGCTTATAAAATCGTTATTATTCAATATAGGAGGTATATACTCAAGGAATTAGATGTATTTTGATATTTACACGTCGTTTACAAATGCAACCACGTTTTCATAGTTTATATCTTGGCGGCAAAAACCGAGATTTTTCAATGTTTGTAGAGAAGGCTTGGATTTCTATCGATATGAAACAACAAAAAAATACGGAAAAAAAATTTTTTTTTTCGATATATTTATTTTTGAGAAATTTGGTTATTTGAATATCGGGTTTTATAGGAAAACTAAAATGCAGCTTAAAATAACATACAACTTTTTTTCAATTTGGGCTTATTTACTGAGGAAATCTAGACTGTGTCTCACCATGCGGTGTAAGATCGTTATACCAGCCTGGGGTGACGGGTTCGCCCGTTGTAGTCGACAACCCAAGTTGTTAGTCAGAGTGCACAGTCGATTGGCTTATGCCGCACGGTGCGCAGACCGTCCAGGAGCGCCAGAAGTTTGATTCCTAGGGGAAACTGACCATAAGGCCAGAGTCCTACCCGGGCTCGCATTTCATGCGTGGAGGCCGTCGGATAGGTGTCGACCCGTGAGTGTGACCAACCCTGAACAGAATGGGTCTTCGTGGCTACCTCAGCGAGGGCCCATTAACTTTCTCAACGGTCAACAGCACAGACACGATTGGGTTACTAACTATTTTGTTTTTTTTTTGAAAAATGTATTTTTGTTTTTTAGATGTCTTTTAATCGAGATCCGGATCGGACGCCGCCCCAGGCGTTCCTAGATCTCCTGGAGGAGTCGGGGTCCAATTCGGATGAAATAGATGAGGGTGCAGCGCCGGCGTTCTGGGATGATGACGTTGGATATGACGATGACGACGCAGATATCGTGAAAATGTCGATCGATTTTCAAAGCCCCGGCGGAACTCTGGGTAATTAGTAAGTATATAAAGAATTCCATGTTATTTTCAGAATTTATCGTCAATTTATTGTATTTTTGTCTTTCAATAGTGAGTGGCCGCTGTCATCATCCCGGTTGTCGGCTGCGCCGCTGCCTCCACCACGCGGGCCGGTTGCAGCCCTCGCTGGCACAGCGCGGGGACTGCCCGTTCCGGCCCAGCATCCGCCACCCGCCGCCGCCTAGAACCCAGCGCTCGCCCGCCGGGCCGCCCACCCGACGCCTATTTTTCGCCCAACTACAGAGAGGTATAAAATACAAATATTTATTTATTTTCCAAAACTTTTCGGTACGAGTACTTTACCTTCCTAATAACTCACATGAATACTCAATATCATTAAAACCATAGATTTAAGTAGCAAAATTGCGTTTAAAAGTATCCGAAGACGACTCTATTCGACCATTCGGCTACCCGATACCAGGAGATAGCCGGACAAAGGATGCCATGGTCCGCGATAGATTCGGTACACACCGATCACCGCAAGACAAGGGAGAGGATCACTCGAGCGACTTCGAACCTGTAACCAGTTTCGAATCGCTAATCGCTAGTTTAGGTAGGTTTAGGACAGCTGCCTTGCCGCATGTGAACGTTTACCGTACCGCCCATTCGCTCCCCCTTCGAAGCCGAAGAATGTGAGATGCGGAAATTGCGGTTTTAGATAATTTTTCCAGGAAGGAGTTTGAAATTTTCCCGGAGAGACCGAGATATTTATAGAGTCACCCGTTCTCTCAATCTCGGTCTTCGGCGGGTACAAATACACCAATTCTTCTAAGGACGGTCAGATTATCGACGATCCTACTAAGCAGTATTTTGTTACTTTTCAGACATCGCCGCTGCGTACGCGCTCTGCTTCCCCTGTCTGCCTTTCGCCGCCTAGCACTCTAAGGTCTGTATTTATTCATTTTTCTGGAAGTCTCTAACTATAGAACACCTTTGATAATCCACTATATATAGATAATCCACTATATACATTGATCTGGAAGTCTCTAACTATAGAACACCTTTGATAATCCACTATATAGGAATTGTGTCATAGTACATCAAAAATCAATAATATTCACCGAGACGAGATTTTAAAAGTGTATGTTACCAGCCGATTCTAACTTATAAACCTCAAATTGATTCAAACTAGCTAAAACCAAGTGCATAAGGACCTAACAAATGGGTCTAGACACATAGAATACTCATTATTATTCTTCTTCTTCTTTTGGAGAATACATTTTAGTCAGGATAGGAGAATTTCATATATGAAGGAGCTCTCGTACAAGTGAAAACAGGGCAATCATCATCCGATATTGGAAAAGTGACTTAAAACTATTAGCATACATTGATCTGGAAGTCTCTAACTATAGAACACCTTTGATAATCCACTATATAGGAATTGTGTCATAGTACATCAAAAATCAATATTATTCACCGAGACGAGATTTTAAAAGTGTATGTTACCAGCCGATTCTAACTTATAAACCTCAAATTGATTCAAACTAGCTAAAACCAAGTGCATAAGGACCTAACAAATGGGTCTAGACACATAGAATACTCATTATTATTCTTCTTCTTCTTTTGGAGAATACATTTTAGTCAGGATAGGAGAATTTCATATATGAAGGAGCTCTCGTACAAGTGAAAACAGGGCAATCATCATCCGATATTGGAAAAGTGACTTAAAACTATTAGCATACATTGATCTGGAAGTCTCTAACTATAGAACACCTTTGATAATCCACTATATAGGAATTGTGTCATAGTACATCAAAAATCAATATTATTCACCGAGACGAGATTTTAAAAGTGTATGTTACCAGCCGATTCTAACTTATAAACCTTAAATTGATTCAAACTAGCTAAAACCAAGTGCATAAGGACCTAACAAATGGGTCTAGATACATAGAATACTCATTATTATTCTTCTTTTTCTTTTGGAGAATACATTTTAGTCAGGATAGCAGAATTTCGTATATGAAGGAGCTCATACAAGAGAAAACAGGGCTATTTCACTTGAAATCTCAATTATCTGCATACTTTGAATATCTTTATACATATATTAGTACATATATATATTATTACATATATATTAGTACATATAGTATACATAGGAAATAATACACGAGATTTGGTTTAGGTAGTAATATATAATTTAATAAAACAACTTAAATTATTAGCGAGAGCAATTGAGACTCCGCATACATTGGACCCCTTTCAAGCAGGTACTTCTTTATAAGTATTTTGAATGAATGTTGTTTGCATTCTTATAACTCTCATTTAAATTATTATAAAATCTCGGCGCAAGGAAGTAAAAATGCCTTTGGGCAAATGAGGACTTTACAATCGGAATATTATAATTCGACCCAGTAGCTTGCCTTGTGTTTTTAGTTTGTTGGCTTCTTGTCTGCTGATCCTTGATTCTGTGAAACTCAATTCAGTAGCCTCCTCGTGTGAAAGGCTACCCCAGGTAAGGCTCTTGCGTCTCAGGCCTCACGGCTAGTGGATCGGTTTCTCCTGGTGGATTTCCCCGGGCGCTACTGGACGGTTTGCGTACCGTTTGACAATTTGAATATTACGATGAATAATTTTACTACATATCTTTTCTACTACTTATGAATAATTTTACTACGTATCAATTGATTTTATATTCCCTAAGGGGATTCATTTTTCACTGGACTGTTACGGGATGACATAACGATTCTAGTAATACCGCAGACTTCTAAATCGGTCTAAGCGTTTAGAAGTTATGATGGAATAAAGAAACAGAAATTTGCGGTCAGGGGAAATTTTCGATCACTACAACAGAATTAGGTTTTTGAAATTGAATTGAAATTCAGACTTTCAATATTGAAATTCAATATTGTTTTAATTTTCAGGCAACCTCTGGCGGCGGCGGGGCGACTAGCAGCGGGCAGCGGACGCGGGAGAGCCGGCGCGCGACGAAGAGCGACGCGCGGCTTGCCGGGCAGCGCGGCAGGCGGCGAGCCAGGCGGCGAAGGAGGCGGCGCGACGGCCGGCCGAGGAGGCCGCGCGGCAGGCCGCGGACGACGGGGGAGGGTAGCCGGCGGGGCACGGCGGGGCGCGGGCAGAGGTGGACGGCCGGGGGCATATAGACGCGGTAGGCACGCCGCCATGCGAGCTGTGGTCGGTGAGAATGTCTGGTGTCAAGGTCGTGAAATTGTAGAAGTATGTAAGACCGATGAAGACGTCCCCGCTGTATTGAAAGAGATGGTGGATGAAACTGAGAGGGTTCGTCGTGATTGTCGCGCTAGGGAGTCAGCAAGACGTCGACAGCGGGACGTCGGCACGAATGCGGACGAAGGCGACGAGAATGAGTTGTCGTTAGACGCGGAATCCGTCATAGCGCGGGAACTGTTCGGTGGCGATAGGGCGGCTATGTACGCGGCTATGTACGCGATAGGGCGGCTTTATTTTTATGACATGTTTGTTTTATTTTTATCAAATGACTGTTACTGTATAATTTTTGTACTGGAAATTTAGTAAATACTATTTTGTACTAGAAATTTAGTACCAATAAAAAGCATAAGTCGCATAAAAAATAAAGAAACGTATAATTGTATACCGAATATACCTACCAACTAATAAAAGTTTTTATTTTAGTCGGTTCAATTGTTTTGTTTGTTTTTATGACATGTTTGTTTTATTTTTATCAAATGACTGTTACTGTAAAATTTTTGTACTGGAAATTTAGTAAATAAAAAAAAATGGTTTGTTGAGTTTTCTTCTACGAAATTTTAATGATGGATCGGTGTACCGAATCTATCGCGGACCATGGCATCCTTTGTCCGGCTATCTCCTGGTATCGGGTAGCCGAATGGTCGAACAGAAATTTATAGCAGCCGACGTTTCGGTGACGTTGCAGCCGTCGCTGTCCAGTCTACCCTGGACAACGGCGGCTGCAACGTCGCCGAAACGTCGGGTGCTACAAAGTTCACGCGGTAAATTCGTTTATAAAGCTATTTATAATGTCAAACAACCGCGATAATCCTTGATTTCATAATAATTGCAAAGGCATGATACAAATGTGGTTAAAAAACGAATTTACCACGTAAAGTTTGGACACCAACGTTTCGGCGACGTTGCAGCCGCCGCTGTCCAGTCTACCCTGGGCAACGTCGCCGAAACGTCGGGTGCTACACACTTCACGCGGTAAATTCGTTTATAAAGCTATAATGTGAAGCAACCGCGATAGTCTGATTTCATAATAATTGCAAAGGCATACAAAAGTGGTTAGAAGTTTTTCGAATGTATTGAAAACTTGACGCTTATTAGATGTCCAATAACTAATTATTATACTCCAGTCACATTTCATAGAAGAAACTAGAAAATCACACTCCGAATTTGCCTAAACAAATGAGATCGCACCGCGGCGTATTGCATAGACAGGCGCGCTGCCTAATTTTATCGATATTCGCGAAATCGCGGGGTGCGCATACCTATTTGTTTACGTAATTAGTATAGAAGAATTACCATATTTTGAGTGTGATTTCCTATAGTTTTTCTATGAAATGTGACTCTTTAGAGTATAATAATTAGTTATTAGACATATAATAAGCACATAATAACACAATATATTTGAAAAACTTTATCCACTTTTGTATTATGACCTGTCAAAGTTAATGCCAAGTTTTCGTCACCGACTCGCAAAAGTTTGGATTTTTCTGTAATATCAGACAAAGCTGAAAGAACTGGTATGATTTTATAAGAAGTGTAGTGTAGTGGAAAAGTTATTATGAAAGAATTTCATATAAATAAAGTCCCTAAGTAGTCAGAAATACAAAATTAAAAAAAAAAATTTTTACGAGGAGACATCAAATTTTTCTTGGTTATTATGACTGAAAAACTAAATATTTTTGTATGCAAAGAAGTAAAACAAAATAATGGTTTTGGTAAAGCATTTAATAAAGAACATAACTGTAAATACAATTTCCGCATAGACTTTCATATTTTGTGATAAAAACATCGAAATGATAAATAGGCGAGTTTTTTCACTTCGCCAAATTTGTAATTTGTCGCCATTATTATCTTAATTGATTTACGAGATAAGGTTATAATGTTTTATATGTCAAATTTCAATGCGATCATTTTACAGTTCTTCTTTTTATGATCTGTATAGTGGTTTACAAGTTATGGTCGTTTTTATCAAGGCCGTCGATTTTGCGCGCAAAAAGGTCGCGCGCGAATGGGACGGCTGAATTTTATTCCGCGAGGAGAGGGGTTAACTCAGCTAGGCAGCGGTTAAACAGTGAATTCTTTAGCATTAATTGTTGAATAATTTTTGATGTATTTTTAATCGATAGCTTTAATTGAAAGGTCACATATGTTTCTACAACGTTACTAAACGTGAAAACCTTTAATTGGCTCTCTGTTATCCTACTCCGTCTTTTTGTTAAATTATAATTAGCTGTTGGTTTTCCAAAAAATAAATAAATATATATATATATATATATATATATATATATATATATATATATATATATATATATATATATATATATATATATATATATATATATATATATATATATATATATATATATATATATATATATATATATATATATATATATATATATATATATATATATATATATATATATATATATATATATATACACCGGTGTATAGCATCCAGACTTGCAACATCTAAATTTATAGCGTCGCAATTTGCAACAAAAGGCGGTTGTGCTGTGACCGTTTTTTCTATACATCAGCAAAAATCTTTTTTTACAGGATGAACATTTTTATTAATAAAACGTTTCCTAAAAAATACATTTAAATTAAACAGATAATTGTAAGTTTTTAAATCAGATATTAATAAATAAAAACGCATACCGATAACTATAAATACAAATCTTTTTTTAATATCTTAGTTACAAAAGTGCGAGTTTTCATCAAAACGATACTTTTGCAGCAGATGTAACTCTTTGAAAAACAATCCCATTATAATTTAAATATTGACAATTTTATAATACATAATTGGATCCTCGACTCTTATACGGGACAAATTATTTTAGTATCTTGGTAGGGTCTCTTTATTATTGTCTCCTAACATGTACATGTATTTGTATTAACATCTTCGCTAATGTCTTAAAAAAATCACAAGACACAAAATCAAAGAGTATCTATGGATGATATAACACTTGTACATGAAACCATCAGAGCTCATTTTTGAAAATAAACCTGATGTATCACTTTGATAAAAAGGTCTCAATTATAAATTATTAGTACTTTCTGTCAAATTATATTATATACTATCTACGCATTAATGTATAATAAATCATGAAACTACGCTTCATATGGCATATTAGTAAACGGAAGTACAATATCAAAATAGTATTAAAATACTACTGTACCATGATATTATGGAACTAACTTTTTATGGGCCGACTGACCGACTTATTGACCTACCGCCTTGTTCGGAATAGTCTTTTCGTGTTTACTCTGTCCAAGTACGAGTGCTACTTACCGTAACAATTACGTAAAATAAATTTTTTAATTTAATCAATTTTTAATTTAAAAGTTGTATGTCAATTTCATGAAGTTCTAATCATTGTTTAATTCGGTATGCAACATTAAATGTGCTAAGTATAATATAATATCATAGCACAGATTAACTTAATAACAGCATGGTTATCATCTGCGATCTATCCATGACGTTTCTGATACGCGATAGATCGTAACAGTCTGGGTTTGATGTATTCTACAAATAGATTCCAGGACATTTTTTCATCTATTGTAGATAAGACGAGGAATTCAACCATTTTTATTGTATGGCAATAGGCAGGCTTTGGCGCCTCTTTCAATAGAATATGGCATATTAGTAAACGGAAGTACAATATCAAAATAGTATTAAAATACTACTGTACCATGATATTATGGAACTAACTTTTTATGGGCCGACTGACCGACTTATTGACCTACCGCCTTGTTCGGAATAGTCTTTTCGTGTTTACTCTGTCCAAGTACGAGTGCTACTTACCGTAACAATTACGTAAAATATTTTTTTTAATTTAATCAATTTTTAATTTAAAAGTTGTATGTCAATTTCATGAAGTTCTAATCATTGTTTAATTCGGTATGCAACATTAAATGTGCTAAGTATAATATAATATCATAGCACAGATTAACTTAATAACAGCATGGTTATCATCTGCGATCTATCCATGACGTTTCTGATACGCGATAGATCGTAACAGTCTGGGTTTGATGTATTCTATAAATAGATTCCAGGACATTTTTTCATCTATTGTAGATAAGACGAGGAATTCAACCATTTTTATTGTATGGCAATAGGCAGGCTTTGGCGCCTCTTTCAATAGACTCTATAAAGGCTGCTTTCAAGGCTGAAGGTCAACCTTCAAATAGCTATATCTAAACCTCATATTGCCGCGCCGTCTCGTCACGATTCGACGATAATGTCCGTAGAAAACTCAATTATTAGGAAACGGTAACCTTGCGCAGGCGCTCGCAGTTCCTCTATTAATTATACCGATTCAACAATTAAACATAGTAAAAAGTAACAAATTAAAAAAAAACAACAAAAACTTTGAATTTAATTATAGGGAGCACTTGCCTATTTGCTAGGTATTATTCCATCATGCCACTGGTCTTTGTCAATAATAATATTATGCCTCCTCTTCTACCTATTTACTTGATTAATAACCTCAGCAGCGCGCTAGAAACTAGTTTCTTTTTTAACCGGTTAATCTTATCGGATAGACGTAATGGGGCAACGTCTCTGATGTTTCGCTTCTTCGTCGCCTTGAATTCAGTTCAGTTCAATTCTTTATTTCACGATACCGATAAAGCGCAGAAAATTGACAATCATCATCAAGTGGATAAATTAAATTACGCGTGGGAAAAAAACTTAAGTCGACGAAATTCTATCTGGCGGACAGTTAAAAAAACAATAAAGTGATCAGAAAATAAACTGTTGCGTTCACTAAGTTTCTAAGGAATAATCTTATACCTGCATAGCAAAAATAAAGAATTTTAATATGGTTGTAAACTCCAACCTAACCTTATAAACTACGCAAGACTGCATAATCTTATCGTTTGAAATCGAAGATTCCAGATTTAAAACAATTGTGCCCGTATAACTTGCAAGTGAAATATCTAATACTCGTAAAGTGTAAATATAGCTGTTGACAAATTAATGTCGTAATTGGAAAACGGATGATAATGGTCGTTAATTATACTCGGTACCGATAATGAGCGTTAATGTGCGTTGTTGTTTATTTTTTCCATGTAAGTAAAATAAACTTCAGTTTATTACAGTCGCTTGAATTAAATTTGATCAGTCGCTCGAATAACAGTGCGCTGCCGTATTATGAGAGGTACTCTGCATTTTCAGTACTAATTGTAAAAAAAATATTATTTGATATCAAATAATACATAAACTGGTAGAGCAGGATTGGAGTCTATTTATGTATTACTTAACATAAACGCTACTAAATAACAACTTACATTTTTTTTAAATGGATACCTATAATTATGGTTTTGGATAAATATTCAGTTGATTAATGACGTCACTCAGTGTAATTCGAGAAGTGATAGATAATAAATGGTAAATTATCTATATAATAAATGATAAATTATTGATAAGAAATGAAAAATAACAGATTATTGATAATTATGATGACATTTTGTTAGGAATTTTATGTAGGTATTTAAGGTATTTTTATTAATAATATAGATTTCTAAAGATGCTTATGATTAAATTAAACTGTCTACCTTAGAACAGGCGTCAGCCTAGTTAGGTTGGACTGTTGCAAATTGTAACCATTTAGAAAATTTAATGAATTTGACATTTTAAATATTTTGGGTCGGTTTGAAGATTGTTTTTATATCGAATTTGTTTAGCATTTTACGATATCTAACAATATAATTATATCAGAATATACCAGTGGTTGTACCGACTTGTGGAAGATGGGGCCGATAGTATTAATACAAGAGTTACGTATTGTCTTCTCAAGGGTCAAATTTAAGAGCATACGTGCAAATGCATCTCCCGGTCGCAGTACATTGCAGGGGTCGCAGGTTTTCGACAAGTCTTTCTGCACTCTTACGCGGCATTGTACATTTGCCATTAAAAGCTTTACCACGCTTATCGGTTTATTAGGTATAAGCAGGTTTTTCATAGTGCTGTGAGGCATTTCTCTGTTAAAATCGATGAAAAAGTGGTGGGTTTCGATGTTCAACTCTTGGATTTTCTCTAGGATTTGGCGAAAAGAAAATATAGAGTTGTTGCATGACTGCGGGTCGATAACCATTTTGGTAGATGCCAATCGTTTGTTCTGTGCAGACGATCGTAGACAATATTAGATAATATTTTATAGAAGATGTCAGGCAGTGGATACCCACCTTCAAGGTGGGTTCGCGCACCAACTCTGCTCCACGCACCTGCAACTGCTCCAGTAGAGGATACGTCGGCGCTCCTGGAGCGTGCAACGTTGCACGCTCCGCGGCGAGCGCTCCAAGCGGTGGCGGTAAATGCGCGAGCACAAAGTTGGTGCGCAGTGCAGTGCGTTCGTGGACGCGGATAAAGTAAGACGTTCGTGGGTACGTCTCGCGCATCACGTTCGGTATCCAGTAAACGCGAATCCATCGCTATGGACTGGGCTGAGGAGAAATGTCTAGCTCTAATCGAGGAGTACAGAAATTATAGAGTGCTGTGGGATCCGAAGCATGAGAAATTAAAAATTTCATTCTGGCGATGACATGTTCGCTCAACGTTCGAATGATAACTGCGGAACACTCGTTGTTTTTGGGTTGATGCGCGCACCGTCTCCATTTGAGCAGTTGCATAACGTCTAATGGATACCCACCTTGATCCCCACTGGTTTTGCGTCTCCTGTACAAAAAGGAGACCGTTTCCTTTCTGTAGTTTGCGAGATCTTTGATAAATTCGTCGTCCATTCCCTTCTTAGTTTTTTTTAGCTATACACCTTGGTATTATCACAGTATTTATTTATGTATTATGGCAATGTACATAGTTTGCAAAAAGCGTAAAACAAATCACAGGTAATATCTACACTTTAACAATAGATAAACTTTAACTTGAAAAATAATAAACCCACGGCAAGTTATGTCACGCTTATATGTGATGATCGATCCTATGCCGCCCATCTGACAGCTTGTTCCAGGGCAAACATTTTAAACATAGTAAAACGAAGGCCAAATTTCATACATGTTTAAAAAAAGTAAAATTGGTTAACAGATAGATAACCAAAAATAAAAAAATAGTTTAGGTAAACAAAAAAAAACTTTTTAATGATAAATACAACTAAAACGAAAAATATAAATATATAACAGAAAATACAAAAAATATAAATATTGAAATAATTATATAATAAAATACACTTGACTTATGTTTATTGATAATTCATAAATCCTAACATAGACCGCCAGAAGTCCGGAAGCCGTACCCGAGCAGTCTGCCAGATTAGCGGACCACCAGCGCGGGTACTGCAGCACAGCAGTCATCGCCTCAGAAGATGCCATGTATACACTCCCGTCCTATCACCATAAGACGACTGATCCGTCAGGCGTCCCATTACGATATCTGCCACAGGGCGACCCTAAAGGAAAGCCGGGTCGATAGGCCCGTCTCACGAGAAGCTCCACCAAAAAGAATGAATAGTGGAAGACGTCACGGGCCCCTATCAAGGCTCGTCGACTGTTATTTGACTGATCCTAACTTAGGGAGCTAACGGGCCCATGATGAGGTGGCCACGATGACCCATGTGTTCAGGGTCGGTCACACTCACGGGTCAACACCCATCCGATGGCCTCCACGCGTGGGGTGCGAATCCTGGGTAGGACACTGGGTCAACCAGTCTCCCCTGGGAATCAAACCTCTGGCGCTCCTGGACGGTCTGCGCACCGAGCGGCGCAAGCCAATCGATTGTGCTCTCCGACTAACAGTCGGGGGAGTCTGGGAACTGTATTGTTTCCTATAGAGCGGGGGTGGTTGCCTACCTTACGGCGACTGCTCTTGAAATGACCATTGGCCATCCGATCCCGGTTCAGAGTCGGGCAAAGGACGCCTTGGTCCGCGATAAATTCGGTGCACACCGTTTCACCGCTTCGTAAGGGAGAGGACCGCGCAAGCGACCTCGAACTCGGAACCAATCGAGAGACCGGAGAAATCTGGTCACAATTGGAAGTGAGGGCGCGAGTATCTCGAGTCCGCCGGGTTTATTCCTGGCTAACTCGCGGTAAGGCGTTGGACTCTCACGGGTTGTGACGTAGCTGGACGTAGAATTGTACTGTCCAAAGTCTTCTACGTTCACTGCAGGGCGACAGAACGACTAATCGTTAAAACGTCCTGTGGTGACGGGCTCGCCCGTTGTAGTCGACACCGCAAGATGATCCTAACATAAAAAGTTGTAAAGTTTGAAAAAAATTAAAATGGGCCAAGAAAAAATAACAATAAAAATAAGACACAAAAAGGTAGTCAAATAGAGCTAGATAGTGACCCAAGCATCCTCGAAAGCAGTTGTTTCTTATATACTAATATCTCGGGTATGCCTGCAGGTAAAAGATATCTTAGGTCCAAGATAAAAAAAACTTTGGCCAAAATAATGTATGCATTCGGGGAACTGCAACGCAGTTACTAGTACATATTACAATTTATATTGTGGCATGAGACCTAAACAACTAACCTGAGCTGATAATGCATACAAATGGGTACCTAAGTTTAGAACCGCTCAGTAATTCGCAGTGAGCGAAAGTCGGAAATGCTTAAATTTTAATCTCGTTTCAAGAAATCCCACAGGAACTCTCTTCGTAAAGGCTACCTTTTGAAAATAAGCCATGCGTGGAGTAATGCGAGGCGCCTCGCATCAAATAATATGTTGTAGATATGAGAAATTCCTCCGTTTGGGAAGGTGGGCTGCGCGTAAATTTAATGAAAATATTTGCAAAAGCTAAGGAAAAGTAGGTAGGCATTCAGGGAGAAGACTCGAGTCGTCTTCTTCTTTTGATTATGTGTATTAATAAAAACCTACATATTTTGTTCACCAATCAAAGATTGTGATAATTTCGGTTTTGGCATAGAGTAATGGTTTATCAGTCAAGCACTTTTGTATTGTTTTCTTAAACGCTAACGCGGTAATTTTATTTTGAATTGTAGTCTATTTTATTATAAATTTGGATCTATGTCGTAAAAGTATCGCTGAGCGAATGAAGTTCCCACAAGTGGTACCAAAAACTGCCTTACCTTAGCACTTCCATAGTCATTTTGACTGTTTTTCAATCTATGGAATATCATTATGACGTACATCAAACACGCAATATTAGTAATGGAAGTGTAGCGTATGATTTATTATATTCTCTCTTCTATCAGTTTCTTAATCAAAATGAATAATTTTTCAAATAATAAGACCTAATTGTCAAATGTATTAACATCAGCGACAATTTATTTCACAATCCTCTTCTGACTAAAAATATTCACGAATATCATGATAATAATAATAACAATAAAACGCTTTATTCTTAAGAAAAGGCGAGCGTATTGCCTGCAGGCAATATTTTAGAGCTATTCATGATGTTTTTAAAATAAATAATATTTTAATAAAGTAACAAACACAATAGTTAGTTATTCTAAAATATTAAATGTGGCATCAAAAGTTCCCCTGAACAAATTTCTTTAAAAAAAAAAAAAATTGAGTTTTCCTGTCTTTACAGGAATAAAAAAAATAGAATCCTAATTTTGTCTATGGTTTTTTTGATTTACTTGGTCGCAAGTCTATAATGCCCCAGATGTTAACATGGCATCTCAAATATTCGTTAATGAGTTGACTGGTATAGTAATTAAAAATAGCTCTACAAAAACCGTTAAAATTCAGCATAGCCAGAGAATATTAAAGCCTTGGATCACAAAAGGTCTAATTTTTTGCATTCGTCGACGAGATAAGCTTCACCTAGCATCGCGACGTAATTCTGACAATTTATTATTAAAGGACAAAGCGAAAAAGTACAGAAACTTATGTAACAAAATAATTCATAACACCAAAGTAAGGTATTATAAAAATAAAGTCATTGAAGCTAATAGAGACCCAAAGAGTCTGTGGAAAATCATTAATGAGGTTGGAAATAGAACCAGTCCTAAACATTTAATCGATTGTATAAATACAAATTCTGAAATATTAAATATTGATAAAACTCCACAAAGACTAGCAGACTATGTAAATTATTATTTCGCTGGCGTTGGTTCAAATGTGGCCACAAATATAATGAAAAGGTGTGGGACTGCGAGCACAAGTCCATTCCTTACAACAAATAGACTACCAGTATCTTTGTATTTACGAAGGACTACGCCAAGAGAAGTTGCGGATGTAATATCATCTCTGAAAAATAATTCCTCTGCGGGTACTGATAATCTAAATGCACTCATTTTCAAATCATCGAAACACATCCTATGTGGGCCTATTGCGCATATAATCAATGCAAGTTTTAAAGAAGGAATCTTTCCATCAAATCTAAAATGCTCAAAAATTATACCCATTTTCAAAAGCGGCAATAAAGATGAAATTATAAATTATAGACCAATCTCACTGCTAAGCAATTTATCTAAAATAATAGAAAAAATCGTCAAAAGAAGACTTTTAAAATATCTGGCAGAGAATGAGATTTTGTCTAAAAACCAATTTGGTTTTCGTGAGGGCATGGGCACAACAGACGCAATTGCGAAGGTGACAGGTGCAATATATGATAGCCTGGACAAAGGTAATAAATGCTTGGCTGTGTTCCTAGACCTTGCAAAGGCTTTCGATACGGTATCGCATGAAAAGCTACTTATGAGGTTGAGAGATGTCGGTTGTGAGTCCATCACGCTAAACTGGTTTGAAAGTTACCTGACAGACAGAAAACAAATTACATCGATAAAAAATGTCACCAGTAAGCCAGAATCCATATCATTTGGTGTTCCAC
Source organism: Micropterix aruncella (assembly GCA_944548615.1). NCBI lineage: Eukaryota > Metazoa > Arthropoda > Insecta > Lepidoptera > Micropterigidae > Micropterix > Micropterix aruncella. The sequence goes on from OX155950.1 coordinate 3,476,736, forward strand.
AGGGTAGTGTTCTTGGACCTATTCTATTTCTAGTTTATATGAATAAACTGTGTGATCTTGTCGGTAAAACAGTATCCTTTGCAGATGACACAGTAATTCTATTTGAAGGCCATAATTGGAAATATACTTTTAGTGAAGCTAATAAAGGACTAAATACTGTAAGGGAATGGCTGGATAATTCTTTACTAAGTCTTAACATAGATAAAACTAAAGTAATTCCTTTTAGTATCAATATGAGAGGCCAACCGTCATCGGACCATATCATTAAAATACATACTTGCAATGATCAAAGTCATTGCAGTTGCCCGTCGCTGGATAGGGTAGAATCCATTAAATACCTAGGAATAATTATAGATAATCGTCTAAGGTGGCAGGATCACATCGAGTTACTAGCTTGCAAAATCAGAAAATTGGCTTATGTCTGTAAAGAGGTGAGGAATGTCTTTAGTCCGGGAACGCTAAAAAGCGTTTACTATGCACTTTGCCAAAGCCTTCTGTGTTATGGGATAATTGGCTGGGGTGGATGCGCTCAAACCATCATGTCTCCCCTGAATGTTGCACAAAAATGCATTTTAAAAATTGTTTCGCGGAAACCGTATCGATATCCTTCAAAGGCACTGTTTAAGGAGTACGAGGTTCTGGATACTATACAATTATATTTAAAAACTGCATTATCATATTTAAAATTTAATACAAAATTGATCGCTACCCAAAAAATAATCAATACTAGAAACTCCTGTAATGGGAATGTAATGATACCAAAAATGAAAACCACGTTTGGACAACGATATTTTCGATTTTGTGCCTCAAGATTTTTCAACGCCCTTCCGGAAAACATTAAAACTGAAGAAAATGGGAAACATTTTAAAAAACTATTGACTGCATGGTTTTTAAAAGAGGAAAATCAACACATTCAGAATGAATTAAAGATAATTATTTAGTTAATAATTGCGATAAGAATATTTAAACATACGTTTTTTTTTTTTTTTTTGATATTTTAATTTTTCAACAATTTGTACCTATTTATTATTTTATTTTATTTTATTTCATTTAATTTAATTACGTATTTGTTTACAATTCCATTTTAATTATATTTTGCGATTATTTGTTTGATTTAAGTTTATATATTTATATTTCTGATGATTATTATTATTATTATTTAGCAATAGTTTAATTAGTTTTAATTTAATTTAATTTAATTTACATAATTTCAACATTAAATATTGAGATACTTTCCATTTTTATAAATTGACAAAAATACGAAATTATATCATTCTAAAATTATTCATTTCTATTAAGCAATTGATATTTTAAAAATTGACAATCAATTTTCATTTTTATTACATCTGATTATTCTAATGGTAATTTTGTTTTATTTATTATTTGGATTAGATTTAGTTTTATTTTATTTTATTTTTAGTTTAAAAAGATTTGAATTTTCTATTTTTAATTTAATTTTTTGTAGACTATTTTAATAATTAGTTTCATAAGTAATCATAATCATAATCATAATCAAGTAATCATAATGCACAAAGAAAATTGCTCAAGTCTGCCTTAGAACAGGCTCAGGCCTAGTTAGGCGACTTTCGGTCATAACCATGTCTCAGTCACAATAAGAATCAGTTTTCTGCTATTGCCTCATTTACATACAGTGTGACATGGTAAAATGTAATAGTTAAATTTTGTAATACCTACTCTAAATAAAAAATAAAATAAAAAATAAATAGGCAAATTAAGCATTTATTCAACAATAGGCCATGTTTTCAAATAATAGGCTCCTCGTCCTTTGTTGTCAAAAATGGTTACTTTTAACCATTTTTGACAACGAAGAACGAGGAGCTTATTCTTTAAAAACATATATTGTTGAATAAATGTTAAATTTGTCTTTGGCCCATATAAATCAAATGGACCATAGACAAAATTAGGATTCTAATTTTTTCCAAGAATCAACCTTCAGCCATCGAATATGCGAGTAAGTGAAAAATCAGAACGCGTGTAACAGCAAAATGGGTATTATTTAATAGGGAACATTTAAAAAAAAGAATAACTGTGAAGAAATAGAAATAGATAGACGCATTTTAAATACGCCTTAGTGGTAATTTGGTTACAATTTAAACAACCAAATCTCAGAAATTTTAAACATGGATGTCGCTTCATTGATTTTACATTGCCTCGAGCATTTTAGTTTTTTTCTTTACCTAATATTTTTCGTCTAAATTATGAGGTAAAATATAAAAAAAAGGGTTTTTTGTTATATTTCAGAAATGGTGGGGTTGTTTTAAAATTCACCCAGTCATAAATAAACGTACGCCTATAAAATTTCGGGAATTTGTTAGGTATTGCTACCTCGACTATTTAAAAAAACACACTACGAAATTCGATTATTTTAATGTTGAATCTGATAGAAAATCAAGTCGGTTTTTTCCATACGTTCTTTTTTTTTAAATTTACATTTGTTTTTATGATGGCTTAAAAAAACTAACTTTCCTACTGAAATGTAGGCGATTGGGAATATATTAGGTATTGCTACCTCGCCTATTAAAAAAAACGACAAAGACTACTAAAATTAGTTTTGGACGGTTTAAAAAAAACTAACCTAACCTAATGACAAATAGGTGTTTATGAATTGTTTAAAAAAAAACTAACTTAACCTACGAAATGTTTGGCACTTCTTTTGAGTGCCTATATCTATATTATTTATTGAGTCCAACAAAAGATAATTGCAGTTTCGGAATCAATGTGGTGAATATAGTCGGGTGAAGTTAAAAAATCACCAATGGAGAACTGGTATCAATACCTAATAAATTCGCCACAAAAAAAATAGATTTTAAGTTTTATGTGTAGACAAAACTATAGACTGAAACGTTTACAATGTTTGACTGTTTTTACGAATGTTTAGGATGTCTGTTTACGAATGTTTACGATAAATGTTTGAATATATATTTTATATATTCTACGGCGGTTATTCATTCCAAACCATAGTTTTAGATTTGGACTTTACTGTGGTATTATTTATATAAACGGTCCGCACGTTTGAAAACAAAACAACCCAAAATCAAAGCCGGCTCAAGCTGTGAACATCTGCTTGCATGCCGGCTACTAAATGCTTCCGAGAAATCGTTTACAAGGCAAGCAAAAAGTCAAGGACATCATTACATTTTGGTACCTAAAAAGCTGTGTCAAGTTCGAACACGATCCAACATTCGAAATATGCAAGTAATTTCGTTACGCTACAAATTATTTAATATTTTCTCACCTTTTGTGTTTTTGTGATGCTGTCGCAATCCCCTGCAGACGTCTTTGAAGGTGAATCAGCTGATGCACCACTATCCAAATTTGTCATACAACACTATAGAATTTCACTATCTACTTTATTATACACTTTAGGGTTAGTTTCCCTCGAGCACAATCACAGAATGGCCGTGCAAAAGTAAAAGAATTTATCTTTCACCTTGATTTCAGAGCGCGCGGACTCTGAGACCACTCGCGGCACTCAAAAATGCACATGCCTTCCTTTTCCACACAACTTCCCGACGAAATCAAAACATACGTTTATGGCACAGCGAAAGTAGCTTGCGACACGACACAGGCTAAGCACAACGGTTTCTATGTCAATCCAGCGAACGCCACCCCGTAAATAGTTTGAAAATATAAAATCAAAACAAAGTTTACACACGAGAGACGCGGAGCGGCGCAGCACGAAACGCGACAGCCGACAAGCCGCTCAACGACAAGAACTAACTAAAAAAAATAGCCGGCTCGAGTTGCCGCTTCACCCGCGCGTTGAACAGACTCGAACGCCGCCTATCGGATCACTAATTTAAATACACAGGAGAAATAATTATTTACAAACTAACATAATGAATTTTATTTTCACTAACGTCCCATAACATTCCTTAGAGAAAAAGAACTTCTAAATATGAATAATATCATAATCACCAGCGCTATCTACCGAGCTTGGCAAGAACTACGTGGAATGAAACATTACACAAACGAAACGAAATAAAAACATAGTTCTGGTTCACATGGTGGCCGCAACAACAACGGATTTTTATCTTAGGTATGTACGATAATTGTACGATAGTGATACGGGCTGAGTTCGAATGAATGAGCAAAAGAAGGGTATCGCGTTTGTAGATTTCGGGAGCTAATGGGCCCTTGCTGAGTTGGCCACGAAGACCTATTTGTTCAGGGTCGGTCACACTCACGGGTAAACACCTATCCGGCGGCCTCCACGCATGAAGCGAGTTTGGCCGTAGGGTTAGTTTTCCCCTAGGAGTCAATCTTCTGGCACTCCTGGGCGGTCTGCGAACCGTGCGGCATAAGCCAATCGATTGTGCATTCTGACTAACAGTCGGGGGAGTCTGGAAGCAGTACTGTTTCCTATAGAGTGGGGGTGGTTGCGGACCTTACGGCGACTGCTTTTGAAACGATCATCGGCTACCCGATCCTGGGTAAACAGCCGGGCAAAGGATGCCGTGGTCCGCGATATATTCGGTATATACTGTTTCACCGCTTCGTAAGGGAGAGGACCGCGCAAGCGACCTCGAACTCGTAACCAATCGAGAGACCGGAGTAATCTGGTCGCAACTGGAAGTAAGGGCGTGAGTGTATGCTCGCTGGGTAACATTCCTGGCTATCTCGCGAATAAGGCGTTGGCCTCTTACGGGCGGAGCTTGACGGTGGATTGTTTTGTCCTGTCTTCTGCGCTCACTTCCAGGGAGATAGAACGATTATTTCGTTAAAACTTTCCGAGGTGACGGGTTCGCCCGTTGTAGTTGACAACTCTACTTGTAGATTTTAGTCTGCGGTTTAGTTAATTGGCTGAAATATATATTAAAAATGTTTTCTTCAATTTTTGTTTTGACTAAACCATAGCACTCCAGTGGGTCTCCGGAAGTGAGCTCGCCCTGACACAGAGGTGCCTAGCAAATCGAGTGCGGTTGCACTTTGCTTAGCATATTAGAAAGATAAACATTTGAGTTTCATGTATGCGCTATGTAAACCAAGGCTCAGACAGGTGTGTATATAATTTTGGAAGCACACAACGGCATTTTCCTAATTGTTAAACCATTTTCTTTTGTGCTCATGCATTTGAATGTATATGTAAATAAATAAATAAAAAATGAGAACCGTTTTCAGGTTTATTTTCAAAAATGATTTAGTAATGGTTTCATATATATCTTTCGGAGCCGAAGACATCCGTGAAAAGAAACTTCTAGACAACGATACTTTTTTGGTGGAGCTAGCGGCGATTCATCTATTGAGGTGTGATGTGAGCGATGCACCGCGCGAGCGAGCATCGAGCATTCGCACGAAGCTCGGGCAGTTGTCCGACGCAGTGCTGCCGGATGACTAGCACAATTTCCTGCCACAATACTATTAAAATCTAAAAATATATATTTTATTAAAAATCGCAGAAAAACCACCAAATTCATACATTTCGAACATAAAATGGCCAAGACTCGCCAAACCGCTAATTTATAAATTTAAAAAAAACGCTAATTTGGCGGGTAAAAATGCGAATCTGGTAACACTGTGATCTGATTTTAGTATAGAATTCAACATCAAGAAGTACAATTCTCTCTCGCGGTGCCTGTCCACTTCACGCTCAATGGGTCAATCGCCCGCTGCGCCATCTAGCGAGAGAAAAAGTGGCATTAAACATTTCAATTGCTTGGACAGGTTTTCATGCTGTTGAATACATACTTTACATAATTTACAGTAGCAATGGGGAGCTTTAATGTCACTTTTTATTCCGCTAGAGGGCACAACGGAGACGGCCCAAGGAAGTGTGAGGGACGGTTATCTTTCATTAGCGCGGTAAGTCAGTCGCCCTCTGCCAACTGACTCCTCTGGCCCATAGATCTCCTACCTATAACATGCGGGCTAACACCGGCCCGCGATCACTACCATCCGACCCCCACGAGCGGGTCGGCTATACCCGATATCCGGACATACATAGTTTGTTTTGATTACATTGTAAAATTTACAATGTCAGTAAATCATACAAAATAATAATTAGATGTGTGTTTAACGACTAATTAAGAATCACAATAACTGACGAACATAATTAAATAGAACATTGTTTAGATGTCAAATGAAATATTTTTTTAATATTTCAGTTTGTTGAATGTTTTGTCACACAGATAATTAGTGCCGAAAGTGGAAAATCCACGAGCAAAATTAAATGTATTCAACTGATCATTCAAAACTATAGTATGTTGGTATGATGGGCTAGCTGCGTGGCCTTTGGGACTTGGTGGAGTTGCGGCTCAGGTTAAAAATTGAGAACCCTGCGAGTCTAACCGATCACCGCTAGCGCCATCTAAATACATTTTGGACACATGCCCATTCAAGACCGTCCTTTAAAATCCCAAAATTTCTAAAAACGCAAGTGGAAGAGAGGTTAAATTTTAAAATTACGATATTATTCTATTTCGCTAATACGATAATAATAACCTCACACTATCTGTCAAACGTAAAACGTCGTAAAGCTGTCAAACGTAAAGGAATGAACCCAAGTGATTTTACCGGAATGAATCTGGCGGAATCGCCAGCAACAAAACGAAATGCATCTTATTGGCTAAAAGTTTAAGCCAATCACAGCCGAGGCTTAACCAATCACAAGCAGTTAAAAATTAGCGTTATGCAGCTTAACCAATATGAGGAATATATTTTAACAGGACACCAACATTATAATTGTAAATCGTCTATCATGTCTGTATGACTTTTTCGGCTTTTCTGCGAAAAGCAACTAATATCTCAATTGTTTATTTCTGCATTATATTTAATGCTGAATAAAAAAAAACTGCGTGAGATATTTTAATTAAATTGGAAATATTATTACTCAGCTTGAACTCGAGGCCCGCCGATGCTCACACTTCGGTCTGGCAGCCATCGAGGAACCCACTTTAGAATGTTCAAAATTTTGCTATAGATACCTGATGATATAAAATATCACATATAAAAAGTGCATTAGGGCGTTATTTTTTAAATTGGAGATATTAATTCCCAAACTTGGGTCCGCGCACCGCCGATGTTAGTATGTCTAGGTGGCCGCTCAAACTTCGGTGTGGCAGATATCGAGAATCTCACTTTTGGATCTTCAAAATTTTACTATACATAGCTGATGAAATTACACATCACATATAAAAAGCGCATTAGGGCGTTATTTCTTAAATTGGAGATATTAATTCCCAAACTTGGGTCCGCGCATTGTCGATGTTAGTATGCAATGTTCGAGGCGGCCGCTCAAACTTCGGTCTGGCAGATATCGAGAATCCCACTTTTGGAGCTTGAAAATTTTACTATACATAGCTGATGATATTAGACATCACATATAAAAAGTGCATTAGGGGGTTATTTTTTAAATTGGAGATATTAATTCCCAAACTTGGGTCCGCGCACCGCCGATGTTAGTATGTCTAGGTGGCCGCTCAAACTTCGGTCTGGCAGATATCGAGAATCCCACTTTTGGAGCTTCAAAATTTTACTATACATAGCTGATGATATTACACATCACATATAAAAAGCGCATTATGGCGTTATTTCTTAAATTAAAGATATTAATTCCCAAACTTTGGCTCGCGCATCGCCGATGTTAGTATGCAGTGGTCGAGGAAACCGCGCAAATTTTGGGCAAGTGCATGAATTTGGATTTTTGTTGCTGGGTCGGCAGCTATCGAGAATCCCACTTTTGGAGCTTCAAAATTTTACTATACATAGCTGATTATATTGTACATCACATATAAAAAGTGCATTAGGGCGTTATTTCTTAAATTGAAGATATTAATTCCCAAACTTGGGTCCGCGCATTGTCGATGTTAGTATGCAATGTTCGAGGCGGCCGCTCAAACTTCGGTCTGGCAGATATCGAGAATCCCACTTTTGGAGCTTCAAAATTTTACTATACATAGCTGATGATATTAGACATCACATATAAAAAGTGCATTAGGGCGTTATTTTTTAAATTGGAGATATTAATTCCCAAACTTGGGTCCGCGCAACGCCGATGTTAGTATGTCTAGGTGGTCGCTCAAACTTCGGTCTGGCAGATATCGAGAATCCCACTTTTGGAGCTTCAAAATTTTACTATACATAGCTGATGATATTACACATCACATATAAAAAGCGCATTAGGGCGTTAATTCTTAAATTAAAGATATTAATTCCCAAACTTTGGCTCGCGCATCGCCGATGTTAGTATGCAGTGGTCGAGGAAACCGCACAAATTTTGGGCAAGTGCATGAATTTGGATTTTTGTTGCTGGGTCGGCAGCTATCGAGAATCCCACTTTTGGAACTTCAAAATTTTACTATACATAGCTGATTATATTGTACATCACATATAAAAAGTGCATTAGGGCGTTATTTCTTAAATTGAAGATATTAATTCCCAAACTTGGGTCCGCGCATTGTCGATGTTAGTATGCAATGTTCGAGGCGGCCGCTCAAACTTCGGTCTGGCAGATATCGAGAATCCCACTTTTGGAGCTTCAAAATTTTACTATACATAGCTGATGATATTACACATCACATATAAAAAGCGCATTAGGGCGTTATTTCTTAAATTAAAGATATTAATTCCCAAACTTTGGCTCGCGCATCGCCGATGTTAGTATGCAGTGGTCGAGGAAACCGCACAAATTTTGGGCAAGTGCATGAATTTGGATTTTTGTTGCTGGGTCGGCAGCTATCGAGAATCCCACTTTTGGAGCTTCAAAATTTTACTATACATAGCTGATTATATTGTACATCACATATAAAAAGTGCATTAGGGCGTTATTTCTTAAATTGAAGATATTAATTCCCAAACTTGGGTCCGCGCATTGTCGATGTTAGTATGCAATGTTCGAGGCGGCCGCTCAAACTTCGGTCTGGCAGATATCGAGAATCCCACTTTTGGAGCTTCAAAATTTTACTATACATAGGTGATGATATTACACATCACATATAAAAAGCGCGTTAGGGCGTTATTTCTTAAATTGGAGATATTAATTCCCAAACTTGGGTCCGCGCATTGTCGATGTTAGTATGCAATGTTCGAGGCGGCCGCTCAAACTTCGGTCTGGCAGATATCGAGAATCCCACTTTTGGAGCTTCAAAATTTTACTATACATAGCTGATGATATTAGACATCACATATAAAAAGTGCATTAGGGCGTTATTTCTTAAATTAAAGATATTAATTCCCAAACTTTGGCTCGCGCATCGCCGATGTTAGTATGCAGTGGTCGAGGAAACCGCACAAATTTTGGGCAAGTGCATGAATTTGGATTTTTGTTGCTGGGTCGGCAGCTATCGAGAATCCCACTTTTGGAGCTTCAAAATTTTACTATACATAGCTGATTATATTGTACATCACATATAAAAAGTGCATTAGGGCGTTATTTCTTAAATTGAAGATATTAATTCCCAAACTTGGGTCCGCGCATTGTCGATGTTAGTATGCAATGTTCGAGGCGGCCGCTCAAACTTCGGTCTGGCAGATATCGAGAATCCCACTTTTGGAGCTTCAAAATTTTACTATACATAGCTGATGATATTACACATCACATATAAAAAGCGCGTTAGGGCGTTATTTCTTAAATTGGAGATATTAATTCCCAAACTTGGGTCCGCGCATTGTCGATGTTAGTATGCAATGTTCGAGGCGGCCGCTCAAACTTCGGTCTGGCAGATATCGAGAATCCCACTTTTGGAGCTTCAAAATTTTACTATACATAGCTGATGATATTACACATCACATATAAAAAGCGCGTTAGGGCGTTATTTCTTAAATTGAAGATATTAATTCCCAAACTTTGGCTCGCGCATCGCCGATGTTAGTATGCAGTGGTCGAGGAAACCGCACAAATTTTGGGCAAGTGCATGAATTTGGATTTTTGTTGCTGGGTCGGCAGCTATCGAGAATCCCACTTTTGGAGCTTGAAAATTTTACTATACATAGCTGATTATATTGTACATCACATATAAAAAGTGCATTAGGGCGTTATTTCTTAAATTGAAGATATTAATTCCCAAACTTGGGTCCGCGCATTGTCGATGTTAGTATGCAATGTTCGAGGCGGCCGCTCAAACTTCGGTCTGGCAGATATCGAGAATCCCACTTTTGGAGCTTCAAAATTTTACTATACATAGGTGATGATATTACACATCACATATAAAAAGCGCGTTAGGGCGTTATTTCTTAAATTGGAGATATTAATTCCCAAACTTGGGTCCGCGCATTGTCGATGTTAGTATGCATTGTTCGAGGCTGCCGCTCAAACTTCGGTCTGGCAGATATCGAGAATCCCACTTTTGGATCTTCAAAATTTTATTATACATAGCTGATGATATTAAACATCACGTATAAAAATTGCATTAGGGCGTTATTTTTTAAATTGGAGATATTATTTCCCAAACTTGGGAATTAGGGCGTTTTATGTTTGAAAGTTTAGAGTACTTGACTGTTAAATAAAAGATGCCGATTCACCCCCTTGTAGGATCGGTGAAGGCGGCAGGATATTCTATTGTAGTTGAAAGATTTTCAAACAATGAAATGGCCTCTCTGCGAGCTGACCGATGGCTTTTTGCTTTGCGACATTTCGTTTCGAAATCTACGGCGCATGTGTTGAACAGATGTGTCTTGTCTTGTACGCTTGGAAGTGCGGCTTTTATCAAAAAATAAATGACCCCTTTGTAAACTTAAATGCCCAGTTGCGGGGCATTCAATTCGTGAAAGTTAAAGTTTACAGGATAGCAGTTCAAAGATTTATTTTGTGTGCGTTTATTATTATGAAACATATGGGAAGTGATATTAATATTATAATAGCTATGAAAGTATATAAAACATATAAAAAAATATTTTGTGTTGTTTGACAAATTAATTTCTATTTTTAATGATATGCGCTCCTTCTGGACATACATTTCTATGTGCTGTATTCTTGTATGTAACATAGAACTGTTAAAACTTCTGATTTAAAAAAAAACACTACTTAGTCGGTTTTTCTTAGCAATTGGTAAACTAATAAACTTACGCGCTAACTAATAAAGCCGTTGTAGAACCCGGCCTGTCTCCAATTAATACTTTATTACAACTTTTAGTTTTGTAATGCCTTGAAATGATACAGAATGGCAACAAACGGAAGCTGCATGATTATTTACCGTCGCAAACATTGATTTTTTATTGGCTTATTTTATTGGATTTTATTTTTTATTTTATTTATTTTTATTTTATTATTTTCAAGGAAACATACTGCTGTTACAATAAATTTGTGACAGAATTATTAAGTCAAAAAAAATAAAGCTAATTACATGTTTCCACTTAAACAATCATAATTTAAACACAACAATATATTTTTTTTGAAGAATTAACTAACACTCATAGGGACAGGTGGGAACTGGGAAGAAATGAGTCATAATAAGTAAATAAAATTTTCTCGATATCTGCCAGACCGAAGTTTGAGCGGCCGCCTCGAACAATGCATACTAACATCGGGGGTGCACGGACCCAAGTTTGGGAATTAATATCTCCAATTTAAGAAATAACGCCCTAATGCACTTTTTATATGTGATGTCTAATATCATCAGCTATGTATAGTAAAATTTTGAAACTCCAAAAGTGGGATTCTCGATATCTGCCAGACCGAAGTTTGAGCGGCCGCCTCGAACAATGCATACTAACATCGACAATGCGCGGACCCAAGTTTGGGAATTAATATCTTCAATTTAAGAAATAACGCCCTAATGCACTTTTTATATGTGATGTGTAATATCATCAGCTATATATAGTAAAATTTTGAAGCTCCAAAAGTGGGATTCTCGATATCTGCCAGACCGAAGTTTGAGCGGCCACCTAGACATACTAACATCGGCGGTGCGCGGACCCAAGTTTGGGAATTAATATCTCCAATTTAAAAAATAACGCCCTAATGCACTTTTTATATGTGATGTCTAATATCATCAGCTATGTATAGTAAAATTTTGAAACTCCAAAAGTGGGATTCTCGATATCTGCCAGACCGAAGTTTGAGCGGCCGCCTCGAACAATGCATACTAACATCGACAATGCGCGGACCCAAGTTTGGGAATTAATATCTTCAATTTAAGAAATAACGCCCTAATGCACTTTTTATATGTGATGTACAATATAATCAGCTATATATAGTAAAATTTTGAAGCTCCAAAAGTGGGATTCTCGATAGCTGCCGACCCAGCAACAAAAATCCAAATTCATGCACTTGCCCAAAATTTGTGCGGTTTCCTCGACCACTGCATACTAACATCGGCGATGCGCGAGCCAAAGTTTGGGAATTAATATCTTCAATTTAAGAAATAACGCCCTAACGCGCTTTTTATATGTGATGTGTAATATCATCAGCTATGTATAGTAAAATTTTGAAGCTCCAAAAGTGGGATTCTCGATATCTGCCAGACCGAAGTTTGAGCGGCCACCTAGACATACTAACATCGGCGGTGCGCGGACCCAAGTTTGGGAATTAATATCTCCAATTTAAAAAATAACGCCCTAATACACTTTTTATATGTGATGTCTAATATCATCAGCTATGTATAGTAAAATTTTGAAGCTCCAAAAGTGGGATTCTCGATATCTGCCAGACCGAAGTTTGAGCGGCCACCTAGACATACTAACATCGGCGGTGCGCGGACCCAAGTTTGGGAATTAATATCTCCAATTTAAAATATAACGCCCTAATGCACTTTTTATATGTGATGTCTAATATCATCAGCTATGTATAGTAAAATTTTGAAACTCCAAAAGTGGGATTCTCGATATCTGCCAGACCGAAGTTTGAGCGGCCGCCTCGAACAATGCATACTAACATCGACAATGCGCGGACCCAAGTTTGGGAATTAATATCTTCAATTTAAGAAATAACGCCCTAATGCACTTTTTATATGTGATGTACAATATAATCAGCTATATATAGTAAAATTTTGAAGCTCCAAAAGTGGGATTCTCGATAGCTGCCGACCCAGCAACAAAAATCCAAATTCATGCACTTGCCCAAAATTTGTGCGGTTTCCTCGACCACTGCATACTAACATCGGCGATGCGCGAGCCAAAGTTTGGGAATTAATATCTTCAATTTAAGAAATAACGCCCTAACGCGCTTTTTATATGTGATGTGTAATATCATCAGCTATGTATAGTAAAATTTTGAAGCTCCAAAAGTGGGATTCTCGATATCTGCCAGACCGAAGTTTGAGCGGCCACCTAGACATACTAACATCGGCGGTGCGCGGACCCAAGTTTGGGAATTAATATCTCCAATTTAAAAAATAACGCCCTAATACACTTTTTATATGTGATGTCTAATATCATCAGCTATGTATAGTAAAATTTTGAAGCTCCAAAAGTGGGATTCTCGATATCTGCCAGACCGAAGTTTGAGCGGCCACCTAGACATACTAACATCGGCGGTGCGCGGACCCAAGTTTGGGAATTAATATCTCCAATTTAAAATATAACGCCCTAATGCACTTTTTATATGTGATGTCTAATATCATCAGCTATGTATAGTAAAATTTTGAAACTCCAAAAGTGGGATTCTCGATATCTGCCAGACCGAAGTTTGAGCGGCCGCCTCGAACAATGCATACTAACATCGACAATGCGCGGACCCAAGTTTGGGAATTAATATCTTCAATTTAAGAAATAACGCCCTAATGCACTTTTTATATGTGATGTACAATATAATCAGCTATATATAGTAAAATTTTGAAGCTCCAAAAGTGGGATTCTCGATAGCTGCCGACCCAGCAACAAAAATCCAAATTCATGCACTTGCCCAAAATTTGTGCGGTTTCCTCGACCACTGCATACTAACATCGGCGATGCGCGAGCCAAAGTTTGGGAATTAATATCTTTAATTTAAGAAATAACGCCCTAACGCGCTTTTTATATGTGATGTGTAATATCATCAGCTATGTATAGTAAAATTTTGAAGCTCCAAAAGTGGGATTCTCGATATCTGCCAGACCGAAGTTTGAGCGGCCACCTAGACATACTAAAATCGGCGGTGCGCGGACCCAAGTTTGGGAATTAATATCTCCAATTTAAAAAATAACGCCCTAATGCACTTTTTATATGTGATGTCTAATATCATCAGCTATGTATAGTAAAATTTTGAAGCTCCGAAAGTGGGATTCTCGATATCTGCCAGACCGAAGTTTGAGCGGCCGCCTCGAACAATGCATACTAACATCGACAATGCGCGGACCCAAGTTTGGGAATTAATATCTTCAATTTAAGAAATAACGCCCTAATGCACTTTTTATATGTGATGTACAATATAATCAGCTATATATAGTAAAATTTTGAAGCTCCAAAAGTGGGATTCTCGATAGCTGCCGACCCAGCAACAAAAATCCAAATTCATGCACTTGCCCAAAATTTGTGCGGTTTCCTCGACCACTGCATACTAACATCGGCGATGCGCGAGCCAAAGTTTGGGAATTAATATCTTCAATTTAAGAAATAACGCCCTAACGCGCTTTTTATATGTGATGTGTAATATCATCAGCTATGTATAGTAAAATTTTGAAGCTCCAAAAGTGGGATTCTCGATATCTGCCAGACCGAAGTTTGAGCGGCCACCTAGACATACTAACATCGGCGGTGCGCGGACCCAAGTTTGGGAATTAATATCTCCAATTTAAAAAATAACGCCCTAATACACTTTTTATATGTGATGTCTAATATCATCAGCTATGTATAGTAAAATTTTGAAGCTCCAAAAGTGGGATTCTCGATATCTGCCAGACCGAAGTTTGAGCGGCCACCTAGACATACTAACATCGGCGGTGCGCGGACCCAAGTTTGGGAATTAATATCTCCAATTTAAAATATAACGCCCTAATGCACTTTTTATATGTGATGTCTAATATCATCAGCTATGTATAGTAAAATTTTGAAACTCCAAAAGTGGGATTCTCGATATCTGCCAGACCGAAGTTTGAGCGGCCGCCTCGAACAATGCATACTAACATCGACAATGCGCGGACCCAAGTTTGGGAATTAATATCTTCAATTTAAGAAATAACGCCCTAATGCACTTTTTATATGTGATGTACAATATAATCAGCTATATATAGTAAAATTTTGAAGCTCCAAAAGTGGGATTCTCGATAGCCGCCGACCCAGCAACAAAAATCCAAATTCATGCACTTGCCCAAAATTTGTGCGGTTTCCTCGACCACTGCATACTAACATCGGCGATGCGCGAGCCAAAGTTTGGGAATTAATATCTTTAATTTAAGAAATAACGCCCTAACGCGCTTTTTATATGTGATGTGTAATATCATCAGCTATGTATAGTAAAATTTTGAAGCTCCAAAAGTAGGATTCTCGATATCTGCCAGACCGAAGTTTGAGCGGCCACCTAGACATACTAAAATCGGCGGTGCGCGGACCCAAATTTGGGAATTAATATCTCTAATTTAAAAAATAACGCCCTAATGCACTTTTTATATGTGATGTCTAATATCATCAGCTATGTATAGTAAAATTTTGAAGCTCCGAAAGTGGGATTCTCGATATCTGCCAGACCGAAGTTTGAGCGGCCGCCTCGAACAATGCATACTAACATCGACAATGCGCGGACCCAAGTTTGGGAATTAATATCTTCAATTTAAGAAATAACGCCCTAATGCACTTTTTATATGTGATGTACAATATAATCAGCTATATATAGTAAAATTTTGAAGCTCCAAAAGTGGGATTCTCGATAGCTGCCGACCCAGCAACAAAAATCCAAATTCATGCACTTGCCCAAAGTTTGTGCGGTTTCCTCGACCACTGCATACTAACATCGGCGATGCGCGAGCCAAAGTTTGGGAATTAATATCTTTAATTTAAGAAATAACGCCCTAACGCGCTTTTTATATGTGATGTCTAATATCATCAGCTATGTATAGTAAAATTTTGAAGCTCCAAAAGTGGGATTCTCGATATCTGCCAGACCGAAGTTTGAGCGGCCACCTAGACATACTAACATCGGCGGTGCGCGGACCCAAGTTTGGGAATTAATATCTCCAATTTAAAAAATAACGCCCTAATACACTTTTTATATGTGATGTCTAATATCATCAGCTATGTATAGTAAAATTTTGAAGCTCCAAAAGTGGGATTCTCGATATCTGCCAGACCGAAGTTTGAGCGGCCGCCTCGAACATTGCATACTAACATCGACAACGCGCGGACCGAAGTTTGGGAATTAATATCTTCAATTTAAGAAATAACGCCCTAATGCCCTTTTTATATGTGATGTACAATATAATCAGCTATGTATAGTAAAATTTTGAAGCTCCAAAAGTGGGATTCTCGATAGCTGCCGACCCAGCAACAAAAATCCAATTTCATGCACTTGCCCAAAATTTGTGCGGTTTCCTCGACCACTGCATACTAACATCGGCGATGCGCGAGCCAAAGTTTGGGAATTAATATCTTTAATTTAAGAAATAACGCCCTAATGCGCTTTTTATATGTGATGTGTAATATCATCAGCTATGTATAGTAAAATTTTCAAGCTCCAAAAGTGGGATTCTCGATATCTGCCAGACCGAAGTTTGAGCGGCCACCTAGACATACTAAAATCGACGGTGCGCGGACCCAAGTTTGGGAATTAATATCTCCAATTTAAAAAATAACGCCCTAATGCACTTTTTATATGTGATGTCTAATATCATCAGCTATGTATAGTAAAATTTTGAAGCTCCAAAAGTGGGATTCTCGATATTTCCCAGACCGAAGTTGGAGCGTTCGCCTAGACATACTAATATCAGTGATGCGCGAACCCAAGTTTGCTAAATCATATCTCCAATTTAAAAAATAACGCCCTAATGCACTTTTTATATGTGATGTATAATATCATTAGCTATGTATAGTAAATTTTTGAAGCTCCAAAAGTGGGATTCTCGATATCTGCCAGACCGAAGTTTAAGCGGCCGCCTCGACCATTGCATACTAACATCGGCGATGAGTAAAATTTGCATAGTAAAATTTCGAACCTCCTAAATTATGATTCTTGATCATTGCCAGACTAAAATTTGAGTATCCGATTCGGTCTATTGCCTACTCTGCTAAATACGACAAGCATAATTTGTATTTCCCGCGGGAGCCTTAATATTTAGTTTTTGTTGTAGCATAATTCACGCGTTGTCATTGGTGGACTGGTATTGGCTTGCTATATGTACGTATGTTTATATATATCGTTTTCTGGCGCCAGCTTCAGAGACCTAGTGATTTTTTTGGTTTTTGAATGAATATTGTAAACAATAAGCATGTTGCAACAAAGTTATATATGTGTAAACTGCGGCCATCCCACCTCCGAATTATACAAACGTTTCCGCGAGTCCATTATAAAATTGAGCAACTGTGATAAATGTAAACTAATTTGCGATAAATATGTCGAGTACGACCCGGTGATTCTAATGGTGGACATCGTGTTGCTTTCGAAGGAAGCTTATCGCCATGTGTTGAACAATACGAAATTCGCAGTGTTTTGGAAATTGGTTGTGGCTCTGCTGTTCATGGAAACATATAACGTTTGGTCGTTGGAGTATGTGATGAAAAGAAATGAATGCATGAATTCACCACACTGGTGGTTGAATTTGAAGTTATTTCTTCATCATGTTGATTCAACGACTTGCGTTAGCAATATAACTAATATGGAACTACCAGAAGAATCATTTCTTTCCGAAGAAGGGTTTTATAAAACGTTTTTACGGATATTAATAGGTGAGCTTTTCTAAAATTACTGTTTTGCAAATCTAATCTTCTGTCAAACGTTCAGGCAATTTTGACTTTTTGGGTTAAACCCAGTTTATAGGAATAGTGCATTGAAGATGTTTTAACGTCACCTGACCATATTCACCGCAGCGATCCCGAATCTGTAAAAATATATGCCTGGACTCTATCAATAATTGAGATAAATATGTTTAAATTTGCAAATATGTCAAGAGGCCAATATTTGACAACCGTTTCAAAGCCATTTACTAGTCAGATGAGAGCTATTGCCAGATGAGACTTTATTATCTCAGTTTAAAACATGTAACCGCAGGCAGGATTAATATAGGCACTATACTAAATTCCGTCATTAGAATTAAATCTAAATTCGTAAGAAAATTAGGCCAAACATGATGTTAGCAATATTTTGAAACATTAAAATATTATTTATGAATATAAAAAAGGTGGAAATTTTGCAAGATTTTTTAATGACTTTGGGCATTTTCGATAAAAATATTGTAATACAAACAAGTTTGGAAATTTTACAAATCAAGACCGATATAAACATTAAAAAAAAACTAAATTTTGCAAAATTTAATACTCTGCTACTCGCCAGTTTATTTTCTGTCCAAAACTGTCGCATTTTGGAGGAAAGTAAATGCTTTTCAAAATGTGACACATTAGTGTTACATTTATCAAAACAAATTTACTTTAATAAAATTTATTAAAAAAACCTTTAATAAAATTACACATTTATTGTCAAATTATGCAATTTTATTAAAGGTTTTTTTTAAATTTTGCCCCATAGACAAGTTTATTTGGATTTATGGAATGCCGAATCCTCGAAAAAAAATTATAGCTTTTAAAAATACTTTTTAAACTTTAAAAATACCACTGCCGTTCGCGATTTCGACACCACGAACGAGGATTTTCAACTCTTGTGAATTTGAAAAATAATAAATATAGTAACCGGTTGAATGTTCAAGACATGATTCTGGCCACTCTAACATCGAAGCTTACACAGAAAGCTTTCCCCAACTCATAGTTAGGAAGGGGGGGCACTTACGAAGAAAATACCACAAACCTTAATAAAAAAATATTTAAAAAAGCAATAAAAGAGGTATTTAACAACTAAAATTTCCCATTTTTTCAACTGCACCTAGGGGTGCTATCACTGGCCCCAACCTCAGTTCAGAAATGCCCCACCTCACACCCCTGGGTCTATATCTGAAAAACAAGCCACCTAGAAGCAATTTTCCTAAAACATAAGTCACAATAATAAAGTGAACCTCTCATAACGAGCACCTCTCATAACGAGTAATTCGCAGTAATCCCACGCACCTCTCATAACGAGTATGGGAAAAATTGTTTCGCCTAAGGCCCTAAAGAGTGTTTCGCTCAACGAGCAAGAGCCTGGAACGAATTATGCTTGTTATGAGAGGTTCCACTGTAATTATAATTACAATGTGAATAATATTTTAATTTCAGGTTCTGTCGTATTTACAATCACAGTTTCAATTTTAATGACAATCTGCTCGAAATGTTTGGCTTCTATTAATGAAGGTTTGTTTATTGCATTGCATCTGTTTTGTTCGTTGATTTCTAAATACGAGGGGTGCACTAAGAGTTTTGAGAACCAGGAAGAAACACAGAAAAATTAGTTGGAAACGTAGTTATGGTTTTTTGAAGTACTGACAGCGAAATATGTTGGTTTTTCGTTTCGGGCCCATACGCATATCTAGGATTTGTGATACGATGTTAAATACAGCATTTGAAATTCCTCTGTGGATATTCAGGAGAGTTTTGGGGCACCAAGTAACGCAACTCGCTTCTGCTCCTCAGACAGCAAGACACTTTGTTTTTGTGTTAATCCACTTTGAAAATTGTAATAAATTATTGCTTTTGAATTTTCTCATGTGAATTCCACTTTTGCTCTGACTTGTTAAATTTAAAAAATTGTTGTGGCATTTCTCACAAGATTATTAAAAAAATTTAAATGTTCTCCTTGGTTACTGTAAAAATATGGTGCTTGGATGAGCAGAATCTTTAAGTGTGCCCCTCGTAAACCCGTTGATTAAAAAATATGCTACAACAGAAGTAATTTTTCATTTTCAGTGGATTTTAAAATGCTGTGCAAAGCAGTTACCCTTGGCAGTCTGGGAATGTTCTTTTCATTACCCACAATCATCTGGGGCAAATATCCAGACTATTTTATACATTCCACCCTATGTCTGGGTTACACCCTTTTCGGTCTCGTAAATGTTATATCTATATTATACAATAGTAAGAAACATGTAACCGCCGTAATTATATTAACGTCTTATTTTGTAAAATGTTACACTTTGGATTATACAAAATATGGTATTGAAATTGTAACAAGTGTAGATTTTACATTACCTTGAAAATAAGTATGTCAACAAAGAAGCATATTTTTCCAAACGGAGATTACACGATGTAAGAATACTAATTATGGAATTAATTTTATTATTAGTTAACATTCAAGATTTTTTCTTTATTTAACCGCAAATATAATCTTATTACAATGCTAGATAATGGTTATTATCAAATGTTGTTATCTCGGTTAGATAGTCTGATTTTAAATGCGTCCGCTTACTTCTATAAATTGAGTCAGTCATACAAAATGCCACAGCAGCAAATTCGACAAAAAAAATAATGGAGACAATAAACGTAAACATAGCTGAAGGAGAACTTCAAGGAGGCGTCTACAAAACTCCGAATCAAAAACAATATTACGGTTTCACGGGCATACCGTATGCTGAGCCGCCAATTGGGAGGAACCGATTTCAGGTAAATTCATACTCACCTATAAGATATAGGAATCACAAACTGCAGAAATGGAGTGATTACCTTTTTTAAATTTTACAGAAGACACAAAAAACAGTATAATGAAAAATATTCTTGGATAACCCTACTAGTAAAATGTACATTACATTGTTTTATTTACCCTAACCGAAAATTGAATCATGTAGATTGATAAGAAGCGGTAACCATTGTTGATTTTCAAAATGTTAATTTTTTACAGTAAACACCAAATTAATACCTTTTACCGTAACCCTGCATCAAATGTGAGCTTTCTGCAATAAGTCTTGCATAGGTTGTCAATTACAATGGGCTAACCCGTCACCCCAGGGAGTTATAACGACATCGTGCCATTCTGTCTTGGGAGACATTCTGTTTTGGTAGGGTGTGAATGTGAAAGACTTAGTGGACAGCCCAATCCACAATCAAACTACAACCTGTAAGAGTCCAATGCCTGCCGCGGGATACTGTGAAGTGAACCGAGCAGGCAAACCACGCACTCTTACTACCAGATTTGGACGGATTTTTTCATCCTCAAATCTAAAGCTTTTTTATTAAAGCTGGTATCCTTACCATGTCGTCTATGTACATATATCAGTGCCTTTTATACGCCAAAGAGAATGTTTTAAATTGCGAGCTTCACTGCACTTGGCATAGCCATAATACGCGACATAAGAACAATGTGTTATTGCCTAAAGTACGCTTGACTAAATATCAAAAAACATTTTTATATATAAGTTTTAAATTGTTCAATGCTTTGCCATCATCAACGAAAAGACTTGAGATGGCAGCATATAAAATCTGCTTGAAAAATCAGTTAGTCAAACATGCCCTTTACAAACTGGACGACTTTTATGATATTGCGTCCACAATTGCTTGATTATAAATAACCATATTATGGCTATACTTTCGAACTAAGTTTTAGATTTTATTGACATTGTTTTTAATTACGCATGTTTCAGAATTTTTCTTTTTATGGTATTGATTATTATTTGTTTGATTATTGATTATTTTGTAAATTTGACTATTTTTAAGTAATCACCTCTGATTACAATTATTTTTTTTTCCTTTTAATTAATCAAAGCGGTTTTATCATCCGGTAAATTATGATTGTAAAATTTGACATGTTCCTCAGTATTGTGAAATGCTTTTATGGAATGAATAAATGATGATGATGATGATGATGATGATGAAACACAGCGGCAATTCCAAGTCTAATTAATTGCAGACCCAGGTACCCTTTTCCCGTCAAGCTCTTGCAGTGCAGGATTTACGTATAAGCTACACAAGCTATAGCTTAGGGCCCCCATCGTTGTCAGAATGTTTGACAGCTCAAAAAGGCCCCGAGAATTGCAAAGGGGGCCCCCGAGATTTCGACGGCCTAAGGACCCCTACATGGATTAATCCAGCTCTGAGCTCACGCAGGATCCGATGGCCAACGGATCGTTTCTAAGGATAGATGACGTCAGATCGACATCTACCCCCGCCGCTTAGAAAACGTACATTTCCAGATTGCTCCGGTTATGTAGGAGTACACAATCGATTGGCTGACGCTGCGCTGTGCGCAAACTGCCCAGTTCCGACCGTGACTAGACACAGCTGCAGGCAGAGTTCACAAAGGCCTTACCAGGTAGTCCCTCTTCGAGAAGGCTACCGGATGGGAGCTGAACTGTGAGTTGGGCTGACCTTGAAATCACAAGCAGGCCCTCAGGCCCAAGCGGCACGGTCCCGTTAGGTTCCAAAGTAGTCTTGCAGTAAGTCTTACAGTAGGGTGGTGTCGACTACAACGAGCGAACCCATCACCCCAGGCTGGTATAACGATATGTGATAATTTTTTCAGCCGTGGGATGAGCGTAGAAGACTTAGAGACAAGACAATCTACTGTCTAGCTCCGCCAACAAGCCCTTTAGAGGCCAACGCCTTACAGCGAGGTACCGGGAAAGGTACCCAGCGGGCAGCCTCGTTTTGGAAGGATATCTCCGCCGCAAATTAACCTTTAGGATACCTTCGTCCTCCCGACTGGTCATGGGTTCGAAATCACTTGCGCGACCTCTACCTGCCGTATGTTCAGCGGTGATTCGGTTTGAATCATTCGCAGACCAAAGGCATCTTTTGCCCGGCTGTGAATTCAGGACCAGGTAGCCTAATGATCATTTCAAGAGTGGTTGACGACAGGTCAACATCCACCCCCGCTGCTTAGGAGGCAGTATATTCCATCGTCTTCAGACTCCTGCAGCAATTAGTCAGAGTGCACAACCGATTGACATCGCTTAACAGTGTGCAAACTGTCCAGTAACGCCTGGATACAATCCCACCAGGAGAAACCGGTCCACCAGCCTAGAGGCCTGAGGCGCGAGAGTCTTACTCGGGGTAGCCTTCCGCACGTGGAGGCTGCTGAATAGGACCTGAATCATGCAAGCTGCACGAAACCATTCGCTACCCAGTAAATCTTGCAGTTATAACTCTTTAGACCAGGACTTCCCAACCGGTGGGGCGTGCCTACCCTGGGGGCGTATAGAGATCTTAGGGGGGGGGGCATGAAGTAGTGCAAATTAAGACTAAGCAGCGAAATCGTCTTGCAGTCGATAATGATTTGATGATAGCTCTGTCAAAAACAGAACCTGATATCGACCAACTGGTTCAAAAAATGCAGGCGCAAACATCCCATTAATAAATAATAAATCGTGAGAAATAAATATCATAAAAATAATTTGTGTTTTTTATTGAAGCAATGAAGAAAACTATAGGGGGGGCATGATTTTTTTTTATAATCCGGGGGGGCACCATGCAAAAAAGGTTGGGAAACCCTGCTTTAGACAATGAAATCATGATATTACCTTACTTATTATTTATCAATATCCATTTTAATGCTTTGTGATACGGCCGCCGATTGAAATTTCATGATTGCTACAAAATTTTGTCAATTTTTCGATATTATGTTCCAGCTGTTATTAAGAATGTCTGGGATATTGAAACCAAAACAACCTCTTATTGCAGTAAGGTGGAAAGAATATAAATGAAAAAAAAAAACACATTTCGATAAACATGACAAACATCTTTATTCTTCATTTAGGTACTCATTAACATTATATTGTATTATTTTAATTAAAGGAGCCAGTAGCAGTAAACAAATGGGATGGTGCGAAGGATGTAACAAAAGATAGTGATTATTTCATCCAATATGATCCGCTAAACAACATCGTCAAAGGATCCGAAATATTGACGGTCAATGTCTTTACTCCTCGACTGCAAGACCAAGCCAGTGCAACGCCTTTCCCTGTAATTGTTTTCTTTCACGGTGGAGGATTCATCGTTGGCTCTGCGGATAAAGCGAAGTTTGGTCCAGATTACCTGATTGAGAAAGACGTTGTCGTCGTAACTGTGCACTACCGCTTAGGATTACTTGGGTTTTTGTGTCTGGATATTCCGGAGGCATCAGGAAATGCGGGGCTCAAAGATCAATTACTGGCTCTAAAATGGGTGCAGAGGAATATCGCCGTGTTCAATGGCGATCCTTCAAACGTCACCATAATGGGAACCAGCGCAGGAGCGGCATCCGTCGAATACCACTTGCTATCTCCGCACGGGAGTGGACTATTCCATAAAGCGGTTTCCCTATCGGGAAGCGCGATTAACCCATGGGCTAATAACACAAATCCAATCGAAAATGCAATCGAAGCGGCTAAGAGTCTAGGACACAACATAAAAGAGAAGAAAGATTTGCTTGACATTTTCTTGTCTGCTTCGGCTGAGGACTTAGCGAGAGCAACGAACCACGTGCAACAAAAATTGTACAATCAGCAAGGAGGATTGAAATTTTCCTTCGTTCCGGTGAAAGAGAAGAGATTCGATGGAGTGCTTTGTTTTTTGAGCGAGAGTCCAATCCACATATTAAAATCCGGTTGGCAAAAAACAGTTCCGTTTATTACTGGATTTTGCGATCAGGAAGGATTGCTAACCGTATCACGAAAACCGCAAAAATTGATCAGAGATTTATCATCTGAAAGTGTACAACCATTATTAGAATTTAAAATTGACAAATGTGAAGAAATTGTATCTAAATTAAATGAAGTATATATTAAGAAATATGAATCAAAAGAAATACAAGAAAATCGCATTATAGATTTCTATGGAGATTCAGATTTTTGTGGAGGAATACTAGTATCTGCCAAAATGCACGCTTTACAAAATTCAAATGTATATCTGCATAAGTTTACATACGATGGGCATTTTAACAAACTGAAAAAGAAAATATATAAAATAACCAGACCGAGAACTTCTCACGCCGATCAGGATTTGTATATTGCCAAAAATGATGTAGTGATTACAGAAGAAGGAACGCAAAATGATCATCTGTGTCGACAGAGGATGGTGGAGATGATAACCGCATTTATGAAAACTGGGTGAGTGTAAACATTTTTATTAATGACTATTCCTATATAAACTATGACTACTATTTTCAGAAACCCAACACCGGAAAAATCGTCACTTCTGCACACTAAATGGGAACCAGTAGAAGTGAATAAGATGAAGTGCCTTAAAATTGGAGAAGAATTAACAATGGAAGATCAAAGTGAGCTCACTACGTTGTGGGAGCAGTGTTATGCATATCCCCTCATTTAAATTTAATTTAAGTGCTTGTTGCATTGTGGAGATTAAATATAATTTTAAAAATAAAAGGCAGTGTGCTGACTGACTGACTTACTCACTCACTCATTCATCAACGCTGAGCCGACACTATTGGGGCCAGAGATTTGAAACTTTGCAGGATGTTTCCTTTGGATTCATGTAGGTAATATTAATAACTTTATTGAGCAAAAATTACTGTTTTGCACAGTAACGGACTTATTGCACTACGGATATTTTTTACGGTCAACCATAGTCTTGTTGAGAGATTTGCCTGGTTATTCAAAGAATATGCATTTTTAATTAAATACTATACATAAAAATATTAATTAAAATTGCTTATGAAAGAGGTGATGCTAAATAAATGTTAAATAAAAAAGAGTCAAAATAGCACTGTCACAGACAAAGGAAAAAGGATGGGAGGGGGAAGGGTTTACTTTTGGTGAGAGAAGAATTAGTTTTTTAGATTAAGATTGAAAATAGAGAGTGATTAAACGTCTCTGATATTTAGAAGGAGCTGGTTCCATAATTAAGCTGCATTTACAGAAAAATAGTAAGAGTAAAACAAAACTTTATTACTGCTAATGATGTTATTCTGACTTAATTGGAGTGAGGGGCCATGCCTTCCTACTAGAGTTACTTTATCCTTTTTCAGATAAGATGAGATGGGCTACATTGCATGCTATTTGCATGCCTGTATTTCTGTAGGTTTAATACAAATCTCACATAGACATTCTGTAAGAACTCCAGCTTGTCGAGGATTGCTTCGTTTGCATCAAGGTATGCAACATCGCATAAACGAGGATAGGCACTAGAAGTGTTTACATTAAGGTCTTTACATTATCTGGTAGATTGTTTTGCAGGCTGTGATAGCCTAAATATATGTGATTACTGATATCAGTGGCTTATGCCTGCCATGGAAGATTATGGTCAATGAGTAAACCCAAGTTTTTTACATTTCTTTAATACTCAATGGCATTGTGATCGATATAAACTGGAGGCATTGAAGACAGATCGGCGACAACAGTTTTTGTCTGCCAATCATAATTGTATCCATGGCTTTTAATGGAAACGTTAAGGGATTTTAGTTGCTCTAACAGGAGGTCAACTTTGACTTCGGTCAACGGTATCGAAAGAATATAGGTGCTAAGAAAGGATTGTTCGAAAGTTGACCCCTAACAAGGTAAAAAGGGGGGTTGAAATTTTAACCAGTCAAATGCATATCTCCGTCACAGTATACCAGACAGTAACGTCTTTTAGAACAAAATTGAAAATGACGCGAGCTGTGGCACGAGTCCAAGGGCTCGCGTATGACCGCCACATGTCTACTACTCCGCCAGCGCAGGTGATCAAACGTTTTGAGAAATCCACCGACCTTCGCACGCACGTAAGGCTAACCAAAAACGTTCGTCAAGACTCACCCCTCTGCTCACTTCCCTCGCACCCTATTCCTGCAATCCCCTATCGCTTGAGAGTGCGTCTACTGTTCTCTCCGTAGTGGATTACGATACGACTTCAAAATTCAGAGTAATTATTTCACTTACAAAATAAACGATATGAAATTGAAGGATATGGAATTTGAAGTATATGCAAAAAGAGGATGATATTTTAAAAATATCTGTACAATTTGGAATTTGGTTTAAATATTCTCCTGAGGAAATAAAAAAATACATGTATAAGGGTTTTAAGAAAAAGACACCTTTTTTTATTTTACTTCATTAACCCTCCAACCGTGGCCGATTTTCCGATCGATTTGGTCTATATTCTACAATACAGGTCGTAACTTGTCTATTCCTGTTAGCCCTGCGACTCAAGACCGTGAACGCAACTCTCGATGTTACAGAGCAGCAGAAAAACATTCAATGGGGAAATAGCGGAAATACAGGAATTACATGCACCGCGATAATAGCGTACAGAATCGTATGGAAACAGCTGAACGCTCAGTGAGCGCCTCCCGCGGTTGGAGGGTTAAGGAAACAAACATGTCTATATTAAAAATAATTAAGATATTTCTAAATGTAAAAGTAATGATTGCATTTAATTATAGGGAGTTTGCTAAGTTTGATTAATCTTATGTGTTGAAATATTAAAATTGTGTGTGTGTGTGTGAACATAAGAAATAAATAAATAAATTTATAAAAAAATATGTAATAGATTATCATGTAATATTGGGCCCGATTGCGTTTCTTCGTGAACTAATATAAAAACTTAGTTCAACCGAACGAGAGAGAGCAATACGTTAGAACGGAATATGAAATGAACTATCGTCGATTTTCCCGCACCAAAGCTACGTGTCGAACTTATAAACGCCCGAATAAGTGTAAACACATTTCGTGCGGTGTAAGATTTAGATGTTTTATCTTCGGTGGGTAGTTTTAATGCGAAAAAGTGACAGCCGTTAATTTCACATTCCGCTCTGGCGTACTGCTTTGTCTCGTTCACATGAACTAATTAACGATTTCAGTTCAAGAGAAACGCAATCAAGCCCATTGTGAACATGATGGTTAATTAAAAACTAAATATTGCAAGTGAGATAGAAAATATGTCATGAATTACAAGCTCCCCAAAACATCGCCTAATTCATTTTCAGTACTATTGCCACTACTGCTATCATTATTTTCTTCTCCTGAAGGAATTACTTCTTCGCTACATTTACATTTATTCTATCACACTCATAATATTTTTTTTTACTTTTATTGCTGACAACATTTTTCCATTGATCAGACGTTATGCTATTAAATGCTTCTTCTGTCAAATCCTTTATATTTTGGAAAGCTATACTTTTCTGTGCTAGTTTTTGTTTAGCAATCGCCCATATATGTTCGATGCGATTTAGTGTTAGAGTGGTAGTCTTACACAGAGTGACCATGCTAGCCTAGCAACTTGATGCTTCATTTACTAGGGATGTTTCCAAAGTTCTGGGAATTTAGCTATATTTTTATTATTTTGTTAAATTTCGTCAATATTACAATGTAGTTTTTCAACATAGTCTCCATTTAACTGAATACATTTATCCCAAAGATAAACTAATTTTTTTAAGCCGTCCTCAAAGAACTCTTTCGGTGTCTCCTCAATCCACCTATTTATGGCACGTTTTACGTCAGTTAAACTTTCAAATCGAACACCCCGTAAGGTTTTTATCAAATCTCGAAACAGGTGATAATCACTGGGTGCAAGATCCGGGGAATAAGGTGGGTGTGGAAGCAATTCCCATCGTAAATCGTTCAAAACATCCTTCGTTTTTCTTGCAGTGTGTGGTCTTGCATTATCCTGTTGCAATAACGGACGCTTATGCAACTTTCCAGGCCGTTTTTTAACAAGTGCCTGTCGCAGTGGTCCGGATAAGAAATTCGAATAATATTCTGCGTTAATTGTAGTACCTTTCGCCAGATAATCCTTAAAAATAATTCCTTCGCAATCCCAGAATACAGTAAGCATTACCTTTCCAACAGACGGAACTGCACGCGCCTTAAGTGGAGGCCGTTCTTCAGGTTTGCGCCATTGTTTGGATTGACTTTTGGTCTCAGGATTGAAATAAGGAATCCACGTTTCGTCAGTGGTTATTATTCGTTGCCAAAATTCATCACCGTAACGGGCTAACAGCTCTTGAAGTTGACGAGAAGTATCAGACCTATTGAGTTTCTGGTCTGCTCCCAACAGCCTTGGCACCCAGCGAGCCGAAACCTTGCTAACGCCCAAACAATCATGCAAGATGTCATGAACTTGTCGTGTACCTATCCCTAGGCACACACTAATTTGATGAATAGTCATTCGCCTGTCCTCTTTCAGTAGGTCTTCGACGGCAGTAATGTTTCTTTCATTTACCGACGTGCTTGGGGCGCCCACTGCGTGGATCGTCTTCTAGTGATATTCTACCGGTTTTAAAACCATCGATCCCACGATAAACAGTACTTTGGGATTCTGCAGACTCACCAAATACTCCTTGCAGACGCTGAATAATTTCTGATGTTTTCACACCTTTTTTCCACAAAAAGAAAATTATTGCTCTTTGAGATTTTGCTGCGTCTTCTATGGCTACAAAAACAGTGTTATGAAAACGCGTCTATAACAGTCGGAACACCTAAATCAGACTGAACAATGTTGCACTAGATAGTTGCATAAACATGTCAAGACTTGTCTGGCACCAATAACATTGCCTATAAGTTCTGCGTCATTAAATTATAGCACAATTATCAGAACTTTGGAAACATCCCTCGTAGATTGGGTAGGAGTCTCTCTGTAACTTGTTTTTTTTAAATTATGGGGATTCATTTCAGGATAGTAATCTTCTTTTTGATTGTTGCCCCTAAATATTAAAAGAACATTTAGAACAAAACCTGCATCACTACCAGCATGGACATCCATCTTTTGCTTTTTTAAATGTCATGCACAAACTTAATAGGGACTTTGTCATGTTTTACTTCTTTCACGTTTTAGATTGCCAGCATCAAGGCCGTGCCCAGGGGGGTGTCCGAGGGGTCCGGACCCCCCCCCGAAATGAAATGGATTTACACTAGATAGAATCGACTTTCCAAAATGAAATAGATCTACACTAGATAAAATCGACTTTTAGGTGCAAAAAATACATTAGGAGTATTCCGCTAAACTTTTTTTTTTTGGACCCCCCCCGAAAAAAAAATCTGGGCACGGCCTTGGCCAGCATTCATGTGATTTGTCCATAAAGGGTAACAAATTAGAGAACGGGAGTGCGAAGAGATAGGGGCATATGAGACTCCCCTCTATTCTTGTCTAGTTGCGCATGCGCGTTTATCCATAGCATAGCCGACTTATGGCGTCGAAGCGTTGCCATAGTGATTTAAACGCGTTGCCATAGTGATATATGTACATGTCTCCGTGAATGCACGACCAGACAAGGATAGAGGGGGTACTATATGCTGCTGTCTCTTTCTATTTGGCTGACGCATTCTCAGGCTGGTGGCGGGGTCTAGTAGTTATATGTCAATGGATTTGTCTGAATTATGTATGTAGCTTTTATCTAAATATGTTTTTTTTTAAATTGTATGGATGTTTTAATTCTCCATAGTTTTTTAAAATAGTTTTCTTGCTTAGCAGCTATGTGAGGTTTTCAATAAGTGTTTCCCTGTTATTTTTACACTTTATAAAAAAAATGTTTTTCTTTCAACATTTTCCAAACTGTTCCCAATCAATAGTAAAACTGAAATCCTCCGCAACGGCAGTCAATAACTTTCGTAAAGTTAGTACCTTCTTCTGTGAATTCTTCTTCGTAAAGTTGGTACATTCTTCTAGCTAGTGTAACAAAAAATGCACCTTTTGACCTATGGCACAAATATCAAAATCATCCAACTTCTTTGGACAACTTTCCTATGCTTCGCAGGTGTTTAAAATTTGCCACCATTTTATTTTATCATGCGTCAAACTGTGCTTTCGGAGATAAATTCGGAGTTTCGAGATCCTATATATTTTTTTTTCCTATTTTTTAAATCAACAGTTGCTTAGTTCCTTGTACTGATTCAACTCCTTGAAAGATGCCGGTTAATTAAAACCATTGATCATAGTCCATAATCATATAAGTAACTAGACCTCGTGACCAGCCTGAAGGGGCGAACACACTATCGGACGTGTCCGCTTCCGCGGCTTATAGACAGTATGCACAGTCGTTTGGGACGTGGCTTGCCAGATCTTTATCGGACGTCCGAAACCTCGAGGTCGCGTCCGCGACTGACCTCCGATAATGTGCACGGCTCAACAGAAATTCATTACACAGATCGCGCCCATAAGCCGCGGCTAACTGACGCGTCCGATAGTGTGTTCGCCCCTTGAGAATGCGTCAGCCGAATATAAAGAGACAGCTGCATATAGTACCCCCTCCATCCTTGTCTAGTCCACGTCTAGTCGCGCATGACGGAGCCACGTACATCGCTTATATATCACCATGGCAACGCTTCGACGCCATAAGTCGCTATGCTAAGGATAATGCGCATGCGCAAATAGACAAGGATGGAGTAGGTACTATATAGAATTCGGTGAACGCATTCTCTCATAGCCGTAACAGACGCTCGGATTTGGTACGGCGGACCGAATCCGCGGACCAAATCCGTACTTGCACCAGACGACCGGACTAGAGTATAAAAAATGAGTGCACGCCCGGCTTTTCGAACGCGACTTTTCGGACCGACTTTTCGTACGCGACTTCCAGGCGTTTCGAACGCGACTAGCCAATGGGCGGCCAGCCCTAACGGCCCCGTGATTTTGTACGGAGCGGACCATATCCGCTCCGGACCGCCGCGCAAGTAATAATAATTATGGTCGCCGGACTACTCTACATACGGACAGATATGGTTCGGAGCGGACCAAATCCCCGGTCCGGCTGTACCAAATCCGAGCGTGTGTTACAGGTATCACAGCCCGTCTTCGCACTCCCGTTCTCTGTTCTATACCTACTCTGTGTTTAAAACACCTACACCTGTAGACAGACAGATACTTCTTCTTCTTCTTGTTGCTTTATGGCAATCACCGATAGTCGGTGCTTTTCTGCCAAGTCGTTTTCGGAGGGCATCTAAGTTAGTTTGTTACATGCACAGTTACATGTATAGGACGGCACAATACTGAAACAAGGGATACTTATTTATAGAAATGTAGGTACATATAGCATAAAACATGGTTATTGGGGATGATACAAACAAGGAAAGGGTGTGAAATATGCTATTACACTATACAGAAATATTATTAAGGGAAATAAATTTACATATTACTTTATATATTTTGGGAGAGTTGAGGGATAACAAGTGGAGAGCACATAGAGGGAGTTGGATGGACTTTACAAGGTCTGGGATAAAACTCGGATAATTATTGAGGATGGGACAGTTAAAGAATAGATGGTCCAGCGTGCAATCTTCGTGTCCACAATCGCATTGCGGAGACGCGAGAACATTAATACGGTGGAGGTGCGATAGGGTGGAGCAATGTCCGATCCTCATGCGGCAGATTATCGAAATCTCTTTCCGGCTAAATGGCTGGTGGTGGTACCATGGCTTCGAAGGGATTTCGCCCTGGATAAGTGAGAACCTCGACAGACAGATAAACACACAGGCAATGAAGTCTCGCCATATAGGCTGTCCCAGACAGGTCGACATCAAGCTGGAAACGGGTGATTGTAAAAGAAAAATCATCAGAAATTTATTTTAAAAGATCTAAGTTACCTATATATTTAAAAACTTATAGGAAAAAAAACAAAAAATCAACAACCTGTGACGGTGTTTTAACTCCCGTTACTACAAATACAAATCTTTACTTTTTTCCAATTTTAGATTCCAATAGAAGTTTTTTTCAAAGATTTCCACTGGCTTCGAAATTTTTAATTTAAGTATTTCTTTTTAGTGAGCGTGCGAAAAATGAAAAGTAGGCACTAAATACATTATTTTGAATAATTTAAAAATTATTCGAGTACTGGAACTCTTCCAGAAAAGAACTTTTTATAAATAAATATAGTTTTGGTGTAATTGTGTCTTCATCTATCGCCTTCATATTCAAAGGTGGCTGTCAAACGAAACGACTAGTTTTGGCGGCTAAACCGTTCTTTTCTTGAAATCTTGTGCATCGTCGTTTATTTCTGCTGTTTTTTTGTTATTCTGATATAAAATGGATAAAAGACGACCTCCGATGAAAGGCCCGCCCTCGAAACGGCCGAAGTATGATTATTTTCTTATTTAATTGATTTTACTCGCTTCACCGTTTGACTTTTGTTTAGTAAATTATTTTATTTCATTGTTTTATTAGACACTTATCGTACGATGACGAGGAGATGCCGAATAGTTTTGAAGATCAATTGGCTAATATGGACTACAGCGAATCGCCTGGAGATTCGCAAGAAATCGCGATTGGAGAGGTTAGAATCTGCCTTATTATTCCATCTTATTGTATTTACAAATTTTTTTTTTAACTTTTTGGGAATTTTAATAGGGACCGGAGACGCAGAGCACAAATGAGAAATGGTCGAGGCCCGATCCTCCAGCTTACGATCCGAGAAAAGACAAGCTTACTTTTCAACAATTGGATATTGATCATTATAATGGTGCACCTATGTCTGGGATGCCGGGATCACAGGTATTTCTTTTGTATGTTTTACTGTTTTTTTCTTCTTCACAGAATTGAGTTTACTGTACAGTTACACATTCTTGTATGCTTACAATATCTCATGATAATATTGCGACTAATTTGTTTCTAAAGGAACAACCAGCGATTTTTCATCGTGCAAAAACTTTGTTAGGTACAACTAAAATGTCTCGCCTTGGGCTCGTCCACATAGACACAAAATTTACATCCTATGACCCCAAATTGGTCTATAAGGGCTCTAATATCTCCCTTATAGATCCAAATAACCATTTCATATTTAAATAACCAAATTCCTTGACTGGAAAATCAACCATCAGCGAAACACGTCTCTGGCGATCATGTTATGGAGCATTTCAATAGTTGCCTGGTGAAAATAGATGCCTTGCTAATTTCTGGCCCTCGTAAGGCTTATGACAATTATCTAACCTCACATTGGTCATGGCCCTTTCTTATTTACAATTTCACCAAAACCCAACTGTCCCGTCTAGAGCTAACGGGCCCATGATGAGGTGGCCACGATGACCCATGTGTTCATGGTCGGTCACACTCACGGGTCAACACCCATCCGACGGCCTCCACGCACGGGGTGCGAACCTGGGTAGGACACTGGGTCAACCAGTCTTCCCTGGGAATCAAACCTCTGGCGCTCCTGGACGGTCTGCGCACCGAGCGGCGCAAGCCAATCGATTGTGCTCTCCGACTAACCGTCGGAGGAGTCTGGGAACTGTATTGTTTCCTATAGAGCGGGGGTGGTTGCCTACCTTACGGCGACTGCTCTTGAAATGACCATTGGCCATCCGATCCTGGGTGAACAGCCGGGCAAAGGACGCCTTGGTCCGCGATAGATTCGGTATACTCCGTTTCACCTCTTCGTAAGGGAGAGGACCGCGCAAGTGACCTCGAACTCGGAACCAATCGAGAGACCGGAGAAATCTGGTCACAATTGGTAGTTAGGGCGCGAGTGCCGCCCGCCAGGTAACATACCTGGCTACTCGCGGTAAGGCGTTGGTCTCTAACGGGTTGTGGCGTAGCTAGACGTCGGATTTGTTATGTCCAAAGTCTTCTACGCTCACTGCACGGTCGATAGAACGATGAATCGTTAAAACGTCCTGCGGTGACGGGTTCGCCCGTTGTGGTTGACATCTCAATATGTCCCGTCTAGATGGTGAACGGTTCGTGCACCGTCCCGTTAGGTGGTGGTACACCACCACCATCCTGTTAGGTGGTAAACGGTTTCGTGCAGCTTGGGCCACAAGATTCATTTATTCTCGGATCGGCTCAACTCACTACTCCTGAAAGTTAATTCCAGACGGAGATATCCTGCCAAAACTGGTAGTCAGGGGTGTGGCTGCCCGCTGGGAACCTTCCCCGGTGCCTCGCCGTAAGGCTTTGGTCTCTAACGGGTTTCTGGTGAGCTAGACAGTAGATTCTTATCTCCAAGTCTTCTACGCTCATCCCACGGCTGAAATAATGATTACATATCGTTATACCAACCTGGGGTGACGGGTTCGCCCGTTGTAGTCGACACCGCCCTACTGTTCCATCTAGATTCACTAGTGACACCTAGTTTAAAATCCTGGTTGTCCTTAGCCAAACCAGCTGACCCCTCAACTCTCTTCAGGTCCAAACGTAATTTTGGGCTAGCGCTAAAACTGCCCTCTCTGCTCTACGCCATCTCAAGAATAACCGAAAATTCGATTCTGTGCAATTCCAAAGATCCGGCAATATCGAAGCACATAATAAGTGACCGAAGTGAGTCAAATGATCTACAAGCCCGCATAGACTTACACAATAAGTTCCTTGCTGGAATCAGCCGGAATGGCACTGGTCTGGAGTATGGTAGTACAACTATGAGCGATGTGGACTTGAAGAAGTCTCTCTTGCGGGGAGATTACGACAGCAACAGTATGGCTCATGCTATTGGTCTTGAATACCAGAATGATTGGACAATAATTGGGGACTTTTGCGTTCCTCCTCCAATGCACTGGAAGGTAATGTTGTATGACTGGACGCCAGAGATGCTGAAATTTTGTTTAAATGCCTTTCAGCATACACTTCTAGACCCCAGTGACCTCGCTCGTTGGAGCTATGCCGAGGATAGTTCGTGTCCCCTTTGTAGCAATACCCCTTGCACAGCTAGATATATTCAACCTGGCTGCAAGGTGGCCTTAGATCAAGGACGGTACACTTACCACCACGACAAAGTCCTTGCTGTTATTCGCGAGGTAATTAGCCTTTCTGGCTCATGCCAACAAGGGTTGGCCACTTTACCCTCCAAACCCCCAATACGTTTTGTGCGGGATGGCTTTAAAGGTAAAAAATAATTTACTACAAAACCTTTCTCAATAATCAAGAAACCTTCAGATTGGATTCTGGAGGTCGAATCGGTTTCTAGGCAGTATAAATTTTCTGAAAGTCTCGGATGCACAGCCCTCCGTCCAGATATCACTCTTTACTCTATCTCGGAAGATGGCCCTCATCCTAGAATTAACTGTTCCATGGGAATCAAATATCCCAAAAGACCACGAGTACAAATTAAATAAATACCATGATCTCGCAAATGCCGTCACCCGGAACGGCTTCACTGTTCACCTTCATGCGGTGGAAGTTAGCACTCATGGCCTGCCAGCCGAATATCTGTTTCAGCTCTTTAAAGATCTTGGCCTCTCCAGGAAAATAATCCAGTCCTTCCTAGAAAAAATATCTAAAACGGCGATTTCCGGCCAAGTAGCACAAATCGGTTATATATCGGTCACGGCAACGTTATCCCTACAGCTTTTAGTCACAAGAACTGGTCATATAGCAGTCATATAAACGTTTATATGACTGCTATATGACCGGATTAGGCATATTTTATACAGCTTTGAACTGAATAGCTACCTTTGGTGATATAAGCCACCCATTATATAGCCAGCGGCTGTAAAAGTGTCTCCAATTGATACTTTATTACAACTTCTAGTCGGGTAATGACTTAAAATGATATAGAATGGTAACCAAAGGAAGCAAACAGAATTCCTAATGGCTACTAATATAAGTAATGTCTAACAACATTTTAAGGCGCCTTCAAAATATTAATATTGTAACTCAATTTTAATTCACAATTATGGTTTAAAGTTTTTTTGTAAATTAATTTTATTTTTCGCAGTAAAAAAACACTTGCTGGGTTTTGTTCACACACTTTGAAATAGGATTTACCTATAATACGTGTATTTCATGACTTAAAATTAAAATGCCTTTAAAAATATAATACAAAAATTTTAGGTTATAAATATTCGAGAAAAAATGGTCTGCTTTGCTTATATGGCATCTGCAACTTTAATATAACCTTTATAAAACTATAAGCTGCGTAAGTCAGGTCCTAGTGACAACAATATGATTATAAGCTGTATATAGGTGGGTCTTGTAACCATTATACAGCCTTTGGTGGAATAAGGGTAATATAGTAGCTTTTGTTTTGTTTGTTCTATAAAGGTCATTTTTTCGACTATTATACAGCTTTTAGTTATATAATGGTTATAAAATAGTATGCTTTATAGCGAATATACCACCCTTATTCGACTAAAAGGCTTTATACGACAAAATTATGACTAAATG
Source organism: Micropterix aruncella (assembly GCA_944548615.1). Lineage (NCBI taxonomy): Eukaryota > Metazoa > Arthropoda > Insecta > Lepidoptera > Micropterigidae > Micropterix > Micropterix aruncella. The sequence goes on from OX155950.1 coordinate 3,513,606, forward strand.
GTAATGTAAGCCAAATGGCTCTAAATGACACCTTCACAAAGCTGAGAGTTAATCTGAACGCCTTTAAATGACTTTTAATCAGCTTGAAGCTATATTCGGCACTTCTTATATGGCTTTTGTCCTTGTTCATTTGTTCAAAGGCATTTCAAATTCTATGGCTTTGAAGGGTAGTGAATGCGTGGTAAGGTTGTCGCTCACATGTGGCAAGACAGCTGTCCTAAACCTACCACAGCCGGTTGTTAGTCCGGAATCCACCACTCCCCCCCAAAAGTGTAATAATAGTATTATGATGGGCCCAACTTCGGTCGATGGATTCTATGGCAGCTTCTTTTGTATTTTATTCACTTGGTTTTTGTGGTGTTCAGCTTCAACCTATATTTGTTACTCAATTTAAAATGTACTTACAAAAATGCCTTACAGATCTCAGCCTCTCCAAGAAATAACAATTCCTTCCTTGAGAGAATTTCTAAAGCCCCGATTTCCGAGGGTGGAATTTACATGTGCTTTTATTTAATTTTAGGTTGGACCAGTGCCCATCATGCGTATGTTCGGTGTAACGATGGATGGAAATTCGGTGTGTTGCCATGTGCACGGTTTTACTCCATATTTTTTCGTGACGGTTCCACAGAGCTTTACGGTTGACATGTGTCACGATTTGAAGGTATTGTTCATGTCTATATTAATTATATTCAAGACCTCCCCACGCTCAGTGGCACTCCAAATATACGGGGGTGTCAATGTTTGTTAATAACAGATTATTGTATGTACAATAGATAGTCATGTAAAACATACACATTTATAATAAGAGAGAGGGTTTTCTACTCGTCCACACACCTACCAATGCCAACAACCTTTTTTTCGGAAAGCATCTGCTGTAGAACTTCACCCCTCCTTCAAAAATATATTTACAATAGATACTATTGTAATGAAATTAAATGCTAATAAACGTACATGCTAAATCCTAACAATTACAAGTTTCCAATGTATAAGTTTTCAATTAGTGACATCCTTGAAATGGGTAAACCGTACCAGCAATAAAGCAAATTTTGACAAAAAATTGATGAAACAAATCATATAATAAAATTATTTTAAAATTACATTTTAATCCAAATGATTTACAACAGTTTGAGAACCGATCACCTGTTTTATTTGATATTGTTAATGGATCAAGTTCGTTGAACTCGGCGGCATTGAATGGCGTTTAACAACACAATAGTGGCGGGGCAAGGCCACAGATGGCGCTGCGCTGTTATTTCTGAACAGATGTATTTGAAATGTTTGAGACATTTACCGCCATTTTTTAAATGGAATAGACATTACAAATAAAACAGGGCCTAAAATGTACCTAATAGTTAAAAAACAGTTTTACGTTTTATTTTACTATTGCCATCTATTGATTATAAACGTGACTATTGTGATATGTAATTGTGAGCTCACTGAAAGTAATCACTGTAACCGCTAGATAGCAATCTGTGATTTCATTCTTTATTGATTTTTTTCTAAATTACATAGGCAGAACAGCCTCGGTTCTGCCCATGGGTTTCCCCCGGATCGGAACCTCCGATCCCATCTGTATACTACTGCAGATTACAGCCGCAGGCAAAGTTTACGGCGGCCTTTCCAGGTAGAGTCCCTCTTCGAGGAGGCTACCGGATGGGAACTGAGCTGTGACTTTAGCCGACCTAAGAAAACGCTGCCAAATTAAACTGACCTAAGACACCTGAAGTAGACCTGTGGTAGACCTAGTGGTAGACCTAGTGGCAGTTTGGATTATAAGTAGGTCCATTAATTAATTTATTAAACTTTTCATTTTCAGACAACATTAAACAGGGCAATTCTGGAAGATCTCCGATCGAATAAAGAGAACATTCAAGTGGCCGTTCTTCATGTTACTCTGGTGGAAGCCATGTCCTTAATGTACTACAAAGGAGATTCTCTGGTAAAATTTGCAAAAATAAGTGTTGCTTTACCGAGACTGATAGCGGCCGCGAAGAGGCTCATGGATCGCCAGCCCTTGACATTCAAATTAATGGATCCGACATTCTACGAAACAAATATCGATTTCGATATCAGGTTAGGAAGTTTGTTCGACATCAATTAATGCTGCACTCTAGTTCATTGTATAGAATATAGTCATACAGAATATGCGTTATGACAATGTGTTGATTTTTTGTTTTTAGATTTATGGTTGATACATCTGTTGTCGGATGTAGTTGGATCGAGTTGCCAGCCGGAAAATGGCGACTCCGTCAGAAAGGCCCACAATCATTTTTGCAGCCTCTGTCACGGTGCCAGCTAGAGGTAGATGTAGCATGGGATGATTTCATCGCTCACCAACCGGACGGCGAATGGGCGAAAGTGGCTCCATTTAGAATACTCAGCTTTGATATTGAGTGCGCTGGACGAAAAGGTAACTCCAAAACCCATTATAATATCAATGCCAAAGCAATAACAGTGAGATAATTCCCAAAAATTCATTTTCGAGTTGAGTATGCAGAAATATGTAAAAAAATAAGCTCTACATTGCAACGATGATGTGCGCCTACATACAACGACGTACGCCAGGTTCAGCAAGGTCGGTCATTATCACACTGATCACCCATCAGCCATTCATCCTTAGGCATGTACCTCATCATGGGATTGAAGCAATTTTTATAGAGGTTTTCTTCCTCGTGACCCAATTCCAAAGGAAATATTATAATTTACTAGCAACAATAATTTTAGTAGAATTAGATGAGACGTGGGCTCATTTTGCAAGTGTGGTTATGCAGAATAGACTCGTATACATTTAGAACATACAGTACCGTGCTGTAAATTTAAACTTTTCTTTTTTTTCTGACAACTATCTGCATTTATTTTAATTCTGGCAATGTTTTTTTAACCTGTCAGTCATTTGAGCACATGTGAACTGTCAAAAAAATGTATTCTATGTAATGTTGGTGTGTTTTCTTAGGGAATTTGTTGTTTTTCATAAAGAGCAGATTTGGACTGCGTAATTTGAGTGACTTTTCAAGCATGGATATCACTCCAAGACAGCGGGAACGGATAATTACACTAGCTGAGCACTCTATGACGTACGGGCAGAAAGGAATCGGCCTCACATCCGTCAGCAGGATTGTCAATCAGAAAAAAAACGACGGGAGCGGTGAACATCAAACGAAAAGGAAAATGTGGTCGTAAAAGGGATACAACCCCTTAAAGATGATCAACTTCTGGTGCGTAAGAGCAAAATAAATCCACGCATAAGTGCAGTCGACCTAAACAGAGAACTTCATCAATCTGGAATAAATATTGACGTCACACAGTCCGACGACGGCTTCTTGAATCTAGTATGATTGCAGGGAAGCCAATTAAGAAGCAGCTTCTGACCACCGCCACGATGAAGAAGCGCCTAGCTTGGGCCAAGAAATACCAGCACTGGACAACTGAAGACTGTCATAAAGTTCTTTTCTCCGATGAAATACATTTTGTTGTGCAGGGACAGCATGCCCAGTTCACGCGGCGAGCAGCTGGTGATCCCATGTCACCTGTTCATTTGGAACAGACAGTAAAGAACCCTATGAAGTAGATGTTTTGGCTTTGCTTCTCCTATCATGGCACTGGATCACTCGTGCCAGTCACCGGGATGATGAATTTGGACCAATATATTGACATCCTGTCAAACCATATGATACGGGTGCTCCACAAGGTCTATACTTTCAGCGAGGGATTTTTTCAACAGGATCTCGCTCCATGCCATTCTTTGAAAAAAGTGTTTTTCACACAGAATAGTTTTTCACACAGAACCAAATTACTGTACTTGGCCTACTGAATGACCTGGAAACACCCTCGATCTCAACCCGATCGAAAACCTCTGGGCCATTTACAAAAAACAGCTCTCCGAGATGGATTGAACAACGAAAACCTAGATGATCAGTGCAGTAATTCAAGTCCGGTTTCACGACGATGAACTGAAAGAAAGCTGTCAAAACCTGGTAAATTATATGCCTACAAGAGTGAAAGGTGTTATCAATGCAAAAGGAGGACACAGTCTATATTAAAACTAACAATCTATAACTACCAGTACTGTTTTTGTATGTTTATGTCCAATAAAGCACTTTTCGAAGAAAAATACTCTTTGTTCCAATTTATTCACACGGTACTGTATGTTGTATGGAAGCAATAATTATATTTCTGTAAAGTTCGTATAATTATTAAAATTTATTAAAATCATGTTTTTTTAAATAAAACTAAGGTTACAGCTATTTAACCAAAAATTCAATATAACAGTGACATTCTCCGGTTTGCAAAGATTTGTGTTTTTACTAATAGAAAACATAGAGATGACAATTAACTATCAACAGTTTGACTCTTTTGTCTATTTAACATGCACAACTAAAATTTCAGTGGGGACGTGTCCAAAATGCCTAAGACTCACGCTAAACTATCAGCTAAAAAACAGTTGTCAAATTGCAAATCTGCTAACACTGTCGATTGATTTTAGTATTGAATCCTACAACCCGAGCTTTGTATAAGTGAGCGCGATGCGCGCTCACTTAACACCTCCATGGGTCAATCGCCTGCTGCGTCTTCTAGCGGGAGAAAAAGTGGCAGTAAAGATCTTTATTATCTCAGAACACATTTTTCGTAATATTGTTGCTTTGGCTTGGCGATGATATTTAACATTTAAAAAATTAATCAATGAACGCATTTATCATTTTGCACTATTTCTTCTAGCCAACCGTCAACGATAATTCTATATAACCTTAAAATTACTCAAACTATTGTATTTTCTATAGGCGTATTTCCGGAGCCTCAACATGATCCAGTCATTCAAATTGCTTCCATGGTGATTCGTCAAGGAGAACCTGAACCGTTTCTCAGGAATGTTTTCACTTTGAACACTTGCGCTCCCGTCGTCGGATCACAAGTATTGAGCTTCATGACTGAATCGGTACGTATATAAAAGATTGAGACGGCAAAGTCAGAGGACTGATAAAAACCGATTATTTACCATATTATACTGACAGGAAATGCTGGCGAAATGGTCAGATTTCTTCAGAGAAATGGACCCGGACGTGATCACTGGCTACAATATTAACAACTTCGACTGGCCTTACTTGATCAACCGAGCAAAGCACTTGAAAGTGAAAGACTTTGATTTCCTCGGGAGAATAAAAGATATTCGGTTAGTGTGCTATGTTTCTAATTTAATTTTACCATGTGATATTTTATTTTCCAGGCCCACTAACCAACATAGAGGGAAAGTATTGTGAAAGCGCATTTTTTCGAGATAAAAATAAGAAATATCCATAAGACGATTAAGACCATTGTCAGATGGAAGTCTGTCTAAGTGTTAGTGTGTACTTCAGGATGGCGCCAAAACGCATAATCCGATTGAGCTGAAAGGAGAATGCCCATTCTTAGTACTTTTAAAAGAAGGATTGTAACTTGAAAAAAATATTAATAAATTATAGCTAAAATAAAAACATAATTTCTAAGTAAGTTTCATGACTATTTGTTTCGGGGTTATTTTTTTATTAAATATTGGTACTTTTAAACTTCTCAACCAATGTAGTATGACATTTTTTTTAATTTGTCAATAATTATCACATGTGAAGCTACTGAAAAAGGATGTCTTTTTTTTCTATTGTGTGCATTATCGATTACATTATCGATTACCCGCATCGATCGTTTTTATTCGATAACAAATCCTTATTCACTCGTAATAAACAAAACGTGCTACGATTCTGAATTATACATAAAGAACTATTTATTATTAATAAAGAACTTTTGAAAATAAATTTAGATTCAGCTATCTTTATTTTCAATGTATTTAAGATTTATAATGTACATAAAAGTAAAATCGATTTATTATTATTATCAGCATGCTTTCACCCCTAGCTTAAAAGGGAGGGAGATAAATTATTTAAATAAATAGTTTTTTAGGTATAATTTTAATCTATACCTACTAAACTCATCTTAAACTCGTTAAAACCCCTGAAATAACTTTTAAAATAGATAATAGGTTGCATCTGTTATCATTTTTTCAATATGTGGCTGAACCTAACTTAAAAATATATTTATTTTATTTTGGTAATATTTCTGAAATGCAGAAACCGTTTTTGATGTATTTTTCTACAGACTGATTATGTCACTGAATAGAATAAACGCCATTTGATGGAGATACAAAGATTTTGAAAAGCACATTTGCTCATACTAGAATGGTCATTCTCTTTTGGCACGTAGGCATCATTTAGTCATGGCAAGAGTTGAAAAGGTTGTGGTTGAAGTCGGTCCACCAGGGGACGCACCAGTCATATTTCAATCTCGAAATATTGGGCTTTGGTACACAGACTTGAAATTTGGTACACAGATGCCTTGTTGGGCCGAAACCATATAGAATTTTCGCCGGTCAGTATATTTGCGTTAACGAGAATGTGTTTAATGTTGCATTCTCACTCTCCGCGCTCGTCATCGACTATTACTTTCAGGTCAACCTCCTTCCCGAAGTGACATGGCGCTCAAAATTCTTCTATAAGTCCTTGGCTACTTGCCGGGAAAGTTTTGTAGTGTATTTTTACAGGCTTTTATTTACCTTGCAATGTTCATTGGTTTGTTTAGGTCAAATCTTACAAGCTGAGTTAAAACCACTTCTTCTTGGTTCATGTTGGTTCAGTTCCGGTGACAATGCATTTTTACGGTGCATGACCTGATTCTACACCCAGGATTGGCTCCCGACGAGGACACTTCCACGATCAACAGCAGACACACAATTTTGTATACGCATTCAATTATGATGGCCCGTTCTAAATTTCTCCATGACATAGCTGCTGCACCCAGGGTTGGCTCCCGACGAGGGGACTCCTCAACGGTCAACAGCAGAGAAATGAATTTTTGTATACGCATTCAATTATAATTACCCGCTCTAAGTTTCACCGCGATTGGGCTGCTGCACCCAGGGTTGGCTTCCAGCGAGTGGACTCCTCAACGGTCAATAGCACAAACACGAAATTCTTTATAGCGTTCAATTACGATAGCCCGTTCTAAGTTCCACTATGACATGGCTGGTGCACCCAGGGTTGGCTCGGGACAAAGCATTTTAATAAAAGCATGTTTTTAAAAATGTGTTTTTACTGTTAATTTATTAACTTACATTTTCAGCTCTGTGATTAAGGACTCTGTTCTCCAATCGAAACAGATGGGTCGCCGCGAGAATAAAAGTATCAACTTTGAAGGAAGAGTACCGTTCGATTTACTGCTCGTTCTTCTCAGAGACTACAAATTAAGATCGTACACTCTCAATGCTGTAAGTTACCATTTTCTTCAAGAGCAGAAAGAAGACGTGCACCATAGCATTATATCGGATTTACAGAATGAAAATGAGCAAACTCGGCGAAGGTGAACATTGTCAAATATTATCTTTTTTATTTTCTATGTTCAAAATGCCACAAGGCGTCCTTGTTGAGACATATTTTCATTATTGTTCACATTTTCATTACATATTTTTATATTTACATATTTTCATTAATTTTACAGACTGGCAATGTATTGTTTGAAAGATGCGTACTTGCCACTGCGCCTTCTAAATAAGCTGATGTGCATTATAAATTATATGGAAATGGCACGAGTGACCGGAGTACCTCTTACCTGTCTATTAACGAGAGGTCAACAGATTAAAGTTGTCAGTCAACTGCTGCGAAAGGCAAGTGTAATGACTATTTTTCTTTCCTGGCAAGGAAAGTATTGTGGACGCACTTCTGCCTGTCTGTCTGTGTGTATTCCTCCACGATAGCGCCGAAACGCTTCATCCGATTAAGCTGAAATTTAGCATGCAGGCATCATTTGGTCATGGCAAGAGTTAAAAAGTGGTTGAAAAATCGTGGTTTAAATCGGTCCACCAGAGGGTGTGCTAGTTATACTTCAATCTCGAAACATTGGACTTAGAGACTTGAAATTTGGTACACAGGCATCGTAGGGTCGAAACCACATTGTTAAATTTTGGTATCAATATTTCTTATACAAGCACCACAAAAAGAGGAAGGGGAAGGGTGGGGGGCGGAGGGGGATGGACGGTGGGGAGGGGGGTTGGAGGAGGGGTGGAAGGGTTTGAGGGGCGGTGGGGCTAGGGGGGGGTTAGTGCACAAGGAGGGTTGTCTGCTTGCCGGACAAATCTTAGGATGACACAACCGATTTTTCAAATTTTGTAAATGAAACTAAGAAGCAAGAATCTCTAATAATATGAAGTTGAAGACTATTGCGGTTGTTTAACATAAATTAATTAAAAATGGATTTTACCACGTTAAATTAATGGCACCCAATGGCGTGGAATTTTGGCATTGTTACAAACACATTCTGACAAATTATAACAGTGGGGATGGAATATGAACGAATTTTGAAATTCTGTCTGGCACACAACACTCACTGTCTCTGCGCATCTTTGCATACTGCAATTGTGATTATCAGGATAGCTGGACCAAGTCATAATTTAGGCTTCTAATTCTCTAGAAATTTAGTACCTAATTGGTACTATTTAGCATCTTATAATAATCTTATAATATTATAAATAGGATAGAAAACGAATTTACCGCGTGAAATTTGTAGCACCCGACGTTTCGGTGACGTTGCAGCCGCCGTTGTCCAGGGTAGACTGAAGAGCTGTCAATCCGTTGTTTTGCGGGTAGGCTGCGTACCGCTTCCACCACTGCCTTGATTATAATGGTGGTGGGGGGCCGGGCTCGGAGCGCGGGAATTTTGAAAATCCGTCTTGCACACAACACTCACTGTATCCTGTTTTACGTCTTTGCGTTCGGCGTTCGGCGGCGGGAACATTTTAAGAAGAGGGTTCCACGTAGAAGAGAGTTTGTAACCGTCGTCTCTGTTAAAGTTCGGGGTTCTTCTTATTTCAATGGCTTCCCGGATCATGCGAGGAAAGTAGAATTGTTCTTTGGATAGCACAATGGGATGTTGAAACTGTATCCGAACTTTAACAGAGACAACGGTGACAAACTCTCTTCTACGTGGAACCCTCTTCTTAAAATGTTCCCGCCGCCGAACGCCGAACGCAAAGACGTAAAACAGGATACAGTGAGTGTTGTGTGCAAGACGGATTTTTAAAATTCCCGCGTTCCGAGCCCGGCCCCCCACCACCATTATAATCTACGCAGTGGCGGAAGCGTTACACGGTCTACCCGCAAAACAACGGATTGACAGCTCTTCAGTCTACCCTGGACAACGGCGGCTGCAACATCACCGAAACGTCGGGTGCTACAAATTTCACGCGGTAAATTCGTTTTCTATCCTATTTATAATGTCAAACAACCGCGATAGTCTTCGATTTTATAATCTTATAATAATTTATAATTATGTATTTCTAATAATATTGTATTACAGGCTAAGGAAGCAAACTACTTAATGCCGGCATATCACGGCCAGGGCTCTGATGATCAGTACGAAGGAGCGACAGTTATTGAACCAAAGAAGGGATATTATGCGGATCCAATATCGACATTGGATTTTGCATCTCTATACCCAAGTATCATGATGGCACACAATCTCTGCTACACAACTCTAGTTCCGAATAATTCGAAGGACAAAGTAGGGTAAGAACTTTAAACATATAATTGGAAACCAGTCAATAGCCAATTTTCCATGTATTTGATTGTTGCAGTTTAAACGAGAGTCAAATGACGCTGACTCCTTCAAATAACATTTTTGTGAAATCTTCCGTCCGACGCGGTTTACTTCCTGAGATATTAGAGTCTCTTCTGAGCGCCAGGAAGAAGGCAAAAGCTGATCTCAAAGATGAGAAGGATCCGTTCAAACGGTCTGTACTGGATGGCAGACAACTCGCTTTGAAAATCAGTGCAAATTCAGTTTACGGATTCACTGGAGCACAAGTTGGAAAGTTGCCATGTTTGGAGATTTCAGGGGTAACGCCATTATTACTATTTAACTTTAAAACACTTAGGAGAATTTTATTTAACCTCTGAAGAATTTTATTTCACCTCTAGTTGCGGAATTAGCGCGCTAACTGCGGTTTACTATAGAGTTTTCATACCCCGTTTTCTGAAATGGCAGTTATAAAGAATAATTGTAAGAGCAATAATGAGGGCAACCATCATTGCCACACACAATAAACACTCTATGCTTCCGTTTTATTTTAAAACAGTTGCCTGAATGCAAAGTTTGCCATAGCGATTTTGAGAACCTTTTTTATCAGTTTCTGCTTCATATTTCAAGAGAAAAGTAACGAAAGCTGTTACTAATGTATATTTAGTTCAATTTAGTCCATATGTGTGGAAGTGTAAATAATAAGCCAAGCTAACCGGTACCCCGTCTTTCTTATTCAGTCGCTTCCAGCTATCTTTTTTAGTCGTCAGACCACCGGGTTGGAGAGTGTCCTACACTGCATTTTCCAGTGTGCAGGTCTTAAAAAAAAAGATGGCGGCAGAAGCGGTCACTGAAATGCCGTGTTTTACGTAATGTCATATTTGTTTATTTTATATTTTTAATTCATATTTACAAATTACATTATCTTGTATGACATTTCATAAGGAATCGATTTCTGACGGTAATAATTGATTGATAGTGTCGGTGTATAATGACAATTCAATCTCCACCCAGTCACGAGCAATACGTTATATTTCGACCTTCAAATAACATGACGTTATTGTTATTTTTGTTATTGTGAGACTAAGGCTAGGCGCGCACTGCGGTAAAATTCCGTGCGTATTACTATCGGAAAATTTGGAACCTATAGGAACGAATGAAACCGCACGCACTGCGAAAAAATAACGTCCCGGAATTAGGACTGCTGCAGATTGGCTGCGGGTGCGGTGACAGTGGCAGGATTGCCAGTAAAGAAATTCATTATGGACATGTACTTCATAAATATTCATTAAATTAGACGAAACTTTTATTTATAGAAATCATATATCAATATTGATAATTTTTGAAAGAGAATTTCCTTTAGTTGAATGTTATTATTTAGATTCAGAAGAAAAAATGTTCTAAAGTGTTGCAAGCGGTAAAAAATGCGGTGTTTCTTGCGTGCGGCGTAAAAAGCGTACTGCACCGCAATGCGCGCCTAGCCTAAGTCCTCTCATTATTATTTATAATGAGCTAACTCTTAAAATCATCATACGACAGTCAGAAGAATCTTGAAATAAGTTTTATCACACCTATTTTCCATTGTTCTCTATTTTTCAACATTATCTCGCTAATGTTTGTGTTTTGTCATAGTTTTTTTTCTGTAAAAGTAATCTAAAATGAATTTCATATAAATTATTATAAATTCCAGCGTCCATAGGAGGCTAGGAAAAATATTTGTGTTTTTGTGTTTGGTTTTATAAATAAAAGTATATATACCATAAAAATTTCAATAGTTTTTATATATAAAAAAAAAAAAACAATTTATGAACACAGGCATATAATTAAAATAAAAAGTCGTAAGTCTTCATAAATTATATTTCAATAAAGCTCAGTCTTCTTAGCTCTTCACAGAATAATAAAAATATTCCAGCTTTCGATGTTTTATTGCTAATTTATAAACAATCAAAAGCCATCTATTGCAACAGAGGAATTAAATTAACTTCCGCGGTTATGGCACATTTACATTAAAAATAACAAATCTCTGCAGCACATAAATAAAATATGAAATTTTCCACAGAGCGTAACCGCTTATGGTAGAACGATGATAGAGCAGACGAAAAATGAGGTTGAGTCCCGCTTCACGAAAGAGAATGGATACGAAGAGGATGCCTTGGTTATCTACGGCGATACGGATTCTGTTATGGTCAAATTCGGAGTGAAAACCCTCGAGAAGAGCATGGAATTGGGGAGGGAAGCGGCCGAATTCGTTTCGGCAAAATTCGTCAAACCGATCAAGTTGGAATTCGAAAAAGTCTACTTCCCATATTTGCTCATCAACAAGAAGAGATATGCAGGTAAAGTGATCCTTTTAGAACCTTTAAGGTTCTGTCCAAAGTCCCTAAGATTTTCGATGAAGTATCATTGCAGAGACCATTCATTAGGAAGGATCAGATCCAGAAGAGCGGATTCTACTCCAAATTCGAACCGATGAATATTGCGCTGACTAGCCATTCCATTCCGAGGAGCGGGCTACTTGCTTTGGCCCTGCCACTCCTTCCAAGGAGCTGGTTACTAGAGCCCCGGTGGCGGCTGCACCCAGAATGACCCATGATTCGCCTCTCCGAGCCGTAACCGACACGCTCTTAGTAGCGGGTCATTCCGTTCGACTCCAACGTTTCTTTTGTGAGTCGGGTCCTGCGCATTTGGCAGAATTGGTCATTCTGTTTAATTTCAACTCATGCTGCGCCGGGGCCCTGAATATTTCCCAATGATGATAACAGATAGGAGGTTTATCGATTAGCGAAACTACATATTGATATCTTATAAATTGTGAGGAGTTGGGGTCAGAACCCGGGTGCACCCAGAGGAGGTACTTCTACAAAATTCCTCATTGTATCCTATTATATCGCCGATTGTCAATGTTCATAATAGTATACCTATTTACATGATCAGTAAGTATACCATTTCGTTTATTATTATTACATTTACAGACAGGCAGCATAATTGCTGATATGTTTGAATATAAAACAGTACAATTACAATTTCTGTTTAAGATGGCCGTCTAATCTATTTTTAAATATGTTGACACTACACACTTCAACTACTTCAGCAGGTCATATATTTATATGTCATATAATTATGTGTCATATAATTTAGTGTCATATAATTTATGTCATATAATTACGACAGTTTTAAATTATACATAAATGTATTATTAAAATGTATACTTTCTTGTTGCATTTCTACAAATTTATTTCTCCTTTATTTTAGGGTTGTATTTCACAAGACCGGACAAATACGACAAAATGGATTGCAAGGGCATTGAAACAGTTCGGCGGGATAATTCACCGCTAGTATCGAACATGATGAGTACTTGCTTACAGAAATTACTAATTGATAGGTATGCAATCAAACTTGGTTTTATAACTTAATTTTATTCCGAATTTGAAACGGTAGACTACAAACAACATGATATCTCTCAATGTGGCCGAATAACTGATTCAATTAAAAGCTTTTTTACATTCAGCACCCACTTTACAGTAGAGACCTGAGCATAGTGCATACATAAATAATATAGGCAGTGAAATACGTCACAATGACTATTCAAATCACCAGTCATTCCGATAATTGTTGGTCTACTGTGTAGAAGGTTTCAAATGTCCTGAATAAATCAAAGTTTTCATTTTTGCAGTTTAAAAAACCACCACAACATTAGGTATTTAGGAGTGTCTTCATCAGGCTAATCCGGTACTACAGTATTAACTTTCTTTCATTTTTAGAGATCCAGAGGGTGCTGTCAATTACGCTAAACAAACCATATCGGAGTTGCTCTGCAATCGCATAGACATATCGCAGTTAGTAATAACGAAAGAATTAACCAAGAGCGACTATACGGCGAAGCAAGCACACGTGGAACTAGCCAATAAAATGAGAAAGCGGGATCCTGGAACGGCACCGAAGCTTGGAGATCGAGTGCCGTATATTCTATGTGCGGCGGCCAAGAACACGCCGGCTTATATGAAAGCGGAAGATCCGATATATGTATTAGAAAACAGCGTCCCTATAGATTTTAATTATTATCTGGAGAATCAATTATCGAAGCCGTTGTTGAGGATTTTTGAACCGATATTGGGAGAGAAAGCGGAGTCTATGCTATTACGTAAGTAATTCAATTATTCTTTCGTTCGTTAATGTGGCTGGGCTAGGTTAGGATATGTCTCTCCAGAAGTATGCAGCCTGGATGGCCTTGTCGTCTCTTGTAGGTCCTGGTGTGTGATAGGGGTTGACAACTGTGGCACAGTATACCGACAGAACAGTAGATGCACTCTCGAGCGACAAGGCATTGCGTGGATAGGGTGAGGGAAATGAGCAGAGGGGTATGTCCCGACGGACGCCTTTGGTTAGCGTTACGCGCGTGCGAAGGTTGGTGAATTTCTCAAACTTTTGACATCTGCGTTGGTGGAGGAGATATGTGGCGGCCATATGCGAGCCCTTAGCACTTGTGATGTAGATTGCTTCGATTTCAATTTTCTTCTAAGAGACGCTACTGACTGGTATACTGTTACTGCGGGCAGGATAAAAGGTGGTCTTCATCCTGCAGCATTCCACAGTTGCATATTGGATTCTCTGAATAGCCCCAGCGGACGACACTGTTGAGACTACTCCAAGTGGTATTAGAGAGATAGGACCCGGTGCCATCTCTCCCTTTACACCCTCGCCAAGTGAAGCCCTCCATTGAGTGATGCGGTTCGAAAATTGACTGCCTTGGAGGGGTTGTGAATGACTCAGGCTGCGGGCTGCGGCTCAGGAATGACTTTTGAGATTTGAGGTGGTTGTGATTTATTATTATTAAATTTGGTAGTGAATTACAATTTTGTCATTGGTGCCGATGATGAATTAACTCAATCACCAACTAATTCGTCTTTTGGAACCTTAGATAAAAACATTATGCAAGGCGCCGACCGTGAACTAATTCACCTTGTTAGTTTTCCACCACATCTGAACCTAGCTTACCAGCATTTTTCACTAGGATAATGCATGTGTTCACAATCATGTTTTGACCAGAATTGTATTCACCAGATTTAGCTCCTAGTGACTGGCGCCTCTTCAGAAACCATAAGCAATTCCTTTGTGGAAAGCGTTTTTCATCAAATGATGAAGCTATAGCGGCTGTAAAGCAGTATTTCGCAAGCCAGTATTTCATCTCGAGTTTTCGGGAGAAAACACTAGAGATGGAATAAAATCATTGGTAAAGCAATAAGTGTGTAGCTGAGGGATTGAATCATTGACAGCAGGGACATTGAATCAAAACCCCAAATTCAAATAAAATAAAAGTCTCACTTCTAGGCTAGAAACTTTCCATGCAATTAGTAGTATTTCTCATTTTGAGGCAAACGGATAATTATCTTCAGTTATTTTTAAGGTCAAGTCGGTATATTCCGTGTCAATTCAGGTAGACAGTTACCTTCATAGCCTCATAAGTTTTTCAATTGAACATAATAGGTTATAATATAGAAAAAAGTAAGATACATATATTTTTGTTTTACCCAAAAAAACTTCCTGGCCCCAAGATACAGGTTGCCAAAAATGGCATTCCGGAACCATTTCTCACTTGTGAATTTCATTAAAAAATTTAAAATTTTCTAGTCTATACGCCAGCGCTGCTCATCGTCGTTATCATCGTAATATTTTTATTTTTCCAGGCGGTGAGCACACAAGAACCAAAGCCATGGTAACGTCAAGAGTGGGCGCACTCGCTGCGTTCACCAAGAAAAAGGAGACGTGTCTGGGCTGCAAGGCCGTCCTTCAAGGAGACTCAACGCGCGCGCTCTGCGAGCACTGCATGAAAAACGAATCATCTTTATACATCGCCGAAGTAGCCAAGCTGAGGACCTTGGAGGACCGTTTCTCTCGTCTGTGGACCGAATGCCAGCGTTGCCAGGGCAGCTTGCACGAGGAAGTGCTGTGCACGAGTCGCGATTGCCCCATATTTTACATGCGCAAGAAAGTCGGTATCGAGCTCGACGGCCAAGAGAAACGGACTCTACGCTTCGGCGATCCCGTCTGGTGATCTTCAGCAATAAAACAATTAAGTCGCGGTATATATTTAATCCGTTATCCAGTAAAGACTAGTATAAAATCTAAAATTCCATCTGCGGCATTTTTATACAAACTTGTGTTTTTATTTATTGATTTAAGATATTCCATTATCGCTAGGTTATACTAAAATTAAATAATACCGAATGATGGACAATGCAAAATAAAAATTCGGTGCAGAAGTATCCCGGACCGCTAGGATTTTCCTTTCTATGGCGAAATTTATAAAGGAAATACGAGGGTGAAATGCGAGAACCTGTGATATGCATCATGCATACGATCACGATAAATAAATAAGATTTAAGCTTAAACTTAATCGTTAGGTACTCGTTTGAGAAGTACGATCACGCGTGGATGTTTCATTTTCTAGCCTGAAGGGCGTTCGACAGCCAGTCCATGGCCTGGTCGAGTCCCTCGCCTTTGGTGGCGGATGTTTTGAATATTTGGAATGTGCGGTCCTTCAGAGCGTCCAGACCCAAGGCTTGGTGGACCTCGGCCACTGACATGCACCCGGCCATATCTTGCTTGTTTGCCAGCACTACCAGGATTGCTCCTGCTAACTCTTCTTCCTGAAATTAATTTCTAAAATGTAATTAATATTTTCCACTGCGACCTCGATCGAGTTCATTAGCACATCATTCTTCGCTCAGTTTACACATTGTACATAGTGACGTGCACGATTATTCAAACAAAAAGTATTATCAAAATGGAAAGAAGACTTCCATGTTTGCTTAGTTATGGATTAGCTACAGAGAAAATTGTCAATAAAGACATTTTAGTTTCACGAAGCTATATTAAATTCAAAAAACTTTACCCTTAACATGTGAAGAAGTTCATCTTTGGATATTCCTATTCTATCTCTATCTGCCGAATCGACTACATAAATAATTGCATCCGTATTCCCATAGTAACAACGCCAGTAGGGCCTGAAAAGAAACAGGGAAGTTATTTTTAGTGTGGGAAATTGCTAATTCTTGATATTTATTCCAATGTCTTTAGGTTTTGGCTGGTCAGATTGTCTGGAATATTTCGCATTATAATAATAATTTAGTTCACACAGTTGACCGGCTCAATAGCCTGTTATTATGTTGTGATTAACAGGCTTTACTTTCTGCGTATGACCAAGGAAGTTATAGAATGGAATTTCAAACTTCCATAGAAATAAGTTACACATAAGAAATACATGAAGCTGTAAGCTGTTATATTTTGCCAGTTGGCTTTGGCACACCATGGAGATTAGTCGCTGCACTGGTCACGAGCAGCCTAATACAGCTATAGTTTAGGAGTCATTAATCGCTGGAATGCTAATACCACCGATCGGTGGTTTTTCCATTGCGGCAACTCGCAGGCGGCCGATCTTCGTATTTATGCAATTCGCCTTCATTGAATAAGCCACCATTATACATCAGTATGAGTGCACTAACACCCCTTACAAAGAAAATTTCCAGGGTTGAAAACATGCCATCTAACGTTTCATTCCCATGACTATCTTTCTAAGGCGCTGTAGACAATGTGAAGGTGCACTAAAATAACAGCATTTGATATGGGGAGAACAGAATAAAACAGATTCTATGCTGAAGTATCCCGACAATGAGGATAGTTTTTTACACAGGATCTTAGTTAATTTAGACCAACTTAACTAACAAGAGTTAACACAGGATCGGATCAGTATGGCGAATGTCTGGAAGTCGATACTACAGATTAAAATAATATGGGCATCAATTGTGTATAATCAAGGCCTGATTACCGAATAAACTGACCAGGCTGTAGCTAAGGACTATAGGCTGCTGGCGGGGCCAGCCCAGAAGGTAGGCCTCAAGTAAGAGCGACACCAAAGGCTAGGGCTCCGTAAAAACTCTTTTGACTTCAGCGTACTGGGATGATGATAGATTTATCTCCGATTTTTAGGCTCGGATCAATGGGAAACTCGTAATTTCGAGACTACTTTATTTTAATGAGGTGGCACAACAAAAGAGTAATATTGATGAAGCAGTATTAGAGAAGATGAGTAACATCACAAGCAAACTCAATTATTATTTAACGATAACCGGGATGAAGAGAAATAATGCCCCATTTGGATGGCGGTTTACTAACTTCAAGTAATTTCCAATATTTATCAAAGTTAGGAAAAGTATAGAAGCATTCGAGATGTGTGCATACAGACGCTTGATGTCGATATCTTGGAGTCAAAAAGTGACCAATGAGGAAGTTCTACGGCGTGTCGGCCAAAAAAGCACGCTTTGGCAGACCATCAAACAGCGCAAAGCTGCATGCATACCTTAGGCACTACAGGTACGAACTTCTGCAACTCATAATGATGGGAAAAGTTGCAGGGAAAATGAGACCTGGCCGTAGACGAAAATCTTGGTTGCGGAACATTCGAGAATGGACCGGATTTACGAGTGTCACTAAATTGTTTTGCCTGGCAAAGGCCAAAAAGAAGTAAACAGAACTGACTGCCAACCTTCACTAGTTAGAGAGGCACCCTAAGAAAAAGAATCAAAGTTAGCTAAAGTATGCCTGTCATTGCCACGTAGAAGTCTCTATAGCGACACTATTTTCTGAATATATTTATGAGAACAAGCGCAACCGTCTTCAGTCTTTCGTATGTAAATGCTGAAAATTTGTCGATACACTATTAGTTACCAATACTAAACTTTGTATATTAATGAACCGATTCACTCCGCGTATCAGCTGCACCTTGGCAATGCCGATGATCACTTTCGTAAATTGGGGAAAAATATGTACAACAATTATTTACCTTATACTTGTCTGCCCTCCGAGATCCCACACTTGGAACTTTAAGTTTTTATACTGGACTTGCTCAACGTTGAATCCAATAGTCGGTATAGTCGTGACTACTTCGCCCACTTGCAGTCTGTACAGGATCGTCGTTTTGCCAGCGCCATCCAAACCCAATATTAAAATCCTCATTTCCCTGGCGCCGAGCAAGCCTCTGAAGTAACTGAACAATCCACCTGCGCCACGAAACAAAGCGAATTAAGATAAAGCGGCATCATAACCTAATTTCGAAACAATTGTCCCGTATACAACTATTTACAAAACGTCAAATGTACAAACCCATTTTGCTGTTCTTAAGACATCCAAATTCCAAATATGTAAAGTTGCATGTATGCGCTATCGAGTGACCGCGCCGCCGGGGCAATTTGTACACCGATTTAAAACGATTTAGCTTTTGAAAAAGCCAACATTCATCGCGACACCGACGATTTTCGATCGCCGCTTTTGACGTGTAACGCGAATCAGGTTAGGAAAATAAAATCGTGCGTCAGCGGTTGGCAGTATTGACGACGCAAGTATTGCCATGCTGAAAAATTCGCAAAACCAATTTTCTTCTCTCCCTTAAATTCGCGGTTTATTTAAAAACAGTTGGGAACGTCCCCAAATTAACAAAGGGAGTAAGTACGTACCTACCACGTACCTACGCGCAAATATGTACCAAAGCAACATTTTATTGTTTTCAAAATCAAAATAAATTATGTTTGTATCTGATATGTATTACGTATCTGATATGTATTACGTTCATTGGCTGAGAACGAAAACATCCGATTTAAAGATAAAGATAAATGTATTTATTTCCAATACAACCATAACAATTGTGTAGGAATGACATTAAATTAATCTTAAACTAGTTACTCAATTTAGCCAAGAGATGATTAATATACAATATATAACTTTAAACTTACCAATTTACAAAAAAAAGACTATATCATAACAGTTTACAACAAAACAATTGACAATAAATGTGTATTAAGTGGGTAGATACGATGCTATGTATTTTCACAATATTTTAAAAAGTCGTTATGAGCATACATGTTAATTTTAAGGAGATAAACTCGGATGGATCTCTTGAAAATATCGATGTTTTTAATCGCTTTTAATCTTTCAGGCAATTTATTAAAAAGTTTGAGGCCTATGTATCGACTAGTCGCCTGGAACTTGGCAGTAAGTGCTACGAACGCTTGGAGATTCCTAGGGGAAACTAGCCCTAAGACCAGAGTCCTGCCCGGGCTCGCACTTCATGCGTGGAGGCCGCCGGCTGGGTGTTGACCCGTTAGTGTGACCAACCCTGAACGAAATGGGTCTTCGTGGCCAACTCAGCAAGGGCCCATTAGCTCCCAAATATAAGGAGGAATACAGACAGACAGACCCCCCCCCTATCACCCCCACGCCCCCCTCCCCCCCACTTCCTCTTCAATCCCGTCCAATTACTCCCCCCCCTCCTCTCTTACCCTGCCACCCCCTCAACCTCCTTCCTTGTTAACCCTCTCCTCCAACCCCCACCCAACGCTTACCCCCCCCCTAACGCTTCCTCCCCAAAGCCCAAATTTCCCCCTAACACTCCCTAAACCCAACCCCCTAAAATCTCGCCTCCCCCCCCAAATCACCCCCTCTCCCCCCGCCCGAAACCCCTTTTGCATCCTAAGTACTTCGGTATTTTTTTATTTTATTTATTTTATTGGAATTATCAAATTAACCATTTACAATAATTATAATATTAAAACAAATGGCAAAAACTTTCCTCTTTCATTCACTGGCTAGTGCTGCCCAACTGGGATATATATACCCGTTCCAGGGCAAGCAATTTATATTTTTACATTTAAAATGAGGGTCGATAAACCAATCAAATACAATAATAATAATAATAATTAATATATATATATATATATATAATAATAATAAATATAATCCCCTAGCACTCTAGATAAGGCGGGATAGGAACCCACGGAAGAAGTAGAATATCGGAAGAAAAAGAATATTTTCGTCCGTAACTTTATACATTCTAAGTAGGTACTTAGGTATCTTTAAAAAAAGTCTAGATAAGGCGAGACAAGAACTCACGGAAGAAGAAGAACATCGGAAGAAGAAAAACATTTCTTTCCGAACGAATAAGGAATTGCGCAATACCTTCGGAAAAATACCCACCATTCAAATTCTATATACCTACTATTCGAGCGTAGCATGTTTCGACCACAAACATATCAACTCTTGCGAAGACCAAATGATGTCTGCATGCCAAATTTCAGCTCAATTGGACGAAGCTTTTGGGCGCTATCGTGGAGGAATACAAACACACAGAAGCGTCCACAATACTTTTCTTGCCAGGAAATAAATGGGTACGGCTCCTTCGCCATCATACGTCTTATGTTATGATGCTCTCCGCTTTTCTCTTACCTCCCGAAATTGCGTCCTTCATTGATTACCATTGATTTAAACTTAGTCTCTATCTTTTTATTCCTGTTCCAGTCATAAATCATTGGGTACGCAAAACTAATGTGCGTTATATTCATTCATCGGATTTAATCACAAAACAGTAATAAAAGCTTTATAACGTAGGTGAATGTTTGTCACTATTGAATGTGGCTAAGAATGAGGCCAAGACCAGTCCCACGACAGTATTGCCCGTGCCCACATCTTCGATTACCTATGCAGAATCGTATGAAGCTTTTAATTCACCGCCCATTAGTCTCACTGGTAATTTAAATCTCCATAGCGGCAGGTTAATGCACTTCTGGTTCTTGAGACATTGTGTGAAGAGATATTTATTTGATGCATTCCACAAATGATCGAGCCTCACGGTGCGCCATTCGAGTCACGCATCTGAATGGTTTATCTAAGTTTCTTTGTGGTCGTTCTGGTCTTTATTACCAATTATTATTTAATGTTTCAGCGAGGTGGATGATGGAATAAGCTAACCATCCACCATCCGAGTAGTTTTAACTACTGAGGTCATTAGGCATTTGCTAAACACAACCGTATTCTAAATAGGATAAAAACGAATTTACCGCGTTAAGTTTGTAGCAGTCGATGTTTCGGCGACGTTGCAGCCGCCGTTGTCTAGGGTAGACTCACTGATGATGGTAGACTGAAAGAGCTGTCAATCCGCGCTCCGAGCCCGTCCCCCCACCACCGTTGTAATCTACGTAGTGGTGGCAGCGATATGCGGCGTACCCGCGGAATACGAAGGCATATTGCTGGATTGACAATAAAATATATTTTTTGATTATTTTACATAGAATTTGGATTTCTATTTTAATATATTATTCTCTCTGACTCTTAAATCACATTAGTATATTTTGATTATTTGTATGTAGGTAATATTCAATATAATATTACAGCCAATGACAACTATCACGATAGTTATGTTTTTAATAATGAAATTTTTAGCATTTAATTTTGTGACGCATCCAAGTGTAGGAATGCCTATCTACTGGAGTAGTTGTTTGTATTGTATTGTATTGTATTGAACAACGGATTGACAGCTCTTTCAGTCTACCTTAGACAACGGCGGCTGCAACGTCGCCTAATCGTTGGGTGCTACAAACATTACGCGGTAAATTGGTTTTTATCCTATTTATAATGTCAAACAACCGCGATAGTCTTCGATTTCACACAAGCGTATTCTACCCCTAGCCAATCGACATTGTGGCCCCTCGTTTAACTTTAGGTACAAAATAACAAACCTATTTACAATGCTATAATTATATAACCAACATAATATATAACCAACAAAGCTATAATTGGCAATATAAAGCTGTCTACAAATAGTAGGAGAAACATTTTTTTTTGTTATAACTTAGAATATACAACAACCGGTAGCTATAAGATATTTGCGCGAGTCGAGGGTGGAATACAGCCACTGTGGCTGTATGGCTTATGGTATTATCGGCAAGGAAAAAGGACGTCACAATAGTAAGAATTCGGCTACCCCGGCATTTAATATTTAGTGAAGTAGTACTTGAGAGTTGTCAACTACTACGGGCGAATTCGCCACCCCAGGAAGTTATAACGACATTATTATATGTTTTCTCCCAAGGAATGAACGCAGGAATAGGGACACAGTCCACCGTCTAGCTACGTCGAACAAGAAGGTGAACCCAGCTGGCCCATCTCACGGCCTTACACCAGATTTTGTCGGATTTATTTGTCGTCCATTCTGGTCACAGTATTATAACTGACTCTTCGTTTTTATATTTAACTATCTGCATTATTTTAGCAGCTCAAATTATTTTCAAAAACTATTTTAAATCTTTATTATAAATTTTATTACTGTTTGTTTTAAAATTTAAAAAATAGTCCATATTTAAAAAATGAGTTATACCTTATAAGGCATAATACCACATAATTATCTAAAATCAATTTGACTATACCAAGAGTAAGGATTCCTACCAACTGGCTTATTAAAAAAAAAGACAGCGAATCTGCAATTTTATTATGTTATTTCGTAGTAAGAAAAGTACGTAGGTAATAAAAGAATGATAAAAAAAAACAATAATAAGTATACAGTAATCACATATAAATTTAAATATAAATGTGTGGTAAAATATGAATGCCTAACCTAAACGAAAGGAGTATACATAATAATGTACATATTTGTTTATACTCTAGATACGAATTATAATAGTCCTCGCAATAGAATGCCCAGTATAGGAGTATTCGTAATTGTGTAAATTTATTTTAATCCTCGTAATTATGTAAATGGTTATTAAAACCAAAATGCATATTTACGATACTGCCAAGAGGCAATGATATTTTAAACATAAAATTGAATAAAAAATAATCAAATATTAAAATAAAAGTTATGAATATAAATACTAATTTTAAGCTAGAGTATATGAGAAATATTACTATTTATTTCAAATAAAATTGTCCTTTAACCTTTCAGGAGCCGTGAGGCTATAGCCGTCGGAATAGCCGTCGTATGTTCGGCGAATAGCAGTCGGAAGCTATTAGCGCGCTAAAACGGCGTGGCACATTTTTGGTAGATTTTTCATATATTTATACTGTAAGTATAAATATATACAAAATGTGAGTATAAATATATATTTATACTTACAGTATATATTTTTTAAAGAACTCTTGTTAACTAATAATTAATCTTGTTAGTCATGTATGTTATATATTTATATAATATATATATGGAGGCCAGCCGAAATGGCTAGGTACGCCTGTTGGCGTTTTTGGCCTCTCAGAGGTTTTTTAATTTAGGATGAATTTAAAGTGATTTCTATTACAATTAATGTTATATTATTTTCTTAGATTTGTCAGATAAAAAAATAAGAAGCTACTTAAATAATGTAAATACATAAAATAGTAAATAACAAAGTCATGATTATGCACCATTCCATTCTAGATTATGAATTCATTTACACTATAATAATATAGTTTCCTTTAGCTATCGTTTCATCGATTGCATATTTTTTGGAATATGAATGTAGCAATATAGGTATTTAATGTAGCAATATTGTGGTCCCGTCCTGCTTAATTCAGTCCTTATTGGTTGCACGTCGGTCGAGATGATTGAACCCATGAAGCTATCGCATTGAGGGGCCATGAGAACTAAATAAACTAAATCGACTATGTTTTTTAGCTGTATATGCCAAGATTATCTCCAGGGTTTTATACCGACGTCTCAATACGACGATGAACGCCTTTTCGCGATCTCATAAAGCTCCAATAACCGCTTGTTCCGCGAATGGTTCCAGTCGCTCCCATTTTTGATACTCCATGTACCGTTAAGTAGGCGACTGCTCGCGCAAGATTCAGGGCCGCGATATAGCTACTGGCGGACGTGCTCTCGGCCAAAACGACCGCGAAGGTAATGATTTATTGCCAGCCATATAAAGGGTGGAAGATAAGCGAAGCAAAAATGCCCAGATGCACTTCGCCAATGGGAGAGAGTGGGGGGGGGGGGGGGGGCATTCCGAGACCGAGAGGCAGACGCGTGCCAAGTTTGCCTTATGTTTTGACAACTACAATTTTGGAATAATTGATCAATATAAATAATAAACTGTGACTTTTAATATCCAATTGGATAGCTTTTAAGATCTGCTTGGATGACTTTTAAGATCTACTTGGTGTGCTAGTTGCATAGCTGGATGTGTGTTTTTTCCAGAATTCAGGTACTAACCGAAAATTTCGCACATCTTTCCTAAGAGCAGGTCATAACATTAATCCATGTAGTTGTTATAAGAGCAATTTTGCTATATAATTGTCAGTCTATTGTCACGTTTCATTGTGTAAACCTTTATCTAAAGAAGCGACTAAGTGCGCTTTAATGTTTGTTGTGAATATTGTGGAATCCAAAAGAGTGCAGATGTTGCCTTGCATAGAAATTTGAAAATGACTGTAAGGCAGATATCCGATGCAGTAGGCATTGGAAAAATCTAATATCTCTAGGATAATTGCATTAAAAAAGGAGACTGGATTAGTTCCAGTAGTAGTAGTTCTAATCGACACAAAGGTCAATTTCACGGATTAGACTACTCCTTGGTCAATATCGACGAAAACGGAAGAAATAATGTTCTGAACCATAGGAATATTGTTAGTGTCCACCTTCAGAGTTTTTTTTATCATATATATCCATGTGGATAGCTCCACAGTACGTTGAAGGCTCTTGGAAGTTGGTTCTAAGGCCAGGCGGCCTTTGAAGAAACAACTTCTATTTTTATTTTATTTTATTCTGGAACCAAACAGAACTACATACTATGTAGTTCATTTAGGCAATAAAAACCTATTTAAAAGTGTCAAAAATCCATTAATGTGATTCCGAATATAAAGTATACAAAATGAACGCAATATAATTTTATATTGTTTCCGCTTGAGAATGGGGGGAATCAGGATGGGAAGTGGGGTAAAAGGAAGAGACAAAATAGATAAAAAGATATTATGTATGTCTGACTGATATTATAAAGGCGAAAAGGCTAATGTTGGCTAATGCGCATAAGAATTGGACAGCAGATGATTGGAAGAGATTGGTTTTCACAGATGAAAGCAACTTTGAATTTCACTGCAACCGTGCGAGTAAGACCTACTTCAGGAGAAACGCTCCACTAGGGCTTCACTCCACAAAGGCTTGGGAATTTAAAACTTATCCAAATAATGATTGACAGTGACAAATAAGCTGAAATTTTGAATGGATTTCTTATTCTTACTCTTCAGAGACCGTTGCCGAATGGATATGGTATTTTTCAACAAGACCTCGTACCGTGTCACACTTAAAAACTAAATGACAAAAATCTTTCAAGATCTTAAAATTACTAATTATGATGACCCGCATGGCCTAAACCCGATCGACAATTTGTGGGTCTTAGAAAGACTTAAATCTAGAAGAAAACTGATTTCATCAATAATTGAGGTTTGGTTCCATGACCAAGTATGAACAAATGTTTAAAAAAAATAATTTTATTCATGTCGAATAGAATTAAAGCTATAATTATGCCAAGGGTGGTCGCATTAAGTGGTGGGCTTCGATAAACTACCATAAATTAGCTGTTGAATATGTCAAGTGGCAATAAGCTTGCCTCTTGGTTGAAAATTATAGGCAAATGAAGAGTTGTTATTATAAAGTACTAATATATGAAAGTATATTTACTCATCAATTATTATTATTAATAATAGAAATAAAACGCTTTATTTGATTAATTAAAATTGCGAGTTTATTGCCTAAAAGCAATATCTTACAGCTAACCTTAACCTAATGGAACAAACAACATATGCGGTGAAAATAAGTTTAAAACATTTTTTTTTAATGAGTTGATTTGATTAAAAATTGTGGTTTCCCATTTAATATGCACACCACTGTAAATACTTAATTGTGGTTATTAACACCTAGTTACTTCTTGCGGATGATACCATGTTGACATATACCTGTAGATCTTGATCGCCCTAGCTCTGCTGTGAATAATTTTAATGCAGATCTAGAAAGATTGTTTAATAATTACTTCTATTAGGTCTTGTTTTTTCATCGTTAGTACCATTGAATTTGTTTCTTTCACTTGCCGAGCTATCGGGCCTAATAGAAAACCACTAACAATTAAGACTCACTAAGACTTTCGTTTTTATACAGATAATAGCATCATAAAAATTGGCATAAACCTAAAGGTTCATAACGAGGTGTCGGACCATATACTAATTAATTATATGACGTTATCTTAATGATGACGTTATACGGACTTGTGCAACGGCGAAATTGGGTTTATAGTAGTTTATACACGCAAGCGAGTACGCTCGCGTGTTCCGTTTATGGGATAAAACTGTTAAGTGTTATTTGGTACGTTTGTGCGTTTTCCATAAAGTTATGGGCGGCTGCGCGCTGGTCCAGAGATGCCAAAACGGGACTATTGCCAAAATTGGCGGGAACGCGTCGTCCCTCGAATCTGCCAATCTCTTTGATGTCGTCAGTCGTGGCACGTGGCGGATGGATCTCGATTCAACAAACCTCCAGTACATGCCGATTCCTGATATGGATTTGATATGAAACACCGAACACCAGGCAAGAGTAGAGAGTATGGTGATGAGCCCTTAGAGGTTTAAATCCCACTGGAACTGATCTTGAGAAGTAGCAGCTGGTTTCTTAATACTGGCTAGAAACGGGATGCTGACTGTATCGTGGGCTCACCGAGTTAAGGCTGGAAATACAACGACGCTGTGAAATCCAATAGCAGCGTGGAAGGCAAAGAAAACCACCACATTCAGCCCAAGTACCGGTTCCCGATGGTTCTGTGCAGCTTGGGCCTGATGGACTGTCTGCGTCTTCTTAGGTCGGCTCAACTCACGGTTCAACTTTCATCCGGACCTAACCTGGAAGGGCCGCCGTCTGTCTTCAGCCGCAGACAGTTGTGATCTGCAATGCGTATCCGAGGGAACGTTTCGGGTGAAATTGGGCGGTTTGCGCACCCGACTGTATCAACCTAACCTATATAATAGCTTGCGCAACCAAGCCGGCGAATAATTAAAAGAGTCTAAAGACAAACGTTTCCTTAGAAGCCAGAACTTGACCCGGCGTCACCTATCATTAGAAACGATCCGTTAGCCACCGATCCCGAATGATCTTGACAAGTGTGACCAGACTGGAGTACTGAAAAATCATCAAAATCTGATAGCAAGGCGCGAGGTCGACCCGGTAGGTTGCACTTACCAGTGTCTCGCGGTAAGGCGTTGGCCTCTTACGGGCAGTTGGAGTAGCTTGACTGTGGATTGTATTGTCCGCAAACTTCACGGGAGATATAATGGCTCGATGTCATTATAGCTAACTGGAGTGGCGGGTTCGCCCGTAGTAATTGACACCCCTCGATGAGCCCAGGGTAAGGAAGCCTACGATTTTCCTAATAGCCTAACACTAACACTAATACTATGGGAAAGGTAACCATATACACTATGGGTCTCTAACACGCGGCCTGCCGAAGGTTTTAATGCGACCCGTGGCCCGCGCTCCGAAAAGAAAACGACATTTTCATCAATCGGTTTGCTAAGCCATATTTGTTTTTTTAAATTTATTTAACCTTCTTTGAAAAACAACCTCTGAAAATAACCCAGCCGAGCCCTGGGCTTACCTGCGGGAAATTATGAGTAGGTGACTTTTAGTGCAATTTGTGTAGCCATATTGACCGTAGCGTCCGTAGCCACGTTGACACCGGTTTTCCTCGTTGTTACCGAAGTTAAGCAACGTTGGACGCGGTCAATACTTGGATGGGTGACCGCCAGAGTATTTAACTGCGTGATGCATATATATCGTGATGCATATATATCATATATTTTTCACCGTTTATTTTTCTGGATTTATTTTCATTTTTGTTATTTTTATTACACTTGGATTATTTTATATGTTATGTTGATTATTTCTTAGACTCTTAAAATGTTATTATGCTTGAATTTGATTCGTTATTTTCAGCTGGTTCTTCTTATTAAAAAAATAATAAGTAAGAAGAACAAAGAGTGATTTGTATTAACATGTAATTAAAATTGTACGCCCTGTGGGCAAATTCAATTGAACCATTCTGTACCAAACCATAATATGTACCTCTAACATACGGTTTTGCAATAAAGATCTATTTACACACTGGGCATCGTCGATGAGTCAACCTGTCAGCGTGGCGGAATGGCGGAGGAGACAGCTGAGTGCGTGATCTGCGCATTCCTGGATTCTGTAAATAGAATAGTTATCAACTGGCTAATAAAGTAAACACGGGGTCAAGTACGGCGTCACTTACCAAGTGCGGGTGTCGAAACACTGATAACCAACCCCAAACAAATTACCATCAGGCAGGTACGGTATTCTAGGCCATCCTTCACAGTCCTGGTCGCCCATGTCCGGCATCGGATATAGCCCTCGATGAAGAAGAATAAGGGTATACTGGTTTGTAGAAGATTGAAAGCAACAGTACGAGTGAGGAAAGAGGTGTGCAAAAATATCAAAGCATTGTTGTTGTTCTTGGAGGCACCGTTTTCGGTGGCACAGACTCTAGCCACGCATCTGAGTTTAAAAGTAAGATTTAATTACGAAGAAATTGCATCACGTTTAAGAGGAATGTCTGGCTTATTTATACGGAGTTGGAAGAGCAGCATTCTTTCTTTATGTGTCAATTGAACTCGTTGTTACTGTTTCCGTAAGCAGTTGAAGGCGAGTTTATCTTAGAAGATGTAGTAACTGGTCTCAACGAGGACGAGACTAGGGTTACCATCGCATCGGTTAAATCTTTACCGGCTGCCTATGGTTTATATGTATGTTACGAAATGATTGAACGTTGTGTAATTATTTAGATAAATAAGAACTAGAGGAAATTCAATACACCGCAACCAGTAAAAGAAAATTTCTTTTGCAAAAGAGAACACCGCGCAGCATGTATCAATTAACCGCCAGAACTCATGCAAATAATACTTCGTAAGACAAGGGTAATTACTATTTATGCCGCGTTCATACTCCAATCATATACCAATCACATATACCAATAGAAGAACCTACAAATAATGCGTCAGAATTATACATCTATATAATACTAGAAATTAGGCCCGCTCATAACTGGTTGATTTCTATAAATGAAGCTGAAATTTGATTTGAGTTTATTGGCCGATACAAAACAGGATAAAGAACTCTTTTAATTAAAAAGAATTGAGCGAAAATTCAATCGCCCGGGAATAAAATCGCCGATGACATTACAATCGATCACCAATGTATGTTTCTATAATCGTATCCGCACCCAGGAATATGCATTTTCGGGACATGTAGGCCTGACGCAAGTAAAACAATGCGATGGTGGCTTCGTCTGGGCTTGTCGGGTGCTCGTCGATGCCACGATCGATAACGAAACCCAAAAACTTGGCGACATCCCTGGCAGTAGTGATTGTTTGTTAAAATTAAAATTATATTGGAGGAGCAAAATCCGCGAAGCAATGTTCTCATTAAATTTAGCATAATGCATTCACAGAGAACCAGAACTTTACCAACCACAATGCCACACGACCCGGTGGCATAGAGTTAGGTTGTCTGAACTTACATTTCAAGGTTCCGGAATTTCAATTCTGTCGATCAAATGTAATAACAATAGAAAAATATACAGGCATATTACACACACACACACACTTCATTGTGGTCGGTTGTAAGAGATTGTCGTATGATAATAAACTCGCCCATTGTGAAATGTCACAATAATGAGTAGAAATAAACAAACAAACAAGTTTTAGGCGCTCAAAAGACATTACAGGTTTTCGTTCAGATCCATCAAGTGTAAGCGTGATCATAAATATGTGTAGGTATTCATTTATTATGCCTGCTAATCTATAATTATTAGTCTTTTCCCTAAACCTTTTGTTACCAACTGTGACGTCACGGTAAAAAGATATTAGCACCTGGCAACAGGCTTAATTAACATGATATACTCTATTGCGTATACAATCAATAGTTTCAAACAACCAATGAAAAACTGTTGAAATACCAAATGGTAACCCTATAAGAAACCCGTATTGAAACCACTCTTCAATCTGCAAAGTCAAAAGTACAAGTTTGCAGTTATGAAGGGGCACATGTATTCGTACATATCTTTATATGAAGCAATTGGCAAGATACCTACGCCGAAATGCAAGTCACCGTCTCTATTTTGCTATAGGATCGGACTGATGTTGCAAGAGACGGGAGCACGAGCGAAGCTAGCATGCACTAGTGTGTACGTGCCATGAGCTATGAGCCACGCGAATACCTTCTAAAGCGGCGACTTTCCAATACCTATTATTGCGTAACTCTACGAGGAGAAGTGAAATGCAAATGCAGAATAAAAGCCTTCGTCGTTTATCGAGGTAGTAAAATTCATAATATGGAATGTTATGATTTAAGCACCGAGACCTCCATTAAACTTTGACACAAATAATAACAGGTAATGTAAGAATATAAAGGAGATTCTTCTATTGAAGAAGTCATTGAGTTTTCCAAAAGCTTCTGCACAGGGGTTGATTTAGCCTAATCTTGACTTTCTTTTACAACAGTAGAAAGGCAATTCCCGTGATTATTTTAGCATTCTTACAAATAATTATGATGAAAACTATATATTGTTAGCTTAAAATAATTTAAATTGAAAACTAAGGCATTATATATTAGTATATATATTGGTAGCTAGGATTGGTAGCTGAATCTAGGATGGTATGATGTAAATAAACATTTTATTATTATTATTTTATTTATTCCGTAGCCGGCGATTGGGGAGGAGGTCGCCCTCGCAGCCAATACGCTGCTGTCGGTGCCGCTGGATCTCGTATAAATAAACATTTATATCGCGATATATTATATGTAGCAAATAATCCATTTTTCGGAAATTCGTAAAAAATGTCAAACGGCTTTTTCTGTGTAAAATTAAAAATCTTCCGTCAATCTAAGAGTCGAAGAACGTCAAAGTGTTGAACAACATTCTAAATAAATTTGAAAACTTTCGATATTTACTAGTTTTTTATGAAAATTCTGCAAAAATGCCCCGTCTTGTCTTTTCGTGTTTCTTATTTTTTTCTGAATTTTACTGAAAAAGAACATAATTTTTCAAAGATTTTAACGGTTTTTTTCAAAGATTATTTTCAAAGACAAGATATTTTTTTTATTTATAAATTGATGCTGGAATAGGTTATTTAAAAAATGTAAGCTGAAAATCGTTAAATTCATTTTGGATCGCTGCTATCGAAATTTCTGTGCATAATTTGTAAAATATACAGACTTTTTATTTCTTTTATTAATTTTTAGTGATGTATTACTATAAATAATGCACAATATTGAAAAAAATAACAGTAGCAGGTGCAGGCGAATATTACTTAAAGCACGCATTAGAATATTGGCGTCTTCAATATTCATATTGATTTTAAAGACGCCGTCGTTTTAGGTTGAATACCTTGTTTCTTGACGTAATATTTTGAAGTATGTTGTAGTAGATTACGACTATTCCACATTGCTGTAGTGAAACTGCCTATAGAGGTACCTATAGAGATGGGGCTGCCTTATTTTTACTCATAATTGACATCGAAGCCTTTGCAAGCTATAGCAAAATCTTGCGCAGGCATTTTGCATTCTCTGGAGTCTTCCTGTAGAGACAGGGGCCGTGCACACAGTCCATTATAGACAATATTAGGGCAGAAAAACCACTTTGTAAATTACATGCAAATATCTTATCTATATTGTGCGTATTTAACCACATTACTGCGACTAAAATATTTATAATAATTCGGGAATTTCAAAGGGTTTATGTACTTATGAACTAAAACATGCGTATAGATGCTGAAGTTTATTTTAATATTTTGCGGTTGTATGGAACTGGTTGGGAATGGCATTGCGATCGATCAATTAGAATATTTAAAGACAACTACAAGAATTGTCATTAAAAGCCGATTTTAGAAGCCAAAGATTTTTTGATTTTATTAGAATGGCTTGGATTGGATTTATTAATTTTTTACTAATTTGGTTATTATTATTGTTTTCGCATTTGTTTATAAATTTTATCGTGATTATTTTGATGTTGATTGTTTTATTTGATTGATTGGATTTTGATTATTTTATTTTAATTTCATGAAATACCTAATGGTGCCAGTAATAGGTGTGTCGTTAGTAAACCATTAGGAGATCCTGAGGATACCCCTGATTTGCAGCGTATGTAGTTTAATTACATAGTCTTTGTCCCTTTTCAGTTTCAATTTGTAGTTTTGCGTTTTTTTGTGCATTTTTTGTATTGACAGCTGCAAATAAATAATTTGTTATTATTATTATTGTCTCGAAAAGCCCAATCTCTTGTTTGTGAAAGTTGGTGTCGAGTCGTTTATTTTCTAAACTTGTCCAGCTGCATTTAACGTGACACTTCGCATTGCCCGAAGGACATTAGCTCGGAAATTATACCACAATTTTCCAATTAAGCTTCCCCGTGCCCATTTGAGCACGGGCGGTCTTGTCGCACTAAGAAAATACTGAGCCGCTTTGAAATTCCATCCAACGGCTAGCGGATAATCGCCGACAACGTGGATGTATATGTAACGCTTACATCAACGGCCTAACGATAATAGCACTTGCCTTGCATATTTTACAATATATATGGCCAACTCATCAGGCAGGAGATGTGCATTTCCACGGTTGCATGCTAGTAAGCATCCCTATCATTATCCTTCTAGCGTTCGAGGCCAAGTGAGTATGCTTCTCGAAGGCCGTTTGTCTCGACCAAGCTGTCTCGAACGCGTCTGCATACCAGTCCACCGAAATCACTCGTCGAAGCACTGCTATTAGTCTTAATGGTGAGTTGAGAATAATTTTTCATTTGATGCATTCCACGGCGCCCCGCCATACACAGACGTCGCAGGCGCAACGCAGTAATAATTAGATAAAATCTCGTGAGACATCTTCACAAACTCTTTTTATTTTGACTATCGTCTGTAATATCGAAACCATCTGAAATACATATTGGTATTTTTCAATATTTAAATCGTTACGGATTTTCGGGTTACATATACATTGCAGTTAACAGAGAAATAATTTACAATATCATGAAAGACCGAAACAATCGTGAATGTAATACTTCGGAAGAGGTTACTAACACAAGTCAAAGTGATATGTAAATTTAATTGTGCTAAGGCCGTTTACAAAAAAAAACATGGTATAGTTAGACCATAACGACGGAAGTATCGACAGAGAAAATGGAATTGACGCGAGAAAAGTTCTGCTTCAAAATTTGTCATAAATTTCGAACATGATTTTCTCAGGAATTATACGGAATAATCTCACTACTTGAAACTGTTTGCTTAATTTCACCCTAATGTTGATTTCTCGATTTTTTTTTTAGGGATATTTCTGCATATATTCGCGGATATTTCTTGTAAAATTCCATTGTTAAACTTTTTGTTGAAATTATCAAAATTTTTATTGATTTTTATGAGTTAATATCTAAATATTTTTGTATGTAAATAAGCAAAACGAAATATTCCTCTTGATAGAGAATCTAATAAAAATCACAATAGTATTTACAATTTCTAAATAGGGTTCCGTATTTTTCCGTAAGACAAGAACAAGTTAGAAATGCCGAGTTTTTTCCCTTTTTCGACTTTCTCGTATTTATTCATAATTATCTAATTATTTTACAAAATTATATTTCAATATCCTATATACGAAATTTCAATGCGATCATTGCACAGTTACTTTTTTATGATTGTTATAATAGTTCTATAGTTATAGTACTTTTTGTCGAGCGCGGCGATATTGCAAGAAATTCCAATAAATTGCCGCGGTCTGCCATGAAATTATGCCGCTACTCGAAGGTTTAACCTGAGTTCTAATGATGATTTCACATTTCTAAGAATCATAATTAAATTGCATAGTCAAGTCAACAGTTTTAAGTCTCTGAAAAAGATGCCAAAGCCTTCAAAAAGGTAATTTTCACAATTTCAAATTCGGATTAAAATTTCAGATGGTTTTGTGTGGCCTATGAAAGGAACTCATATATTTATTAGGTCGTCTTTTGAACTGATAAATTGTAACAAGAGGGGTATAGTTGTAACCGCGAGAGAGTGATTTTATTTTATTTTATTCTACAATAAACTTACAGATAGTAAATATATGATAGAGTATATATATATGCAAAATCTATTTACATAAAATTCATTTATTAATTAATAATTTTCTGTCCTATGAAAAGTTTACAACGGTTTTATGGACACCTTATAATAGAAATACCATGAGCACGTTAATAATAGGTAAGTGAAATGAATAGGGTATATAAAACAAACATGTATCTGGTTAATTGGATAATAATGTTCATAATACATATAATATAAGGGTATGGTAGGTTTTAATAAAGCCCTCTAATTCAGTAGGACGTCAGTTAATTAAATCTTTAGAAGTAGTAGATATAGATTTGATCAAATGTTTAATTATTGACTAATGGTTTGGCGTGGATGGAATGAATGAAATAACATAGCGTGGAATGGATGAAGATTCTTGACGAAACTAATGAGTTGTATAGCTAATGATAATGATACATTGCATCAAATAATTCAGGACTAGATGAAGACGAAGACTATGATGTTAGGATGATGCCAGGACTATGATGTCCAATTGGCGGATATGATTCTCTAAAAAAATAGCTACATTTTCAGATGCTCAGAATTATGTATGTTTTTGCTTAACCTGAAGAGTATCCCGACAAAGAGGGTAGTTTTTTATCGGGATCGCCATAAGTCTGTCGAATATAAACTCTAAAACGTTTGCCGTTATTTGACATTTTAATTGAAAGAAAACGGACCTACAGAAACCGATAATACACACTGATCCACACAATAATCCTTGTCACTCACGCTCGGTACAAACATCCCTCACGAAATGAGCACTTGACCTATGTGACGCCGTCCATTTTGCACAAAAGATGAAGCATGTAGATAATGTCCTGGAAAGAAATTGATATTAACCACAACGCAGCCTCCCCAACAAAACACACAAAATAAAAGCATCAAACTAAAGGCATAAAGGCACCAAACCGAGCTCCGGCATTCTTGCCATATTTCAAGGAAGTAACAGATCGGATTAGCAGAATGTTCCACAAGTTTAGAATTAAAACGATCTTTAGAAGATCTTTAAGAATGGCTCGATTCTTGAGGCCCGTGAAGGATGTACTGTCATTACAAACCATTGGTGTTTACAAAATCAAATGTAGCTTGAACTGTCTTATGTCGGAGCGACGAAACGCTCCATTATGACCCTAGAAAAAGATATACAATAAGGCAGCGAAAAACGTCCAGCGAGAAAAATTGCCAATTTGTGAGCACGTATTGGACAGCGTAACGAACCATTTGTTGTAAATAATTCAATTGTACTCTCAAAAGAACAATTATATTATTCGCGAATGATATATTGAGATGAAGGTATTACATTTTCCACCACATGAAACCCTCTAATTAAGAAGATATCGCCTAGCCCCGATAACAGGAAGGTTAAGCAGGACACAGTGAGTTAGGTGTGCACATACGATTTTCAAAATTCGCGTCAAAATATTCATCGCTACTATCTGCGCCAGTTTGCGTCGCGGCGGTAGAAATTAAACTATCCGCCCCAATCGCCAATGGACGCAGAGTGCCGACAAGCAGCGATCGTGGCAGTAGCACACTTATTGTTCCCTTGATGCGGACAGGTAGCGAACGATTTCGTGCAGTTTGGGCCATAAGATCCACTGTATTTCCGGGTCAGTCCAACTTAAGATTCAGCTCCTATTCAGTAGCCTCCTCGTGTGGAGGACTACCCCGGGTAGGAATCTCGCGTCTCAGGCCTCGCGGCTTGTAAATCAATTTCCCCTGGAGGAACGCCTCCCTGGACGGTTTGCGCACCGTGCGGCGTCAGTCAATCGGGTGTGCACTCTGACTAATTACTGAATTACTCTACACTCCTTCAGTGAAATATACTGTCTCCTAAGTAGCGGTGGTGGATGTTGATCTGTCGGCAACCACTCTTGAAATGATCATTTGGCTACCTGCTCCTGAATTCAGAGCAGGCAAAAGATGCCAATGGTCCGCGATAGATTCAAACTTAATCACCGCTGAACATACGGCAGGTATAGGTCACGCAAGCGACTTCGGACTCGTAACCAGTCGGGAGGTTGGAGATATCCTGATGGTTAATTCCAGATGGAGATATCCTTCCAAAACTGGTAGTTAGGGGGCGAGGTTGCCTGCTGGTTACCATTCCCGGTGCCTCGCCGTAAGGCGTTGGCCTCTATCGGACATGTTGGCTTAGCTAGACGGTAGATTTGTATTGTCTCTAAGTAATCTACGCTCAAGTCGGGAGATAGAATGATCACTATCGTTAAAACTTTCTGACGGGACGGGTTCGCCCGTTGTAGTTGACAACTTAAGTTGTACCATCAATGGTTGTACCCTTGAAGATGGCAAATGCAACTTTTCCAAAACGTCAGGAAACACTATCGTCTAGTTTCGATCAAACATCAAACGTATCATCTTTCCAATAAAAAGTCCAGCGAATGTCTGCGCGCACCGGAATGTCTGCGCGCACTCAAAACACTGTACAGATTAATATACTTTTCGTGGAACAAAATTGAACCGCTGATGCTGCTATTTTACCGATCGATTGCCGGACATTTACCTGCAATTATAAACACCGTAAGCTGCCAGGCACACGACATGCTTTGTCTCGATCAAACCGATTAATTATTTAATTTCGGGGTCTGCCGGGAAGTGGGTGCGGTTAACATATCGGTCAAGTGGTTCAGTCCACAGCTGTCATTGCCATAAACGATTTGAAAAATGGCGTGTCCAGCCTATGATAAGCATGCGTCAATATAATTCAGCCAAATAACTAAAGCCGACTCTGCAAATATTCGGAGACTTCTACAGCACCTATTTTTAAGTATTTTCAAATGCAATTTTAACTGAATATAAGTAATTAATAGCGGAAGCATGTTTTAATGGAAATTATTATATGTTGATTGCCATTACGTTATAGAAGCCGCTCACGCGTAAGCGATTAAGCAGCTGTAACGGCATAAGCTGCAATGCAGCTGTATTATAGTAATCTATCTATCTCTTTGCATATCTGAAATTCTAACAGCTGCGCTAAATACAGCTGTCGCGAGTTGCCGATTCCGTGGCAGATCGTAAATGTTGACTTTTATTAAAAAGCATCCATGCGAAGGTCTTCCTCTAAACGTCGTTATTACCTTTGACTGCGATGCCCCTCACAATAATAAAATAGCACTTTCACGAATAAGCGTTTGCGCAATCCTCAAAGTATAGCAGAAACGACGATTTTGGTTTTTAAATTGCCTAAAAGACCCTTCCATTTAGGTTGAAGGCGATCGTTGCGCCGAGTAGATTATATTTATTGCGATTCATTAGTATTATTATTTATTATTTTTCTATTTATTACGATACTATATTATTATTATAAAAAAAAATATTTCGCCATTTATTGAATGTTACATTTTCATCCGTAATAATTATTTACTTTTCACGTGTTATTAAAATTCCTCTTATTACATTGTAGGATGGGTATGTTTTAGATATTATTCGTAGACTTACAGACTAAAAGATGGATTTACATGTAGAAGACTTATTTTAAAAATTAATAATTACACCTGCATCTAGAGTGTTTATTGTTATTAGTTAATTTTTGATATTATTTGATGCCTAGCATATTTCAAAAATTAAGTACTCTAAAGTATGGACAAGCCACTGTTTACTTGGTATGCTTGCCTTAGTACAGGCCTAGGCCTAGTTAGACGGCGTTGAATTGAAAAAAATGTTGTCTGAGGTGCTCTTTATTTTGCTACTATTTACATTTAAGCCGCTAGTGTTAATGTTAGAATGTACTGCAGCAAAAAAATGTGCTTTTCTTTAAATTAAAAAATAATTAAAAAAAAATGTCTTTGCCTCGTTGATTTTATAAAAGATCGCCTCAAGTGTATGTAGATTATTTTTTGAAGTGGGTGATATTGCATGAAT
Organism: Micropterix aruncella; assembly: GCA_944548615.1. Taxonomy (NCBI): domain Eukaryota; kingdom Metazoa; phylum Arthropoda; class Insecta; order Lepidoptera; family Micropterigidae; genus Micropterix; species Micropterix aruncella. The sequence goes on from OX155950.1 coordinate 3,552,030, forward strand.
CTCGTCTTTTTAAAATTTACTTCTAGATTTCACGACGAGCTATCCTACTGAGTCGATTAGTGTTTCTTTCATATCCACAGCAATTTTTTGAAGATCTGTACATTTAATAATTACCGACCTGTCAACAGTGAAAAAGATTATTTTATATTGTGTTACTTTTTGAAGTTCATTGATATATATCAAAAACAGGTTGCCCCCCGATTACGCCTCCCTGGTAAATCCTCGTTGTACTATTAACAAGTCTGATTTTACTCTATATTGAATTCGTGTATTTTTGTTATAATTATCGTACTCAACATACTGTTTTCTTTAAGAGAATATTAAAGAAAACATGAATGCATGTTATGAATAAAAAGAAAATATGTCATATTCAAGAGAATATTTCTGTGTGTATCATTCTTCCTACTTTCCTTTTTCTTGCTGAGTATCTTTAGGTATATGCTGTAACTTTTTGCAAATTCATCCTGTAGGTCGTAATATTTTTGGTCTTATCATGTTTTCTTCGAGAAGCTTACATATTTTTTTGTAGCAAGTGGCAGGTTTTTAGCATTTTTCTTTGTATGTATCTTTGGTAATTTCTAAGTCAAGTGCACAACAGTCCTATGATTGGATCACTTGCACCAATATTCCAGCAGAAAAGAACCTCAGATCGCTAAGTTTTTGATCTCAATTAGCTCAGAAAACACCATCGAACAATACTTGAGACAATTTCATTACAGAATCGCAAGAAAAATTAAACGGAACTTTAATGAAACAGAGAGCGGTCACACTTGACAGCTTGCAAAGTTGCACATTATTATGCATCTACTCTCTCTAAAAGTATAGTTAAAGTCAGCTGCAGCAGCTCCTGTCCATGCAAAATGCAGTCGACAATGATGTGTGCTAAGCTAAGAAGTAATATAGAAATATAAAACCGTTAATTGTACAAAAATTACACATTTGCCCAATGGTGGACTTCTCAAACCATGTTAATCTCTTACAGTCAAGTATATTGTAGGTGTGAGTGTGTCGGGTAATTCAAAGACCATCTTAAATGGAATTTACACTGTTAGAACATCGAAGACAGAATATGTGTGCCATTTTATGCATTACAAATGATAAGGAAAACCCTAAACTAATCGAGGTATTGGCTATGCTACACTATTAGTACTTGGAGAAATTGTTATGCGTGCTACAGAGAACCCCTATTCAAACTGCAAAATAGAGCAATACGTATCATAGCAAATTTGAAATGGGACGAATCGTCTAGAAATACTTTTAAACGACTGAAAATTCTAACATTTATATTTTTTAAATTTATTTATTTATTTAAAGAAATGCGCATTTTTTTAAACTACAGTACCTTACATATTATCATTGGAGGCTCCGTTGTAAATAGTAGCAAAAAAGAGAGTACCGCAGCCCAATCCATCTTTAGATCAACGCTGCCTAACTAGGCCTAGGCCCGTACTAAGGCAAGCGTACCACGAAAATAGTGGCTTGTGCATACTTTAAACTACATATGTTAAAAGAGAAAAATATATAAAAATAGTATCTAATGATATTAAGACTTAACTTAGGCAATAAACAATGTATGTAGAAATTAATCATTACTCTAAAACTAGGTCATTGATATGTCAATGCGTCTGTCAGTCTGTCAGTCTGCAAATTATATTTGTAAAATACCTATCATAGAACACAATAAAATTAATTTCAATAACACGAAAAAGGTAAATAATAAATAGGAATTGCAATGAATAGTGAAATAATCAAATTGAAATAATTATAGATGGAAAAAGGAATTATATCATTGTACCTTTTTAGTGTACTAAAGTATTTTAATGAAAGAGGCCGTCAAATAAAATTTTCCGACGTTCAAGACCAAAATATTAGACATAAATCAAAGTTCATATTACCAAGAGCAAAATTATAAAAAGTGATACAAGGCCAGGAATACTCGGGTATATTTTTTAAAAATTATGCTACCTTCATATCTTAAAGACATTGAAAAAGAAACCATATTTAAAAAGAAATTAAAAAAGTTCCGTTTAGAAAATAGTTTTTACACCATATGTGACTACATACAATTACCATGGGAGATATTATTAAAGTAGTATAAATTGATTTTAGCTGAAATGATTTTCAAATTTTTTTTTAAATTTTATTTGTTTTATATTGAATGCCACTAAATATTATTATTATTGTGTCTTCATATTTTTATGTAATTTTAATCGGTAAATTATTTTAATTTCATTTCTCATTCTTTTAACTTGATATAACATTAAATATAAAAAAATATGTTCGATATTTAAATTTGGTTTTGAAATTTAATTGGGATTATTATAAGTATAAGTATAAGCACAAGGGATTTAATATATGTATGAGTATAATTTGGACTTACAGATGTATTTTAAAGGTATTTTTTTGTTGGCAGTTTTATATGAGATCTTAATTCGCTTATGTAATTTATTACCTTTTGAATGACATTTTAATTTTGATTATCCTGATTAAATTTAAAGTTTTATTTGATGAAAAATAATATTTTGATTACAGGCTATTTAAATTAAACGGTTTATTTAAATTCTTAAATTGATAATTGTTGATAGCATTACCGGGGATTTATTGCAATTTAATATTTAGAATTCGTAACTAATGTATGTACACATCAAGACATCAACGTCGCATAGATACTGCAAAAAAACGAAATGTCAAGTAGCCGAATCTGTTCCTTTATAAAAGTGGTTTTGGTAATTTAGGTAAATTATTGATGCATAGTATATAAGTTTTTACAAACTATAAAGATTTTTGAAGTAAAGTGAACTGAACTAAACTGAATGCTTTACCGAAATAAGGTTATTATAATTACTTGTACAAATGCTGATGCCAAATAAAAATTAAACAAAAGAGAAACAATAATAGTAAGTCAAAGAAGAAGAATGAAAATAGAGCGATTGCATGCCTTGCATACCTCAAATATTTAGAGGCATCCGGCTCCATAATCGAGCTCCATAAATAGAAAAATAATTCAGTAAAACTGAGTTTTGTGAATTGGGATGCTAATGATGTTATTCTAACTTAATCGGCGTGGGAGCCTGGGAGTTACCTTATCCTTCAGATATAGCTGTAAGCTAGGATTGTTGAGCAAATTATGCCATAAGGATGTGTAGATTTCTGCGATTTTGAATCTGCAACCATTTCATGCTATTTGGCAAGGTTGAAACATACTGGTTTTTCCATAGATTATACCAAATCTGACACAGACATTCTGTAAGCGCTCTAACATGTCGAGCACCGCTACGTTTGCATCGACATATGCAACGTCCGCATGATTGAGGATAGCAGTTAAACTGCTTGCAGTTAGGTCTGCTTCACATTAGCTGGTAGATTTTTTTGCAACCATCGCAGGCTGCAAAAGTCTAAATAATGCGTTTGCTAATATCAGTGATATGTGACTGCAATGAAATAGTAAGCCATGTAACAGTTTTTGACGACCAATCACAATTGATTGGGTTTTGGTCGAATTTATAGGTATGTCGTGGCTTTTGTCTCAGTTTGATATGTGGTTCGGATTCGAGATCATTTCTGTAATCGACTGGTTTTCACCCACCCTATCGACTGGTTTTGAGTAGACATATACTTACACAGATCATCGACATATAAATCGTAGGAGCAAGTAAGACCTACCGTAAAAGGACTAATGAAGATGGTGAATAAGGAAGACAGCACTCAGTAGGAAGTATGTTGATAATGTTGATTGAGCGTGTTAGCGATACCTACGATAAGAATATCCTAGGTAGATTAAAGCAAGTTCTGCACGAATAAAGCGCATTCAATAAAGCCGTAAGCGGAAGGAATTCTTGTCACGTGCCAGCAGCCAAGGTATGCAGATGTGCGAGAGGCGAGCAACCCCGCAGGGATCAGTATTGTCGACGGAATTTAGTATCGCATCTCGATTACGGTGTCAGCCGTTGAAATATGAGCTTTTACGCTGAAGCTTAGCCCTCGAACGGTAATAAAAAACTGAAGATAAAATAAGGTCGACGGCTGTCCCGGAATTGCCGTAAAGTCGCCTTAATGGCAAGCACTCGTAAAGGTGGGTTTCCAGTGCTATCGAAAGGATATTTTGGCAGGCATACTACTTCTACATGAAGTCACATATTTTTTCTTTAAGTTGTTTTTTACGGCTTATTTAGGTAGCAATAAAAATTATTAGTGCGTTCGTAATATACTCAATCAGGCTGTCTTATTCTGTGACATATATTTCAAAGATGCAAGCGATTCACGCATACCTCACAGTAATAAATTTACTTTAAGTAAGATGGTTTATAGAATTCGATGTATTATTTAATTCTTAGTAGTAGCAGGCACAGTATACGTCTCTTAGTACAAAAGTGAAAACGAAGCGAGCTTTAGCCCGCTTCGTTTTCAAGTGTCCAAGGGCTCACATATGACCGCCACATGTCTACCACTCGGCCAATGAAGACGTTCAAACATTTAGAGAAATTAGCCAACCTTCGCACGCGCGTAACGGTAACCAAAGGCGTTTATCGAGACGTACCCCTCTGCTCAATTCTCTCGCACCCTATCCCCGCAATCTCCTGTCGCTTGAGAGTGCGTACACTGTTCTCTCGGTGTACTGTGGTACAGCCGGGACAGTTTCGACTGTAAGGTTTTTTTGTTTCCGACCGGACGGTCAATTTGCTAAACATAAACTTTTTTTGATGTACTAATACCTCCCTGACATTGTCAAAAAACGAATTTCGTAACAATTCCTAGGCAGAAAATCACATTTTTTTACTAATTAAAAGTAAAAATTTAACTCATTGTTACCAAAAGTGTTATTACTGTTTGTTTTTCTTAGGAGGGCAGATATCTATAGGGTTTTCCAATAAGGGCAGGTCGATGTTGATAGTCTATGCAATTACACAAGTTGTGTGTGAGGTATTAACGAAATTATGTTTTATTTGAAAGGCTTATGTATGCCATTATGTGCAGAATATGACATCGTTCAAATATCAGCCGCGGCCTCGCACGATGGCACGGATCCGAGAGGTAAAAATTTCAATGACTCTGCCGTATAGATTCGGCTGAATTTGAGCGATGGTCTACTTGAGTTGTCGACTACAACGGGCGAGCCCGCCACCACAGGAAGTTTTAACGATTAGTCGTTCTATCGACCTGCAGTGAGCGTAGAAGACTTTGGACAAAACAATCTAGCGTCTAGCTACGCCACAACCCGTAAGAGACCAACGCCTTACCGCGAGATAGCCAGGAATGCTACCTGGCGGGCGACACTCGCGCCCTTACTACCAATTGTGACCAGATTTCTCCGGTCTCTCGATTGGTTCCGAGTTCGAGGTCGCTTGCGCGGTCCTCTCCCTTACGAAGCGGTGAAACGGTGAATACCGAATCTATTGCGGACCATGGCGTCCTTTGCCCACATCTAACCCGGGATCGGATGGCCAATGGTCATTTCAAGAGCAGTCGCCGTAAGGTACGCAACCACCCCCGCTCTATAGGAAACAATACAGCTTCCAGACTCCCCCGACTGTTAGTCGGAGTGCACAATCGATTGGCTTGCGCCGCACAGTGCGCAGACCGTCCAGGAGCGCCAGAGGTTTGATTCCCAGGGGAAACTGACCAGGGCCAGAGTCCTACCCAGGTTCGCACCCCGTGCGAGGAGGCCGTCGGATGGGTGTTGACCCGTGAGTTTGACCGACCCTGAACACATGGGTCTTCGTGGCCAGCCCATCATGGGCCCGTTAGCTCCCAAACATAACACAGACCATCGCTTGAGTGATGGTCTGTGTTATGTTGACTTTGAGGGCATCTGTCGATTGCGCCTTATTGGACTTCCTGCGACTTCAGAAACCCCTACAAGAAAAGTATAGCGGGGTCAAATCGCCCGATCTTGGTGGCCGATTCACATTACCTCCGCGAGAGATAGCCATGCACTAACGAGTACTCATTTCGATAATAAAGTTTTTAAGGGATGCTCAACGTGTAACTTGCCATGGTGATTTGGCATCAGTGACTGAATAATAAACAACAGCATTGACAGACGCCGCCCAAACAGCACGGCCACCGTTGTTTCGGATAGGAGCTAACTATCATTCACAGCCCTGAATATCTTATAATCGGTCTCAAGATTAGCTGTTGTTGCTTCAAGATTCACGATGATTCCAATGAATGGTAACTTTTAGAAATATTTTACGTAAACATCTCTTTCCTATGCCCGCTCCATAACTTATACGTCAACATATGTACAATACCTATGTCTCGCTCGCTCTTTCCTATGCATTTTTGACACGTCATAGAAGTGCCGACTCGTTTTCATCCTAACGATGTCGCCCAATATTGGCCACCGTATAGAGAGGACACTAGAATAGATATTTGAGTGGCATACGCGCTGTTTTGATTGAGCTATGAGCTATGATCTATCTACACGTTGGCCAATGCTTGGCCGCTTCTCTAAGGTGGAAGCGAGTCTACATGTAGGTCTCACTCGTTGCGTGTGGAATAAGTATGGGGAAGTGCGAGAGGGCCATGGACATTGAGGATGATACTACAAAACATGTCCCATATCGTTATTCATTCTAACATTCCGAAGGAAGAGTGTTTTGTTTCAATCTTTTATATCACTGTGATGATGTTCAGGTTTACGTGCTTTTCACTACTTTACAGCCTCTCAAATATATTACAAGTAAGTAAAATACATTACATCCTAGACTATAGTAGAGACGACAATGGTTCCAGAAATTTCAGATTCCATTTGAGTAGCATTTCAAACAAACCATTTTCAACAATGGGAAGAATTTAAAGCGCACAATGCCAAGTTAATGGAGAGCCATCTTAAGCGGACTGCGATCCCAAATGTACCGTAAGTGCACATACGTAAGTAAAAACAGCAGAAGACATACTCGTTGACAATTCTCTGTGACGTATTTCATTGCGTTGTGCTTTCGCAGTAAGGGGTTTCGTGTTGGCGAATTCTTCTGCTTGCGTATTTTATAGATATCTACGTATTTTAATCCGGACTTCTGTTGTCCGTTCATAATGTTGTTGCTAGATATAAGTAAATAAAAAAGTATTTTTGCAGCGATGGGTTTATATAAGGTTTATAATCTATCAAAGAACTGGAGGACAAACAATTTAAAAAAAACATTAAGGAGATGCTGATAGGCCACCCTTTCTATAATCTGACCGAATTCGAGGGCCATGACTTTGCAAATATTGTACCAATTTGAATGATAATTATATATGTACTTCTAGTATTTAAATTTAAGATTTAGCTTTAGTTTGATTATTTAACATATTACTTACTACTTTGGATGTTACTATGCACAGTTTTTAGTACGTATATATTTGATTTATTGACTATTTCAATTGTTGGGCTTCTGCTTTGATTATTCAACTTTTTAACTGACTATTTTAATTATTGTGTGTTTAGTAGGTAGCCATTGACTATTCTTTAATTTGTTTTGAAATACGATTCTACGACGAATAACTTTTAGTAGGTTCCAAAGTTTCTTAGATACTGTATATTTTTTAAAATTAATATATGTATGTAACGTATAGATTAAAGTAGTAATGACACTTACTACTTAAAACAGAAATATTTTGACACGTCCAAGAGCGGTTTTTAGCCACCAATTGGACACGACGTAAATGTAATGTAATGTAATGTAATGGTTTATATAACCTTACATATATGATACTTTAACAATGGAATCGATTGTTCCGATATCCTCGTTTTAATAAATATAATCGAGAGGCATTCACCGTTTATCTTTATATCGAAAAAGGGATTGAACCAAAAGCATGGTGGAATTTATCCGGGATCAAGCTGCGGCCCAGCCATGTGCAACAATAAAAATTCCTTCGATTTTTTCATCGCCATCCTTGAATTAGATCGGCCTGTGACGGGGCGAGTGTGGCTTTTTATAAAAGGGGGTTATTGTTTGAGTTAGTATTGTATTATTATCGAAGTGGCCTCGAACTTCCTTGTCTCTAAACTGAGTGTTTAAATACGTGGACAGAGTCTACACTCATGAATCTACCGAATATCAGTGGTCGAAGGGAGAGTAAATGCCACCAGGTGAATGCACTTACCTTCGAAAGGCCGGCATGTCTCTTTATCACGGTCGTGCCTTAAATGACTCTTAAATGGTGATTAATGACCCCAAGCAACGGTAATTATTGGTCTTTTCAAACTTTCTTTGTCCGTGAATAAGACATATTTTTAGGAAATATAGCGACATCGACCGTCAAGTCTTTCAAATAGAGCTCAACGCGTGGATATTTGTGTAGGGATCTTTTGTACCTAAGGGAGTTCAACGCATGGTCATCTATAAAAATACATTTAAAACTAAAGTGGCAAATAAAAGCGATGTTTTTAATTGGAATTGTAAATTACTGAAATGTATTACTTTTATTTAAGGATTTCAGAAGGATTTATTCCAGGATTTTGATTTCATCTGAAAAAATAATTAGACTCTTTAAAATCGAACAGGGGTTCGATTTTAAATATTTAATTATTTTGAATTATATTTAATTATAATAAAATATTACAAAATATTACAAAATATTATATAATATTATAAAATAACAAATAAATATTTTATCCTACGTGTTTGAAACTCACAAAAAAAATGATGCCATCATTGAGATAATACACGATCATAATAAACGGTTGTTTTGAAAAGTAGGAAAGTAAACAATGAATTATTTTGTGGAGGGAAGGAAAGGGGTGGGGGGCGCAACAGGACCGCATCCACATCGACGAAAGGATCAGAAAATATTCCGGGGTGAACCGAACATGTCGTGAAAAAAACGGACTTGCGATGCGCTCGTGGACCCGTCTATGACTCTTGACCAAATCGCAGTGTTGAAATTATTATTATAAATATCAACAAAAATCGAATCAAATGTAAATGCTCTTATTGAACTTAAATACATGTTGAAAGTCAAGACAAATTAACAGTATTTTTTGGAAAGAACCATGATTTAAAATCCAACGGGACCGCCAGTAGCCGTCAAAGAAAATACCACTTTTTTAGGTAAGTAGTATTATTGTCAATATAATATCTATTTTTTAGGTTCATTCAACGCATGAAAGAGAAAAAATAGAGTAAACAAAGAATTGAGACTGAAAAAGTTGTATTAACACCGGGCGCTTTCATCATTCAAGAGTAGTCATTAATATTATAGTATGATTTTTACAATATAGGTCTTTAATATGCTTAAATAGTTTTATTCGTAACTCTAAAATTTCCTGAGGAATATTGTCATAGAAATGTATACATTTGCCACATAAAAGAAGTTGCGACATTTTTTATCGGAATTCTCTTATTGATATTATAGCGATCACCGATTTTATTGAATAGCTTGAGATATTTACGGACATACAATATATTTGCAAAAATAAACTGCAAGCAACGGTGAGGTTATGGATTTCTTCGAATAGAACCTAGATCATAAATAAATTAATAAAAATAAATGCTACATTTGCGCGGTACAACTTCATGGTTGCTCATACAATAAACTCTTTTGATTATAAATAGTAAGAGAGCTCAAGGCATAGGCAACTATGAAACAATGCATTGTGATTTTTGAAGTATTCACTATTTGAATATAATAAGCTGTCCAATTTGACATTGGTGGGTTGAGTGACACTTAAGCTGGGTGCACTAACATGGGTCGAATGTAAATGTGTGAAGTGGCCTGCGATTAATATTTCAATTTCGAAAAAAGTGGAAATCTGTTTAAGCAATGTCTAATGACTACGGTGGGTGACGAAGAATCTCTCGTCGCATAGGTATCTTGTAACTTTGCGACTGTTGCCTCTAAATTGTGTAGTCGTGAGTTGTCATTATATGTCTAAAACGGTTATTTTAAATGGTTACAGCAAGAAACCATCTTTAATAATTAACTACCCGGTTGAAGTTTTGGAATCCGTTAAATTTCTCGGACTACTCCTGGATGAAAATATGTCCTGGAACTTATTTATAGAACATGCTGGAAATTACATATAGAAAGTCATGCTCCATTACGCATCAGGAGTTGTATGGAGTGATCTTAGGTGATATCAGCCTATTACGCGCTGGTTGAATCATATCTGCTCTATCGTATTATTCTATACTGCGGCACAGCAATTTTATATTTATATACCTATACTGCAGCACACATCAACACTATATTTGCAGAAAAGAGCCATATGTTTGATAGTGGTTATTTGTTCACGGTACATGCCGTTAACACTTCCAAAAACTAGGGATTTTACCGTATATGCAATTTTTGCTCTTAGAAGCTCTTTGTGAATTCTATTGCACAAAGAGTTTGACAATATCCTACGAGAAAGAACATCGGCATGACACCAGGAATTAAAACCCATGTCACCTCCAACCGATCATACCACCTACCGCTAAGTTCCAGGCGACTAGTCTTTACATCGGACCTAAATTTTTATTGGATTGCCTGATCATTTAAATGCTATTAAAACATTGATATTCTCAAGAGATCCATCCGGGTATATCTTCCTAAAATCAACATGTACAACGACATTTTGAAATAGTTTGAAAATAACATCGTAATTACCAATGTAATTTAATGTACTCATTTTTGTTATTGTCAATTGTTATATTTTTGAAATAATTTTGTAATATAGATTTAATATAATTGGAATAATTTCGGTGTAATTTACTGTATATTATTCTTTGTTGAATTAAGTTTAATTTAATATACTTGGTCATTCTCACACGATTGTGAAGATGTAATGGAAATAAATTATGACATTACTATCGAATACTTACATTTGAGCGATCTTCAAGGTGTCGGACTTTTAATAATAATAATAAATAATATTTTTTTGCAGCTGAGAAAAAAATTAAAGACAAAAAACAAAAAATAAAAATGAAAGTGTAAACAGACAGACAAAGACTATGTAATAAAACTATAAACTCTCCAAATTACAGCTATCCTCAGGACACTTCTTTTTCTGATTTTCAGGCCATACCTATTATTTGTACAGGAAATCACTATTTATTGAGAATAAAGTAAAAAAACTAAAATAAAATTTATGAAAAAAACAAAAAAAAAACAAATAAATATTAAAACAAAATTAATATAATTGACATGAAGTAATAACGATAAAACTTTATAAACAAACGAAAAAAACAATAGTTATAAATCAAATTATCAAGTAATCATTCTAAAATATAATAAAAAAATCTGTGGCTGTTAAACATATTCCTTTTAATATACTCTTATAGTGCTCCTCTTCAAGAATATCTATGCGAAATTGAATAAAGCACGATGACGATAAAGTGATGGAGCGGCCCTCGCAGCTATCAGCCGCACCTGTGGTATGTAGTATGTAGCGGGCGGCGCGGCCGGTCGGCGGGCAGTTGCCTCGGCGAGGTATTCGCTGGCCCCCGCTTCGCCCCGCGTCGCGCGCCTCGACTCCCTGAGCGCCCCAAACGAAGGGACTCGCAGCGATCCGGAACCCGCGATATCGGTCACCCACACAGCCGCACCACGTCCAATCGCCATTCTCCGATATCTAGTTATTCACGCACACGAGCGCGACGCGTCATATCGCATTCCTAGAATATCAACATTTTTAAATGGTCTCGAGCGGTCCGTCCCCACGAGAAATCTCCACTTTTGGAGTGCCAGCTGTTCTTCTGGCGAAATCTGTCTTAAAGGAAAGGAAGAAAAAAATAAGTTCAATATTTTTATTTCATTTATTGAAGTAATGTCTTACATGTTCTAATAAATAATTATGTTAAAAAACAAGTTCTTACGCTGATTATAATTACACCATTTAATATATTTTAATTTAACACATGTGTAGGTGATTTATATAAGTAATATAAGCTATATAAGAATTACACTTATTAAAAGTAGCACTTATTAAAAGTAACCACAACATACAGACGAAGAATATTGGTGTGAATAGATAAATGAAAAGGGATTATTACCTATTTTTTTTGTAGTGTACACTTTTTATTTTAAACAAGATACGTTCATAAATATAATATGTTAAATATTATTATTATTATTTGTAGTTGTCGCTGTTGCTATAACGATGGATCTCATTGCCGATTTGAATTTAGTTTTTTCAAATCGTGAATTAGCCGTGAATTAGTCGTTATATCTACGTAGCAAAACGATTAAGCATTGAATTGCGTGTGTAGTTCGAATGTCGTCTCTGGGGCTCCAATAACTGCATATATTGGATCTTATAATGTGGTACTCTCAGGCCAATGCTTACAACTAAGTATGGGCTATCCAGGGTCATTGATGATGTCATGCAGAACCGCAACAGTTCGTCGGTCCTCAATTGACAGCATATTAAAGTGCTACATCCTATCACTGTAGGAGTCAAATGCGAGATGTGAGCATCGGGCTACGTACCTAACGAACTGCCTTTGGATCTTCTCCAGTTTGGATTTGTGCACGCCATATTGTGGACACCAAAGTGAGGCGCGTATACAAAAATGCTGCGAACATAGATGTTGTAAAGAGTCAGTGCACGCCTGGTGCCCATGAAGGGTTTGGTCATCCTCAGTAGAAACTCATTTTTGTCGCAAATAAACGCTTCATTTTAGTAAATTTTGAATATACTATATATATATATATATATATATATATATATATATATATATATATATATATATATATATATATATATATATATATATATATATATATATATATATATATATATATATATATATATATATATATATATATATATATATATATATATATATATATATATATATATATATATATATATATATATATATATATATATATATATATTCTTTTTAGAATTGATCAATAAGATGATTATAAAGTAAATAATTATAAAAGCCACTTACATCGTGACGAAGGATTCCCTTGATCGGATTCGGGAATGCTTTAGGTGTTAACGAGAATGATGAATGCCTCTCACTTGCGGAAAGAGGAGTAGGTTTAAGTTGGGCCCATTTTTCAACTAGTAAACGCTCACCCTTCATCCAATTATCTCAAAAATTAAGCTACAATCCTTCTTTATGAAGGGTGAGCGTTTACTAGTTGAAAAATGGGCCCAACTTAAACCTACTCCTCTTTCCGCAAGTGAGAGGCATTCATCATTCTCGTTAACACCTAAAGCATTCCCGAATCCGATCAAGGGAATCCTTCGTCACGATGTAAGTGGCTTTTATAATTATTTACTTTATAATCATCTTATTGATCAATTCTAAAAAGAATATATACACAAAACTATCAAATATTTCAATATATATATATATATATATATATATATATATATATATATATATATATATATATATATATATATATATATATATATATATATATATATATATATATATATATATATATATATATATATATATATATATATATATATATATATATATATATATATATATATATATATATATATATATATATATATATATATATATATATATATATATATATATATATATATATATATATATATATATATATATATATATATATATATATATATATATATATATATATATATATATATATATATATATTTAATATTTGATTGGTTTTTTGTAAAATCTTTTTTTAAAGAATTCGTTTAAAGGATGACACTTTGATGAAAAAATAAAAATAATAAAAGCCACTTACATAGCTGGAAGGTTTTCCCGGACTGGACTGGGAAATGCTAATTGTTTAAACGAGATGTATTTTTGGATGAGTACCACTTTCGACGGTACACTGTAGGTTTAATGGGATCCCTTTATCGCTAGCGAACGATCACCCTTCATCCACATCTCAAAAACAAAGCGTATCCTTTTGCAAACCAAAATAAAATGTCTTTATTAAAGACAAATTTAAGCAAAAACAATAAAAAAAAACAAACAAAAACAATGATTTTTTTCATTGTTTTTGCTTAAATTTGTCTTTAATAAAGACATTTTATTTTGGTTTGCAAAAGGATACGCTTTGTTTATGAGATGTGGATGAAGGGTGATCGTTCGCTAGCGGGATCCCATTAAACCTACAGTGTACCGTCGAAAGTGGTACTCATCCAAAAATACATCTCGTTTAAACAATTAGCATTTTCCAGTCCAGTCCGGGAAAACCTTCCAGCTATGTAAGTGGCTTTTATTATTTTTATTTTTTCATCAAAGTGTCATCCTTTAAACGAATTCTTAAAATATATATATATATATATATATATATATATATATATATATATATATATATATATATATATATATATATATATATATATATATATATATATATATATATATATATATATATATATATATATATATATATATATATATATATATATATATATATATATATATATATATATATGTATATATATATATATATATATATATATTTTTTTTTTTCAAATTGAAATTATGTTTATTACTAAATAAATGAAATGATAAAATAATGAAAGGGCACTCATCTGGTCTGTGGCGACCAGGAGTGACTCCACGCCTTTTTCTTCTCTTCTTTCAGTGTTTGCTAAGTGTTTCCTGCTGTGGTATTGGGACCTGATCAAACTGGCTTCCTACCGTCTCCTACAGCGGCAACACAACAATGCGAAAGACGAGAATGAATGCTGGAAAATAATAGGCGATTAGTGTTTCTTAAATATTAATGATTTTATCAATATTATCAATATAAATCTTAAATATTAATGATTTTATCAATATTATCAATATAATATTAAAAACTTAGATGAAAAGGGAACCTGTGTGATTTACTTCTGTAAATCACACAACATCGTAAATTTGTGATAATTAAAAAAAGGTTGTTTATTAATTTTTATTTTTGTAATATTTTTTGTTTTAGTACTAACCGAGTGATTCGTTCTTGCTGAACGAATCGCTGCGAACGAAAAGTGACCGGCCCAACTCTTCGGACCGCGCGCTCTTCGTCCGCCGGGCGCCGAGTTTCGTTCGTATCGTGCTTCGGTCGTGTCACTGCGCCGCGCCGCACGGCACACGAACTTCCACCGGCCGAGTTTCCAGCGATCGCGCGAGTTGAGAACTTGCAGAAATGCAAGTCTGCCGCCGCTCTCCGCCGCATATTTGACGCTTTTTTGTCGCTAATCTCGAGGTGCGAGCGATTGCGCGATAGTAATTGCAATTGCTGTGCGATAAGAGCCGGCGACTCGACGCCGCGAGCGCTGCCGCCGCGATGCACTTTTTTGTGATTGTGACACTGTTTTAATTGAGAGTGCTGCGATCTTTGACGAGTTTCCTACATGAATAACGTGAGTGTGACGTGCATTGTGTTTATATTGCGGATTTGAATCTACACCTCGTTGTTTACAGTCTATTGTCGTCCACAACCCGAGAAAATCGGTGAGACCATTTTGAATTTCTTAAATTCCAATTGGAAACTAAATATATTATTGTGTTTTTGCATACTGCTGCGATTCTCATGTAGATTTTGTAATCTCTTGTAATCTCCCTTTCGATCAAATAATGTAGGCAGTTTAGCTAACTCTGCCATTTTTTAAAAACAAACGTAACCTACCACCAAATAGGTGTTTATGATAGTAAAAAGAAAAACAACTTAACCTACGGTCATATAGGTGTTTATTAACTGTTTAAAAAAAACAATATTTATGCAGTTTAACAAACTCTTTTACATTTGAGATGTTTTAATATCACTATCTTCATCACACTGATTCCGAATCTGTAAAAATCTATCTATAAATAAGCAAGATATAGGCGTTTAAAGAAGCTTCTAACACCTATACCTCGGTAGGTTTTTAATAACACTTATATGGCGGTAGGTAGATATTTATTTAAAAAACCATCAAAAACACGTATTTGGCAGTAGGCTAAGTTATTGAGATGAAACATATGGCAGAGTTGGCTACTGCAAAAATTACTGCATAAATTACTTTGAAGATCTCTCTTTTAACCGAGTAATACTATACAATTTGAATTCTTTTCTAAAATCTACTATTTCTTTTAATTTCAATGGAAAGAGCCACCTTACGAACAGTATTACTTGAGTTGAGTTAGATTTTTTTCCGGGGTTGAAGGAATATGGAGCATTTACTAATTTTTCAGCCCATTAAGTATTTCTAAACTAATATTCTTTCCTGAATCCTAATTTCTAAATAGATAACTCTGAAATTATCTTATCTATCAAAATTATTCGCGTGACCCTTATCTCTCGAACGTCTTCGAATATCTTATAATAAATCTCAAATGGCGAAACTGGATGGTTGTAAATTTTATGAGCATTTTATCGTAATAGCTTCGTAAGTATTTACCTATGATTAAGTTAGAGAGGATGCAAGCAATTACAAAGAACGTCGAAGCCGTAAAGAGCTTTACGATTACGATGACGACAAAGCTTTAAAAAGCTGACGAGATGCGCACACTTTATGACGAGAAAATTATTACGTTTTATTAACGAGAAAATTAAATGGAAAATACAGGATCGCTCAGCACTTAACTCTCATTTAATTTAGATAGCAGAGGTTATCTAGACAACACTGTAAATTATCTAGTCAGGGCAGTTATATCGGCTCATTCCCATTGTCACTTAACCAGGTTGTGCATCTTAGATATTGAATACTTCACTATTCTTGCTCACTTTTATATATTTTCAAAAAATATTTCTTGTAGATTCATACAAATCGGTACACAAGAGGACACAATAAACAGTGGTTCTCCGATAGACGTTCACAAAAAAAGGCTTGATAGAAAAGACACGATATGTTTGACTTGCACATAACAAATAAAGAAAAGCGTTTAATATATCAAGTTTTCCTAAATCTCTTTAAAAGGAATGATACATTTTTATCATGTCCCACTGGCCGTTAAATACAGCTCTTAATTTTGTTAAAATATTCGTGTTAGGTACAAAGTATCGCTAATAATCTTTATATTCATAAAGTCAAGTTTAAATAATACCAATGTATTGTAATACATTAAAAAATATTTTGTATTCGATATACCTGTGGGTATCCGGTTAGTATTTATTTTTTCATACTGATATACTAGATTTCCACCAAATTAAATAGGTACCTACTAAAAGTTTATTTATCGTAATAATATCTAAAAAATAAAAATACAACGATAAGATGAATAAAATAACCACACATTAAAACTAATGCTCTGCTTTAATTATTTTCGAGAGATGAATCGTCTGAAATTCCAATAAATTATCGAACGCACAGCTAATTAGCGTCTCCTAGATGTATGTTGAAATTTAACATCCTCTAAAACTTTAACTTTATTAGGGAGACGATTGTAAAACTTAATACTAAGGAACAAGTAGGCCTTTTGTACTTTCGTCAACCTTGCATGAGGCAGACACATCTCTACTATTGTGCCTGCCTCCTAATGAGTACTGACGGAATGCATGTACCTATTTATAGGTGTCTGCTCTAAATAACATCAGGCGTTGGCATTAATTTCGGAAGAAATAGAGCGCATATAATAATCTAGCTTATTATACACAGGAAAATAAACATTATTCCGGTAATCGTTTCATGCGATAAGAACAGTTTTAAAAAATATTAGCATATTTTAATAAAAAATACAAATTGAAATCAAATACTGATTTTAGAAATAGAATGAGGCTGAGAAAGGCAGAGAATTGCAAATGATTAGAAATGAGTTGGATGATGGTATATGGATATATATACATAATATAATACATATATGTACGTCGTAAAATAAATATATAGATGTAGATATATATAGTAGGTAGTCTTGTGTTGCATAATAAGTACATAGGTAAATGACTTAGATTTAAGAATATGTTTATTGTAGATGCTTGTGTGTTTGTTATATAGTATCTTACATGTGTATATTACATTACGTGTGTGAGTTTGCAAATTTAGGTACTAGAAAGCTCATTAGGTTTAATTGATTTGCATAGTTCCTTGACGAGCTTTAGTTGATTACGGTTAAAAATGTCTATGGCGGAGAAATGAGAATCGTATGTGCACATCAGCCTGTAAGCGATAGTTTTTCCTGTAGTTTGTGTTGGCGCGAGAGACCTCAAACGTACGAGAATTGCGAACCACTCGCGGTGGTACGAAAAAGCACAAGTTATCAACAAGATATATACTGTATATAGTATCGTGGATGACTTTATGTAACAGTACCATACCAGACCAGAGTGGGGGTGGCTGTTAACCTTATGTCAGCCGCTTTTGAAACGACCAATCGGCCACCCGATCGCGAGTGAACAGTCGGGTAAAATACGCCGTGGTCCGCGATAAATTCGGTAGATACAGAATTACCGCTAACATAAGGTAGAGGACCACGTAAGCGACCTCGAACATGTAAAATTGTCAAGAGGCCGTAGAAATCCGGCCGTAACTGGTAGCGTGGGTGCGTGGATGCCCGTCAGATTTTTTACCCAACGCCACGCGGTTTGGAGGTGGATTATCACAGGCCAGTTGGCGGAGTTAGATAGTAGATTGTTTACGTCTCCAAGTATCCTACGCTTATTCCGGGCTGAAAGAACCATTACATATTATTATACCAACTTGGGGTGACGGGTTCGCCCGTTGTAGCCGATACGTCCCAATGTAACCGGGCGTTAGGAACTCCCTAGACGATCAAGTGGTAATGGTAATGTCCACAGGACTATTGATTAATCACCTCAGACCAATTAATTTTCGATAAGTAATCTTTTATCTGAATATAGTCGGTGGCATTAAATTTGTAGAATAAAATATCGACGTCAAATATAAAAATATCGACGTTAATAATGTCAGCCAATCGTAAATCAGTTTCCCTTTCGATACGAGAAAACATAAATTATAATCAATTAACTTTGAAATCACACACTTTCTTCCTCGTTAGTTTTCCAGGTCGCGAAATAACGACCGAATTATGTTTAAAAGGTGGCAAACAGCATTTAAATGGATGACAACCATAAATGTTTGTTAAGATCTTCTGTTATTAAAATTAATAGCTTTCTCTATCAAGACTTACCAAATGTTTAGAATATTGACAACTTTCACGGCCATTTGTTTATTTGCGAACTCTGAGGACAATTTATTTGACTGACTGTTTATTTTTTATTTTATTTTTTATTTATTTTTATTTTATTTTATTTTATTCGGTAAACAAACAGCGTTTATATATAACAAAGACAACATATAACAATAAAACTATGACTAATTACATGTTAACACTATTAATCGTTAATACTATGTGTACATTACATATCTCCGCTATTATACCTTATTTATACTTACATTTCTTTAACAGTAATTTACGGATAGACAAAGAGAAAGAACAAAAAACAAATGAGAATGAAATTTTAAGAATGAAATTTTAAGATTATAACCATTATTAATTATTTTGTACCAAAAATATATTTTAAAAAATATTACAAAAAACTATTCATGTAAACCGTTTAAGGGATTAAGAGTCATTAGATGAAATAGGGAGGTCAAAGGACTGATAAGACTTTTTAATCGTTTCTTTAAAGTGACTTTTACCTGATGAAAAAATATCAATGTACGCGAATCTATCATTATACGTTCTCATAGCTCTATTTATTAGGGAATGCTTCATATAATTAGAGTTATATCTTTTTACATAAAACAGACGCGGTTTCCGGGTAATACGAGGAGGAGCCAGAATAGATACCTTTTCGACCAGATACGCACTGTCAAAAATATTGTTAATTACATTGTACAGAAACATCATATCGTAGGTTGTACGCCTATCTTCAAGACTATCGAGTTTAAAGAGAGCTAATCTATCCTTGTACGATTCGGCAGATTTATTTTCCCTAAAGCACAAGTGTTTTAGGATTTTTTTTTAATACGCTCGATTCGTTGCTTGTACAAGTTGTATTGGGGGGACCAAATACAGGATGCAAATTCTAGTATACT
The DNA here is from genome assembly GCA_944548615.1 of Micropterix aruncella. NCBI lineage: Eukaryota > Metazoa > Arthropoda > Insecta > Lepidoptera > Micropterigidae > Micropterix > Micropterix aruncella. Next base: position 3,571,918 of record OX155950.1, read on the forward strand.
ACGAACATAGGCTCCATATATTACTATCAAGGTGGATGTCTCGGAAAATGGCTTGCACGCCCGTAATAGAAAACCTAGCGATTTATATGCTCTGGTGACAATAATTTCAATGTGCTGGTCGAATTTCATTTTGGAATCGAGTAAAACCCCCAAATCTCTGACAATATTATTTTTATTTTTATTCGTTTTTTTATTCGTATTCGTATTTTTATTCGTATTTAGTATGATTTTTATTTTTATTCGTTTTATTTTTATTTTACTGAGTAGGTCTCTATCTATCTATCTATTTACTATTATTATGATTTCGATTTTTATTTATTTACTCGATAACTTTATGATTATAATTTCAAATACTTTTAGATGATATTTTAATTTATTTGTTTAAGATGTTTGTGACAAAGACATAATTTATAATTTTTGATATTTTTTGTGTGCACAGGTTAAATATTTCCTGGTACACATGCCTTAGTACAGGCCTAGGCCTACTTATGCGGTGTTGACTTAGTGATTTAGATGCTGTAGTGTGCTCTATTTTTCGCTACTGGTCCAAACAATTTTTTTTTGTAATACTGCAGGAAATTATACTTTGTTCTTTACCTTTAATAAATAAAAAATAAAAATAAATGTTTGTATTTTTGAATGAGAAATAAATATAGATTTATAATATACATTGTTGTTCTGCTTTCCACATAATTTGGACACAGCATCAAAGGTTAACTTATCCTAACTGATAGAAATCAGTTTTATCTTTTATCAGTTTTATCTCTATTTAAAAAACTTGTAAAAAATAAATGTACTTATTATCAATATTTTTTCGTTTCAAAATTGTTGATGTTATTTTGCCTTGTACTTTTTGATGGTATTTTGCTGATATGATGACTTTTGAAGACATTAGAAGTGTGACACGAGAATATTGCGTACAAAAAGTGAATTTTAAATATTACACAATTTTATAATAATATATTTCTTTATTTTTATATATTAAATATTTATTGTTTTATTATTATTAATAAAACAGTCTAATATTAATATAGGAACATTACGATTTAAAAAATACAATTTACAAATGATAAATAAATTTGAAATATTTTATAAATTAAATATTGGGAATATATACCGGTCGAATCAATTGTAATATATTTTATATGGATTAACGCTGCAAAGATCAATCAACTAATCACACTCAACTGTCATGTCACACGACAACACGTAACGTGAGTTGACACAGCAAGTATCCATATAATATATACAACAAATGATGCAGCCGTCGCCGTCACGTCGCGTACGTATCGTAACCTAAGCTAAATATGAATCTCCCTTGATTGTGTGTACTTACTATATACCAATTGAAATGAATTAAATATTGATATTGATAAATATTATAAATTAACGCGCGTCGAAGTAAATAGATCGAGCTGTCTATAAAAATAGTTCCAAATTCCAGCGCAGCCTCTGTTATGGTTTGCTCTGTAGGAACTGGTTCGTGAACGGACGACAAACAGACGCAGGTGAACAAGCATGGCTCTTTTTGTCAAGAAGGCAGGCAGCGAGGTGAAAAAAATTGAGCACGTTTGTTGAGACCACAACATGGTCGTAAATACACCAGGCGGGGCGTGGCGGCATTTGTGGAAATGGATGGTTAACACTCTTCTTACTTACTGACGCATTCTTTCAGCGGACGTAGATTTCTAGTATAGAGAAGAGAATTACGAATTAAATGTCGCCTTTTCATTAACGCAATCAAGGGGTGATTTAAACCGTAATTGGTGTGTGGGTTTTTTTGTAACTTAACTGGTCAGATTGAGCTAGAGATACCCAACCATTTCTTGAAAAATATCAATGAAAACCTAAAAACTGAGTTATAATGAATAGCGAGGTGTTATTATTATAAAAAAAATGTATTACGAAATAACTTTGAGCTTGATATCCCTTTGGGAAGGTAGTTGACCTGATTGAAAGGGACAGTCGGCGAGGAGCGCAGATAGTGGGATTGAAAAGTATTAAACACGTTCGATTCACACGTTTACGCAATTAAACTCGCCGGCGAAAATTATATGCGATTTCGACCCAATTAGGCCTCTGTTTACTAAATTTTCAGTCTATAAGTTTATTATTTGGAGATTAAACTATGACTAGTGCGCCCCCTGGCGGACCGATTACAACCACAACATTTTCAACTATTGCCATGATCAAATGATGTCTGCATGCTAATTTTCAGCTCAATCGAATTAAGCGTTTGGGCTCTATCGTGGAGATACATGCGTATTCATAGGCGTACTTCCATCTGAAAATAGCCTTTATGACCGTACCAGGGGGTGGGGGAGGGCTTCAAAATAGATATTTTCGTCTTTATGTCTAAAAAATATTAGCTCGTTCACAATACCTTCCCTCCTCTTAGGTTACTTTACATTACATTGCTTTCCCTCCTCACGGTTGGCGGGCTGGGAAAGAAGACAGAAACATAGTAGTGAGGCTAGCAAGAATCAATTTTACGAACATATTTAAGAAACAAACAAATGACGCTGTAGTGAGATAGTCGGTGAGAGAGCATTATCAGACCAGAGACTGCTTTTCAAATCGCGTCAGCAAAATGACCATTTAAATGGTACCAGAAATATGTAGAGATAGTTGATTTTTTAAATTCTACTGAATTGTTTATGCCGATTCAGCGTCACTATCCAGGAGTTGCCTTTTATGTAGCAAGCTAAAATATTGGGGGCACTTATTTAATTTAAATGAATGATTTTGATTTAAATGGGTGCTTTCCTATCTCGTGGTACTTTTTTCTAATTAGTTTCTTCTGAGGTTACCTTCCTCTTGAAGGGCCATGGAAGTTTTGATTCACTGATCTTGGAACTCAGTATTGTTTCGGAGATTTCTATCGACAAATAGATTCGATCCAATTTTTCAGCAAGCGTTTAACAGTTCAAAAGCTTCTATCGCTTGGATTGAATAAATTGTCATTGCCATTATAAACAAAGTAGTAAGGTAAAAAATAGTTTCTCCACTTAGAAGGATTTTAAAAATACCTGCTGATCGTTGCCTATAGAATACAGAATCGTTGCTTATAGTATAGAAGTAGTGGAATAATATTGATATAATTTGATTATGTCATGAATATTTGTATTGGGACTACATTTTTAACTCAATTTGCCCAAAAAGTGGACAGATGTGCCTTTAAAAAGTGGACAGATGATTCAATTAAAATCTGATAATATTCTTATAGTCACCCCAAAACACCGTATTCAATGATTTTTTTATTTTGGCAAATGCGAATTTATGCATTTTTTATTCAGCACTAATGTCTCTACTCGAACTCGGTACCGTAAACTGCCCTAACTATAACCTCCTGTCCAAACAATGAGCCACTCCTGTTTTTTAAAATAAAATATGTCATCCAGTAGAAACGAAGAAAGTTTCTATGATTATGTTTATTTTGTCATGAAAATGACTAGATGCTGAACGAATCGCCCAGTGAGTGATCAGTCGCCTGCGTGCAATGATAATGGGAAGGCATTTTTTGTGATTCGGAATAATTTCTGCTATCAACGAACCTCGTCAAACATTGTCAGGTGAATAGGATCTGGTAAGCACCAGGAACTTTTTATATAATTAGACTTTCAGACAACTTATCAGCCATCTGGAGTTTTTGATATTGCTGATACTTGCTGATATGTATTTTTGTAGAATTTATCACAAAAAATAGGCATTGACGTAAGCTGCATGAAGCTCTTATGGCACTGGCCTCGAATACCATTAATTCAAAGCTAGTGCAAAACTGCATATCACTACTGAATTCCCTGGGCGAAAAGAACAGGGTAATTCTAATATGGGTTCCCGGCCACGCAGGAATCGAGGGAAATGAAAAAGCCGACGAACTTGCAAGGACGGGAGCAAAGGGAACGTTATACGGCTCTGAACCTTGCTGTGGCGTACCAAAAAGCCTTGCAAACCTAATGCTCAAACAAATGTGGTTAGAACAATCCGTCAACCACTGGAACAACACGCCAGGGTTGAATCATTCCAAAGCGCTTATTAAGGCTTACGACCGTAAGACGGCCCGTGTGGCCCTATCGCTAAATAGGAGCAATCTACGCATACTGGTGAGGGCGCTCACGGGGCATTGTGGCCTGAACAAACACATATTCAACCTCAAGCTCAGAGACACAAAAATGTGCAGGTTCTGCCAAGGGGCAGAGGAAACTCCCCAGCACCTCATGTGCGAGTGTGGCCCGCTGATGCGTAAAAGATACACCCACTTGGGTGGTCACTACCTGAGGAGGTAAAACAATCTGGCGCCAAAAGCCTGCTGCGGTTCACGAGGCTTAGCGCAGAACTACAGTAGGTGGCGAACACAATAGATCAGCAATGGTTGCAGTGTTACAAGGCTCATAAAGACCTTAGAAAAGCCCCACTCAACAAATAAAAAAAATAAAAAAAAGCTGCATGAAGAGATCTGGAGCGATCTGGACATGGCCAGAAGATAAAGATCGTTTGCTGTATAAGCCCAAAAACGTGTCGAAAAAAACCACTTAAAAATGTAACAATCAGAAACCACGCAAAACATATAAAATATCAGAGTTGCAGATTATCCCAGGTTTCGGTGTATCATTCCTGTTAGTTTAATTTTGTTTTCAACCTATTATTGAAGTTGTTGGTCTTTTTTTTTGTAATGTGAAAAAAAAATGTTTTACGTAAAACATTTTTTTGATTGCATATTATTTAGGATGCTCTACTGTTGAGAATCAAATACAAAGCACTAGCCTAACGAATTGGCACTGATTCAATGACATTTTTAGAATGGTACATTGTTCGATAAACGGCACTAATAATTGAATGTTATTATTGTTATCATTGGTTAAATAATAGGTTTCTATAATCAATCAGTCGTTAATGACAAAACCATCAATTATCTATGGTATTATAGATGGCAAAATAAAATGCTAATAGTTTCGTCGGACAAGGCAACCGGCGCCACCTGCATGTCGCCGATGCAGAAGGATTGCCAAAACATACTATGGTATTGAGCAACTTGACACCCTATATAATCAATGGTATCACTACGCGTTATTCCCTTACACAAGGTTTACGAATAAAAAACAAAATTGACGACTTAAAATATTTGGCGCGTTTCCTGGGATTATTATAACGGTTTGGTTGGTAACAACGAGAACCTGTTTCGTGTGGTTGGGCTGGAAACATTTATTCTCGAAGCAGTTGTCTAGCTGGAGTTTACATAGATGTAGGAGATATCATTACGAATAAGGTTTTCTCACGAGTGCGGCTGACAAGGGGAATTTGTTTCTTCACGCTTTTACGGAAATTGCACACACTTGTTTTATAAATAAAAAATCGGTTGTCTGTAAAGTCGGTTTACTGACGATAATTGAACGTGACAACGTAATAAGAAAATACTGATGGAATGGTTGCATTTGAAGCAGTTTCATTTAAGATTCTGATATTGTTTATTACAAACACCCAAAAATATATGCTTTTATACTCACCGATTTGACTACAACATGTAAATGTATTATTGTATAGCAGTATAATTGTATAATTGTTTATTGTTTTTTTTAATTTGAAAATTTGAAATCTCAAACTGTTAAATAACGGTTTGAGAAGCGTTTGAGCACGCTGCGCCATCTAGCGGTAGGTAATACATCGTAAATAAACAATATCAGCGACATTTTACCAACCGCTAGATAGCGCATCGTAATGATAGCTTTTTATACTTTTTTTTTTTTAATAAAAGTTGCTTACTTCGTTGCACTTCGTTGTACCCACAAGAAAATTGTCCGTTCAGTAATAACATTCCGTATATCAAGAATACATATAAAATTATGTGAAGAATTTAAATCAATCTAGTGATTTTCATTCGTACTATTTTAGACTGAGGTTAGTAAATAATTCTTGTCGCAACCGGTAGATGGCAGCATTTATATTGAATAATAAATATAATAAATGGAACGCCTCAGAGCGAGGTAACGCCGGATGAGTCGTGTTTTTTCGTGCGTGCAGCAGGCTCCATCGATTTATAAGACGTTGTCACGTCAAAAAAGGAAGGCAGATTTTGTATGATTTTTGGAAATAAAGTACTGATAAATGCTAGGGAGAAATTAGATTATCAGTCAGTCATCATCATCATCATTGGCGCTACAACTCACTGTGAGTACTCGCTTCATCAAGAATATTCTTCCATTCCGCCTTATCATGGGTATTGGTTTCCCAGTTGACCACTCAAAGCGAATTTTGGTCGTCCGACTTTACGATTCTGCAAAGTATGCTTTTGAACTGCTGTTCATTTTTCACCCTTCCACGTGGCCTTCCGTCTTTTAGGAATCTCACAACATGCACATCATTATAAAGGTTATACAGTTCTTTGTTTGTTTGTGTTCCTCACATCGCTGAAGATCTTTCGAAGTAATTTCGTTCAAAGGCATTTTCATCCCCTATGTTGTGAGTCCATGTTTTTGAGACTGGCCTGATGATGTCGAGGGTTGCCTTCGTCCTCTGGGATATCAGACGGAATTTGATTTGACACTGGAGTCGGAAGTAACACCTATTAGCAGCCATTAACCGCCCTCCCTACACGAACGTACGTAATACGCCCGCTATATTATCGCCCGAACGCAACAAAATGCAACACGTACGTTCAAGTACAAATAAAAAATAAAAAAAGCCGAAACCCACAAAGAGTATGTGACAAGTCAAATTGTTCCTACGATTCTAAATACAAAAATGATCATAAATGGGTCTATCGCTTAAAAAGTTTTCTGGTATATTGTAAACAAATATTGTTATTGAGAAATCTAATGAAAAAACCCAACGATTTTTCTTTATTAACCTAAAGGTAGGGCGGTTAAACTTACTTTAACCTCTTCACTGGTGTTACTGACGCTTGTGATTAATGCTTCGAGGTATGTGAATTTCTTAAGAGATTCGAAGGTATAGAGACCAGCAAAAAGTTGGGGCTGAGTTTTATCTTTTAACGTGAGCCGTGATGTGTTTGGATTTCTACTGATTGATCTTCTGGCTCATGTATTTTAAACGCGGAGCATGCAATGATATATGTAGGTATCATCAGATTATTGAAGATGGTGCCGGTAGTAATAAACTGAAAAAATAGCAAAGACTTGAGACAAAGTCCTTAAACGATTCCTGGCGAAAATGAAGGCCAAACAGAACACGATTCCGATCGTACACATGCTCTATAATGTATGGGTCATAATGGTGTATGACCATTCCCAGTACGTAAAACGTCGTGCCGACTTTACGATTCTAACAGTAGTATACTCATACATGCTGCATCCCTGGCTAGCCTGACTGCATTTACATTCGAAACTTCATAGCAATATTTAAACGCCAATGTGGTGCATTGAGATGCGCCCTGCCGATACTGTTGAATGTCACGATGCCGTTTATTACCGCAATGTTGTAACCAGTATGTAGCATCATTGCTATAACTTAATACAGATGGCAATTATGTTGGGTTGTTGCTGCTGATTCGGTACACTGTGAAAAATACTGGATTTCTGCCTACTACCGTTTTGTTATCTCGGGTTTCTACAGAATCGTGATGTTCCAATAGTAATTTTATTGAATTACAAGGATTTTTTATGAAACTTCATTACTCGATTATAAGTGTCACCATGCTTCGTACGGGTAATACGAAAATAACTTCAACATGATTCTTGTAACTGACTACAACCTTACGTAAGTAATAACATGCTGTCATGGTAAAAGCAAGATCTCGTTGTGCGCCGTAATGAATGTGCGGTGTAGTTACCATGCCCATGTTATATACGTAATCCCTTTTGAAAGATGCATATTTCCTTGTATCACAGCGTTATATTGTTCTCAGTGTTTACGATTTAAGCAAGTAACCTTGCATTACAAGTAATACGGCATTACCAGTACTGTAATGCTGTGTCATCGGGCAAACCGTGAAATGATCCCTTCATTACGAGTCCGTTCAGGAGCTTGCATATCAGGCAACGGGCCCTTTTAAAGGCCCGTGACGTCTTCTACTAGGCATTTTGTCCTTTCGTGGAGCTTCACGTGAGCCGGGCCCATTGACCTGGCTTTCAGAACATGGCGTCGCAGAGCTTAGACTTCAATAAATTGTGATATCTGTCTCCTTCAGTGCCCACATTCTGTACGCCCCTTAGGGCTTTAGCCAACGCGCATCCTACGTTTACTTGCGGCATCAGGTGTGTCCAGCCCACTGGCTGGACATGCTCTTCATTGAGTACATTTGTAGTCTGTATCTTTTTATATTTTTTGATTGGCCTATTACAAAAGGGGAGTTACAAAGAGAGTAGGGAGGGGATTGATTCTACATTTACATGTATACACGATGCAAAAGTAATGGTTTGAAGCTACATTTACATTTATATAGGTTCCTGCAGCTAAGGGAATAGATAGTAAGAAGTGCGATTTCGGTTATAAACCAGATTTCAACACTGTGATATCATCCTTGAGTGGTGCGCACTTTGCGCCCACAAGGGATTTGACCCAACCCGCGTTCTGCGGTTATTTGGGGCTTCTGATGTGTCCAGCACACAGGCTGGACATGCTTTTGTTGACTACCTTCGTAGTCGGATTAATTTTTTTATTCTTTTTTTTAAATTATTTTTTGTCACTCAATGATTTCAACAAAGATACTAAAATTAATACATTATTTCGCTTTCGATCGTTCGACACTGCACTTTAAATCGACGATCGCGCCATCTATTAACGCGCGATAAAACTAAGCTCTTACACAGAAGTCGTATCCTTTTTGTTCTTTTGAGTACGCTGACTTCAGTCGCGATTTTTTACTACATCACGTTGTAGGGATAACTATATTGAACTAAAACACGAAAATAAAAAATTCTTTTTTAATCATGTCGAAGGTAATCATTGCTCGTATTATTATTGGATTCTTGGTTTCATTTTTATTTTTATTTTTCTTAGATGTGCGAGCCAGAGGCCCGTCTATGACGGCGACCACGCGATGAGTGTCCCCGCTGGGACTGTGGGGGCCGCAGGAAACGGCGGCACCTCGAGCGGATGGGGGGTAGAAAGGCTTACTGGTGTCGGTCCAATGTCTCCGCTTTGCATCACGGATGCCGGTCATGAAATCGTACGTCCCAAACCGCGAAGGTAAGCTATGTTTTCATTCATATTTAAAATGTCCCTTAGAGATGTTTTATCTCAAAAAATTATGAAATTTTGTCAGTTATAAGACTATGCCAACTTCTTAAGATTTTTATTTTAACTCGTGATGTCGTGATGTCGTTAGAAAATTGAAGGAACCTGATTGGTGCCTTATTCTTACATCAAGTTCCGGACATTGCGAACATAATTGATTTGAATACAATTCTGTTACACGTCATTGAATGTTAAATCTGTTTGTTCCGCCAGGTACAACGAGTTTTCCGAATGTATGATTAAAAGATAATATTGAAATACTTAAACTATGCAGAATTTGAGCAGGAGTTCCCCTGTCCCAATACCACTAGACAGTTAGAGGCGGAATTCTTAAATACCGAAATAAAAAAATATTTACAGCGGACGCATATTCAACAAACTTCCCAGCATATTTAACAAACTTCCTCGAAATATTAGAAAATTAAAAAAAATGGCTCTCCAACCGGATTATATTGGATTGTTTTAGGTTATATTTTCCATATGGCACTTTTCGATATTATATATGGCATCGTACTTGACATTTATAATTTGTAAGACAGCTGACATTACATGCTTATTACTGGCGATTAGAGATTAGATATTAGGTAAAGTTTTAAGAAATATATTATGCAGATTTTTTAAGTATGGATACCGTGGTGTCGTCCAGTATCGCAACTATAAAAAAATCTAACATTGAAGTTCATTATTTTTATGTTTCCTAGTCTTATATTTCCTGTCCTTGGTCCCTTCAAAGCGAAAGAAAACGTTAGCCTTCTAAAATCACTTTTATTTTCTTTTTCACTAACAAAATTGTAATTCTTTTTTATAAGAGGTTTATGTACTTATATGATTTATTTACGTATCCTATTTATGTACTTATATCATTATGTTTTATAAGAGGTTTATAACTATTAGAACCATATTTAAATTTATTTCTATAACACATTGCTTTTGCTTACAATTAATGTTAGTTAACAGGAACCGAATGGCTAAACCTTAACCTTATGCTTATTCGATTCTGTCAGGGCTCTTATAATAATAAAAAATAAACGTTGTAGTAAAATGTTCATAAAACTATATTGCCCTAACATGGGGTTGTGAGGGACCACCCCTCACAAGACTCAAAATTGTTCGGTGTGAGGTGGTGGTATCAACTTACGAGTTATCTCCGTATTGAAAGGCGGTTTTGAACGAAGTAGAAGGAATTTATTGATCGAAGGTTTGAATATTGCCAGTTATAACGCTTTCCGAATAGTTTACGTTGACGTGAGTGTATAGATGCGCGAATTACTTTATCGAGACGCGAGGGTTGCGCGACGGAGGTTATGTGGGAGTAGTGGATGAGGATTGTGCGTGTGCTCCTAGTATCTTGTACTGGGCACGGCTCGAGTCTGTGGGATTACAGACTGATGCTTTGAGACTCAGGGAGAATGAGGAAAGGAAACCAAAGAGCCGGATTCGTTGACCTAACTCGTGAGAGAGAGTGCCGAATGCCGTCGCAACCTTGGGGAAAGGTGATCACTCGGGGAATGATAATTTGGTTGCTTTTGCGCCAGTTTATATTCGCCGATCAATTATGCAATCCAAAAATATTCCGAGTAAAGTATTGTTTCATCGTGCTGATTCATAGCTGCACGAGTCAAAATAATAGCTGAATTGTGTCTGTGGCTTTCACTGGAAATCGATGCATTTGTTGATCGCATGTAATGGACTTAATGTCCGTTACAGGGTCATCAAAAAAAGAAACCGCAATTCCATTATAAAATCGGCAATAAAATTGAATATACAATTCTATTAAATACAGCGAGACAAATAGAATACACTTAAAATTTAAAGAATGGGAAAAAGAAAGTTATAAGAAAGACAACAAAATAGAAAAAAAGAGGAATAAAAAGTCATGAGAAAATATCAGAAGTCATGTTGATTGATATTTTTAAAGAATTCAAAAATACATACATTACGAATGCTTGAAAATATACACGGATTTCATCGCCCTTATTATGAAATCCCCGTTGCATTATTCTGTCTCGTAACTATGACACCGATAACCATTATTATCACGTTGCATTTGACAGAGCTATTCGAGGCATGTTTAATTAGTGTAATATTGTATATCTTGTTAATCTTTCCTTTACAAGTGTTCGGTGTTCCCCTTTCGAGAGAGTTGACCTACTAATTCTTGCACAACTTTAGGTACTTACGCTACGATTTAACTTCATTCGGAGTTTGTAACCTTTTCTGATATTATCGCAAATTAAATCTAAACGGTTATTCATCGCGAGGCAATTAATAATGCTGAGAAATGTGTCATTTCTTTATAGTTCAGTGTTACTGTTATTTTGTTATTATCAGATCCTTACATATGCAATTGACATTTATTCAGCCATTTTAAACTTGGATATCTTCGGATTGAGTTGAAAGTCCAAATTCAAATAAATATAATTCAAAGCCATGTTAATAATTTTTCGAAATCAGTAATAATTGGTTTTTCTGTGTGTGATTGCTTGGATATTTTCATGTGTACAATTAAAAAACTATAAAGAGTTTGGGTCAGTAATTAGATTAATGAAATATTCAAATTTAAAAAAACAAAAACAAATCTCTTTACTAAATCTATAAGAGATACATTTATTTTAATTACTAAGCCATCCTAACTAGGCCTCGCCTGTTAGGATGTCAAGTTAGGCTTAATGTATATGCATGTAGTGTAGTTTACATAATTTACATTATCATTTATTTATATACATAAGTATGAAATTAATAAACGTAATATATTATATTTTTGTATATAGATATGTATGTATGTAATAGTATATGAGTATACAAATTTAATTTAGTTTTTTTACAAATTATCATAAGTGAGGACCGAATATATACTAAATTAGTAAGAAAGCTCCGCTTATTTTGTTTTGGCGACAAAATTGGTAAGGGTCATTTTTGGATAGAACGTATTTTTCGTTTTTGCATTTGCCTATCTTCTTTTATCGTTGTTATGGAAGGTTATGCATATTCGATGCAATGAGGTATGCGGTCAAATAACGCTGTGCACATTGGCTTACGTAGTTACACTTCAGCATCAATGTAGAAACTACAACGCGTGTACATTCTGATAATGGAGAATGTTACTGGGTCTGCAAATTCGCTTCAAACTTTGTCATATTAGAGCTTATATGTATACATTAGTTTTTATACATACAAATACATTAGTTTTTATTTCATTCAAAAATACCAAGTAGTTTTTGTTTTGCACACATTTAACACTCCCGTAAATATCGAATCCGGCGCTCGAGCGTCCGGCTACTGTGTGACGTCATTTTCCAACACTCCGATCGCACGCGCTCGCGTTATTAATAGCTTCAAACATAGTGCTCGCTCGCACAGTATGTATGTGAAAAAAAGAAGTGGAATAGGTGTCTATACCTAATTATACATTTTTTAAAAAAAGTGTGGATTTTGAACATGTCTTCAAGTAAAAGAGGCTACAATATCTCGATTTTTCGATTCATTGGTGGTTGTGGTTTTAAATTTTGGCACAAAACACGACTTCCTTCTATTTGGAATATACATTTCAAAAGATATTAGTGTAATCTTCTAATGAAACCTTGTAAATCGTACGGTGGCGCGCGACGGACTGAGCGAGTGTTGAACTATGACGTCACACGCAGCGAGCGCCGGCGGAGGAAACTAGCGTTGCGCATCTATAATTAAAATTCCATATCTCGAAAACTAATTGACGTATCGAAATAATTTTTTCACACGATTTTTTTATATTTAAAAGACAATACGGAGAGCTAAAAATAAAAATTAGTGAACATTCTCCATTGGATATATAATTAATGCCTACAACCCGCTATTGGGTAAAGATTAGCTATGGTTACCCTGTACTCTTCAACTGAATCAAAAAATGCTATATTAATTTTAGTATTAAAAAAAATACCTTTTTCCTCAAATATTGTGTTTGGATGTTAGGCGATTTTCTTGTACCTATATGAGATTATTCTAAGGAAAACACTTTTTTTAACTTTTGTTTCGACTTTTTTTACTTGACTCGACACATGGCATAAGGTCAGCAACACTACCATTAAGTCCGACTTCCTGGCGTCCACGCAGCGAGTCCAGGGCAATGTGACTCCGCGGTCATAGCAGAGACTTTATAGTTATAAAATACTACGGGCGATGCCGCCACCCCAGGATTTCTATAGTCTCCACGCTCTTTCAGTAATTAGTCAGAGTACACAACCGATTGGCTGAAGCCGCACGGTGCACAAACCGCCCAGTAGCGCCGGAGGACAATCTCTCGGGGTAAACTGATTCACCAACCGTGAGGCCTGGGACGCGAGGGTCCTTCCCGGAGTAGTCCCTCACTCGAGGAGGCTACTGAATAGGAGCTCAATCGTGAGTTGTGCCGATCCTAGAACCCAGTGGATCTTATGACCCAAGCTACACGAAATCGGAAGAGGGTGAAGGCGATCCTCCAGCGCCTCAATACAGGAACCGCCCAGCTTAGGGAGTGAAATTCTCGACAGAAAAACCCTGGCCTTCCAGGTTGGGGAGATGGACGTAAGGCTGACAACTCCACCCCATAAACCCAATAGATTTAATAAAAGTCAAGAAAGAGAAACCGGACACTGTCCAAACAACAACACCTTGGCGTACGGAATCCGGAAAAAGATTTACGGATTGGCACGTAGAAAGTCCTATTACTGTGTAGATCTCGATCACAGATAAACTCCTTAAACACAGGATGGATATTGCAACTTTGCAGGAGATCTGGTGGACCGGAAAATTAGAGAAAATGTCTGCACTATCTATTTTAGCTCTCCTAATAGATTACATCAGTATGGTACAGGTAAATCAAATTAACCACATCCCTAATACAATGCAATACAATACAATCAACTACTCCAGTAGATAGGCATTCCTATACTTGGATGCGTCACAAAATTAAATGCTAAAAATTTAATTATTAAAAACATAACTATCGTGATAGTTGTCATGGCTGTAATATTCAATATTACCTACATACAAATAATCAAAATATACTAATGTGATTTTAAGAGTCAGAGAGAATAATATATTAAAATAGAAATGCAAATTCTATGTAGAATAATCAAAAGATATATATTTTATTGTCAATCCAGCAATATGCCTTCGTATTTTAAAAAAAAGTAAATAGATGTATAATAAATTATATGAAAATTAGAATGTCAGCTATCATAATAACATTATGTTTAAAACTTTACGCATTTAATTAATCATCAACATGGAAAATAAACTCAGAATTTTCAAACTCCCTTATAACATAAATTGGATTTCTTACCAAATTATGTATAATTATCTTTTTAAATTGGTCCTCTCCAAGGCTTTTCATTTGCTCTGGAATCTTATTATAGAAGGACAAATTTTGGTGAATAAAACTGTATCGCACTTTGCTAAGTCGCTGTCGGTTTATGTGGAGATTGGATTTATTCCTCGTATCGTGATGATGAAAATCACTATTCACCGGAGCTTCTGTTAGGTGTCTACGAGCGTACATAATATTTTGGTAGATGTAAGAAGAAAATAGGGTCATTATTCCTGATTTTACAAATAGCGGCTTACAAGAACTTCTTGGTGAGACTATATAAACTGCGTACCGCTCTTTTCTGGAGGAGAAAAATTCTTTTTGAGTTTGGTGCTATTCCCCAAAACAGTAGGCCATACGTTATTATGGAGTAGAAATATGCAAAATAGACGGATTTAGCTGCTTCAAACCCGCATAAACTTCTTATCTTTCTAATGGCGAATATGGCACTGCACATTTTTTTACTGAGATCATTTAAGTGATCAGACCATTGTAATTTTTGATCAATTTCTAATCCAAGAAATCACGGCAAAATCAGAGAATACACGGCACGTGGAAGGTATGGAAAGTAAACAGCCTTTGAAATGGCTTGATTCTGTGGTTAAACACCTAAATGCACTTAGAGTAAACACCCAGAAAACCAAAGACCAGGATACGATACAATGGAAGAAAATTATTGATGAAGCCAAGACTCACAATGAGTTGTAGGCTTAAGATGATAATTTATTTGACGACCTGAATTTTATCGGCGTATTTTATTCACACCAAAATATAGTAAAGAAAGAATTAATACAAACATTTATCTCTATTAGCTGTGCTATTACTGAAGACTGCCTGTTTTTGTCAATTTATTGTGTTTTATATTGGAATGTATTGTTTGCTATTGGAATTTATTGCAATTTATTATGTAATTATTATTACATCAATATTTTGACCTGTTAGTCATTTTCAATCGATTTTTCAAAATTAGTTCCATTCACTAACGAGGCACGGAAAGTTAGTTGCATTCATAATATACCTAATGCGCACGCCTTCCGCACTTGCACTGATGTGAAGTGACTCTGCTGTCATCAGAGAATATTTAGTTCATGCGAGTTACTAAAACGTTTTACTTTTAATTAATATAATTAAAATTCGACATTTAATTTTCCCGAAGATAGAGGAAATTATTAAGAGCCGTATCACATATTTTTTCCAGAAAGGCAAGAAAAGTGGATTTTTGGCGTTCTAATTCCAAGAAATAAAGAGATTTCTACAAACTTTAATTACTGAATTACCTGGACCATTTCTTGATGTTGACCATAGCGGCCTTTAATTTTAGATGTAACGAATATTATTTACTTATTCAGCCCATTTTCCGAAAGTCGTTATTCGTAAAACGCTCGGAAGGCAAACTTTGAGCTCCTTAATACAGTAATATCACTACAACGAAAACCGTATACTATTTTTTTTTATGTCCGTCATGTATTCTTGATGTACACTACGTCTTTATTTTTTCGTTTTTTGACCACATATCCAAGGTATACATTACTTACAATTACACAAAATTAAAAAAAAATCTTCCTGTATCATTCTACTTTTCTCAGAAATAAAATAAGATTCTTATATAATACTTATACTATATTAAAGTTCACTCTTTTAGCAATACGACATAATATAAATTATTGTCATTAGAAAGGAGAAAACACTGCAAAAAACAATTAGAAATTGTGTATATATTTGCTTGCGCAAGAGAAGAGCGCTCAGTGCCGCGGTTTTCTCCCAGGGTTGAATAGTTATTTATTTATTTATTTATTTATTTATCCTATCTTTTATAGTTACATCCAAAAAAAAAATGCGTTCATTTTTTCAACTCATTTTAAAAGAATACCTACGCTATTTTGTAATACGGCTCTTAAACTGGTTTTGATTACTGATAATGTAAGTAAATTCATCGATTTATTTGCTTATTTTATGGGTAGAGTAGAAAAGTTTCTCAATTTGTTGTAAATGGTTTGTAATTTGTTATTGTACTAGTTTGTTATCCAGTTGTTGTACTGCGCTAGTAAGATATTAATATAGGCTACACTTTAGCTCATCGAATCCTGTTGGGTTCTAGATATTTGGGATACGTTATTCACCTTGTCCGATTTAATCTTCGGGAAGTCACTCTGGCGCTTAATATCCGTTACTGGGGGCCGAATGTCCCTTTTATTATTTTCCTGGCTTCTATAAAACGGCAAAGTTATTCCCACATAAAAAATGAGAATACTAACTACAACTTATTCTCTTCTCAAAGAGTGATTGAGGTGAGGCACTGAATCTTTTCTCACACAACATAAAATACTGGAGGACAATCAATGTGATTTTCGCAAAAATAGATCAAAACAACATGCCATTTCGACAAGTTTTAACTGGATTCATAAGTAATTAAACATTTGAGTTTAAACGGTGGACATATTCTGCGATTTAAGCTGTGGCTTTGACATTGTTTAGCTTGATATCTCCTATCCAAGCTAGACCACTATGAAGTGAGGTGGTTAGCGAATAACCACCTCACTTCATAGTGAGGTGGTTAGCGAATAACCACATGCAGTGATATTTGAATGGTAGAAAGCAATTTGTTGTCAATCACAATGAAAAAATAACCAATAAATTCAACACCTGCCGTAAATAAAGTAAATACCGGTATACCTCAAGGGTATATATTAGGACAACTATTATTTCTGATATATACTAATAACCTAAGTGGCAATATAAGCTCAGCTACGATTACTCAATTTGCTGACATGAGTGTAATAGTAAAAGCTGAATGTCTTTAGTGGTGACAATCATGAACCAAGCTCTCAGTGAATTTAAAGATTGGTTCTATGAAAAAAAAACATCTTTAATTATGACCAAAACTATAATGATCAATTTCAGCCACAACAGATGTAAACCCACTGAAATCAACCACACTTAACACAATCGACAGTATTTCAGACAAAAAATTCTCATAGCAAATTCATCTGAACTATATTAAATCCAAATTGACATCAGCTTGTTACGCAATATAAACAAATGACGCTTTATGGATCCCAACAAGTACAGGAATCAACTCTAATGGATTACTGGACTATGCGATGTATACTCCGACATTAATCAATATTTTAGGATAAAACGTTGATATTTTAGAACTGACACATGTGGTTCTTAAAAAAATCATCATTTAGTGCTCGATTAGTAAAGCAAGAACGGAAACTGAATGCAATGCATTTCTACACACATAATTTACACGCCCTTACATCTTCGGCAATATAAATCACCTATACTAGTGAATTCAGGTTTTTATTTTTATTATGTATGATTTTGTATTTGGGATTATTTTATAATTGTTTTCGGCTGCTTTTATTATTTAATAACTATTAAGATTTTTTAACGATTATTTTGTTTTTTTTTTACTAAAACAATTTTGTAAACATTTTGATCTCAGTTTATGTAACCGTTAAATTAGAAACCCTATTTTCATAAAACTACATATAAAATTGCTATTATATATAATTGGTATCTTCCTTGGAACAGGCGCTGCCTAGTTAAAATAGGAAGCAGAATCATTGTGTTTTTAAAATAATTCTTATGCTATTCTTAAATTAACAATATAAAAATTTAAAAAAACATTTTCTCGTATTTACTCAATGTTAAAAATATATTTGTGCATTGTACCTAAATTCTGAAGTTCACATAATATATTAGCCTTACTACAATAAATACATAAATGATATGTTTTACTTGAATCTCAGCACAGGTATGGTGTATTCAGGTATAGCTAAGCTCAGCAATCTGAGAATTTTGAATTTGTAAGACCTGTTTGTGCTGGTGTCTCTATGTGAATTCGACAAACATAAAAATTTCGTAAATAAATATGGCCTAATCCACTCGAATAATACCAGACCTGTAAAAAGAACTGTAAAATTCAAGTACACCGGTACGTACAAAGTCTTGAATTTTTCAATAAACTGTAGTAAAGCTAGCTTTTTGTAAACTTGTAACCTTTGAAAGTATTTGTGGACAGTCGATATTATTTTTTTTAAATATATTGCAATTGGTATTTGGTTCTTTTATCAGAAGTATATAAATTGTCATTTTTATATGATAATTCATTGTGGTGTTTCATTTTCAGTAACATCTTCAAGTACATAATAATATGTAGTAGCTTCATTAGACTGAGAGAAATTTAAATTACGTCAGTATAATACTTTCTCCCCATTGATAATTAAAATATTATTAAAACGTTTTAGCCACTAACATGTGAGACTCTTGCCATCTACTCTCATCAATGTAAATGGAGACGGTGACCACGCTTCATTGGCTAGGCGCACGCAAGATCTCGCTAACAGTCAGTTAGATTTATTCGCGGGCGTGAACACAATCGAGTCAAACTCAAACCAGCAAAGGCAAACCACTTCTTGGACCAAAGTACTCCAAAGTGATTTTTAATGGGTGTTACGTGTTGTCCACCGCTGTGCTCGCGTCTCCGCGGCCCGGCATAAGGATGTGCAGTTTAAACCAGATATTCGATTGTTAGGTTTTTAATCTTATGGTACCTACTAGGTAGATAGTAAACTATATGAAAAGTTGATCTGCGACTATTCAACTTAAAACCATTATAAAAAAACATGTCTCGTAGACCATATAAACAATGTATGTAGGCAATTGATATATTTAGCGAGATAAATAAATAAATAGATACTTTTGATATATATTTGATTTGAATAAGGCTATTTTAGTCTGTTACTGGTATCATGGATTTCCATTTCGCTGACTATAAGATATTGAACGCTCTCTACATTCTGCGAAATTAACAATCGAGTCAAGCTTACTTGAAAATGAATCCAAGAAGCTTTTCACAATATGTTGGACATTCTTGATACCCAACCGTCACACTAATGCTCACACTCCACACCCACACACTCAACACACTCTCACACACACCCTAAACACACGCCTTTTGTGTACTACATGTAATTATTCACTGTATTAATGTGTGATTTCCAAAATAAAGAATTGAATTGAATAGAATAGAGTAAATTAGATTATCGCGCTGTGATCAAATTCTTGACAAAGAAGAGGCAATAACCAACCGAAATCCATAACCACTTGCAAGTGGTTTATGGGACCGTTACTCCTTTGCTTTCTAGTGTAAAATTTTGTGCACGCCAGTTCAACTTCGGCACAGAATTACTGGATTTGGACACACGCAGTGGACGCCCGGACGAAAAAGTTGAAGACTAAAAAACTGTTGATCGAGATCTTAAACATCTCAACCGAAACCGTATTGCGAATCTTGCATGAAAAAATAGACATGAATAAAGTCTATTGCCGTTGGGTGCCCAAAATTCTTACGGTCCGAAATAAGCTTTAATGACAGGTGTTTGCAAATGAGTCTGTCGATAGGAGCAAAAGTAAATAGTGAAATGTATTCCATTCAACATGTGACATGTAATGAACATACAACTTACAACATGTAATGAGACGCAGATACGCCATTACGACCTCGAGATCAAACATCAATGCATGCAGTGGTAACAACGAGGAAAGTTGGCGCCTCTTAAAGTTAACTCTGTTTCTCTGGGATTCTGAGCAAATAATACCAATTCATTATTTGCAAAAAAAACTACAATGACTAAACTATACTGACCTAATTACGGGTATAACATTCTGTCAGGCTACTTTTGACGAAAGACATGCACTCTTCCTGGAAATTCCCCAGAAAAAGTCCATGTACAAGACATCCTGAACCTCTGGACATTCCCCAGACCTGGGACCCAGCGACTATTTCCTCTTTCTTAAGAAGTTCATACTGGCGTTTCGAATAGCAAAGATCCAAAACTGGCATTTCCATGGGATCGAAGCGTTGAAGAAACGATATGAAATGAGTTAAGGTTTGAGGGGATTATGTTGAAATATTAAAAAAAAATAAATATTAAAACATTGGCTTCCACTGTTACATCGAGAGCTATTCTACTTCTCCTACGTTCATGATTTCGGTAAAGAATATTGTTAAATATATCTCGCTCTTCTGAACCCCAGAACCCTTCATATTATTCTGTATGTACCTCGAAGGTCTCAATTTCCTTCCGTGCTCACCACATTTCTTCGATGATGTCTTGGTAAATATCGATTCAGACAAGCCGGTTTCCTTGGCTGGTCGCTTCACGACGGGTTTTGGTTGTCGGTTTTATCGTGCTGATATTTCAGACATTTGTGCCAGAGAGGTCTCTTTGCGGCTTTCCTCACTTTTTACTACAACGCCGCAGCATCTAAGAATTCCAACACTCCGTGAAGTGAAGTGAGTTGAGTTTTGGTTATTTATGAGGTTAATTTAGTTGGCGGTAAATTTAATTCAATTCAATTCAAAAAGTTTTATACAACTTACGTTCATTGACTACAAAAATATGCAGAATGTCAAGAGGCGATAATAGCACATTGTATTATATATATATTTTTTAACGAATTCTATGAGCTACACTGGAAATAAGTATCAAAGAAAACCAGATGGCAACTTTTTACTTTCACAAAAAAATACATCTTTCGTTATACACAAAGTATGTAAACCGGCAGTCTTGTTTTCAATCAAAATTTAGAATTTTAGATGGACTGGGAATTCAAAAAAGTGATTTCTGGAAATTGTTTGTCTGTGTGTCAGTGTATGTGTGTTGGTACCTAATATATCCCAGAAACTACACACCCAATTAGGATCAAATTACGTACCAAAATAGGTCATCCTAATGCCGAGATTGTAACAGCTGATACGAGATATCAGGTATTTTGTTTTGTTTAAAATGGCAGCCGTTAAAGAAAACGGAAATCCGAGATTTCTGAGGACTTACCTACAACTAATTCTTACGTCCACAGCAGGTTTCGAATTAAAAATATTATAAACTGATAATTTAATACTTCTTAATTCCATTATGATTAATACTGTAAAGGAAAACTATTAGAATCCTAAAAATAATGCCTCTAACTTAGTTGTACGTTACTATACTTAATATCTTTGGTGATTTACTAGTGTAATAATAAAAATTTTAAAATGATAGGTAGAAAATAGAGAATTTAAAAATAGGGCCTTTGAAAAACGTTTTTAAAATTTTTCACGCGTTTCTAGGAGCAGTACATACTGGTCCTAGAAACATTTATAAATGTAACTTAGATTTCTGAGGACATTACTTACAACTTTTCCTTGCGGACTTCAGCGGGTTTTGAATGAAAAATATTAAAATCTGAAAATTATATTCTTTACTCCGTTATTAGTATAAATAAGATGAAAACGAATTTACCGCGTGAAGTTTGTAACACCCGACGTTCGGGCGATGTTGCAACCGCCGTTGTTTAGAGTAGACCGTCTACCATATTACATCGGGTGTTACAAACTTTACGCAGTAAATTCGTCTTTATCTTATTTATAACGTCGAACAACCGCGATAGTCTTCGATTCCGTTATTATTATTACTAGAATGGAAACCAAAATGTATTGGAATCATGAAAATAATGCCTTCAAGTTGTAAGTCATTACTTAATATCTTTGGTGGTTTAAGAGTGTAATAATATTTTTTTATAATTATGGGTAGGAAATAAAGAATTTGAAAATCGAACCACAAATTCACGATTATTATAACCGATATAAAAACACTTAAATTGAAGATAAGAAAATAAAAGAGGTTGAAAATCGAATTCAAATATTTTATCGCGCTTACGAGTATTGTACCAATACCTACAAAAGCGACGCATTAGATTTCGAAATTTGAGAAAGTATATGCTACAGTGTATTAACCGAATTTCTTGGTACTATTTTTTTTAAAGTCCGTTGAACACATGTAACAGAAAGTATAGAAAAAGAAAATGAGAAGAAAAATAGGCAATGAAACAAAATAATCTTACGTTGAAAAATAAGTTACGCTTGGTGTAGGAGCAGAGTTGGTAATCCTAGCACGCTAGTGAAGGTGTGTCTCTTTGTTCCGGACAATTATAATCGAGCTCATTGACATTATAATCGAGCTGAAAATGGGGACTTCTACCATAAACAAATACAATATTAAAGGATTTTTAAAACCATGCCAGTAGGCCTTAATATACTATGGTAGGTTTATAAGGCCTATGACTTTTACATACTTAAAAAATCAAATTAAAAATGATATTTGGTACTTGAGATCAAAAATCAAATAAATGCAATAATTAAGAAATGCTTCATCTGGCAGCCATTAGAGACCCAGTATCTTAACTGATAATCCAACACACGCTTCGTAATAACATTCACCACATTTTTCACACTACCTCATATCGACCATTATTTCCTATAGACATATCCATAACAATACCACCTATTTTGCTTCTGCGATTTAAAGGTGGTTTTTCAGGAGACAGATATCAATTTAATTTTTTAGTTTTCTTTTCAAAAAGACCTTATGTGACAGGTGCCTCTGTAATTTAAGGCGTTTTTCAAATCGTTGTCCATAATGCCCGTTTTCGGAGGTAGAGTGGTCAGAGACATTGAAATAAAACATTTTTTAGTTCTTGAAACTCTATTTCATTCGGAACGTCTTAATAATAATACAATATATTAAAAAGGGTAAATGTAGTTAACCAGGAGTATAAAGTGTAACTTTCGTACCTGAATGTAGATATAAAATTACAAACACATCATACATCGGCTGAATCGAATAGATTCCTTTGCCCTCCCAGTAAATGGGAGTCAATTTTACAATTAACCTATAAATTTAATGTACTTTTCTAAATACTAATAATAAACGTTCTGCCTAATTTAAATTTTTTGTTATTATTATTATTGGTGGCTACTACAACTTTTGATTATGTGGAGGGCGGCGAAATTCATCTCCGCCCCGGGCGCCACTGACCCACGCTACGCCGCTGCCTAGGACGTATTTATGTAGGCCTTAATATCCTCGGTTACGAAAGTAAGAAAAGCATAAATTATATTTATTAACTGCGAAAATCAATTCTAACGTTTAGAACATACGAGTGTGAATTAAACAAGTGTTTGAAAAAGTAGAATTTGACAAAATAGTTAATACTAATATTACTTAAAATACTCGGTAAATTTTTGTTATTCGGCGGCGTCACCACCACCCACAAAGTTTGGCATATCACTGGCGACGGGGAGCGGAAAACCATGCACCCCCGAGCACAATGCAACTTGCTGGCGCCTAATACATATTTGTGTGTGGCATTAGCGTAATAAAGTATATTTCAAATACCATTTTTGTCTCTTAGGCCTTATTATCCGATAGGCCTTAATACTTGCAGGTACCTCTATTAACACAATAATATAAATCTAGCTACCTTAAACGTTTAATATTATTTAGCTTTTAGCCCGTACACTTCGACTTTTGGATACAATATCAATCTCCTAGTTGTCCAACTTTCCTGAGATAAAAAGTTCCTTATCCGCATTGTCCGCTGCTCAGACCCACTGAATAAATCCAGATATTTTTTTATTTATTTATTTATATATAAAAAAACACATATACAACACTTTATAACAACTCGTCAATTCTGCAATTTATTGATTGGAACGAAAATCAATTACCATAACCTTTATCTATCAAAAATTGTAACGGTTTTGAAAATATGCTGCCTTAACTTTGTCAACACTAGCACACTATACCAGACAGTAGCTTCTCTTAGAAAAAAAATGAAATCGAAGCGAATAACTCACGAGTCGTAATGGCCGCTAGATGGCGGCTACTCGACCTCAAACGTTCGAAAAAGTCGCCAGCTTTTACCTGCGCGTAACGCTAACGAAAGGCGCTAACGTCGAGACGTACTCTTCTGGCCACATTCCTCACACCCTCTTCCCGCAATGCCCTGTAGCTCGAGAGTAAAGCTACTGTTTGGTATATAGTGACACTAGTAAGATTTTTTATTTTCAACATGTAAACGATAACATCTAAATGCCTATTCAACGTCTGTTTTGAAGAAAAAGAACGAAAAGATTCCCCTATAGGTGTACCTACTTTTTATTTCCCTATGAATGGCATCCAAATGTCTTTTCAAGTTTCTTTGCTCTGTAAAAGCACGATTGCATCCCCACATAAGTATTTCTTCAATTTCATGTAAACTGCTTCTACATGTCCTTTCCAATGTCTGTATTGTGTAAAAACGCGAGCGCAATCTCCACGTGAATATTTCTTTAATATCCTGTGAACTGCGTCTATATGTCCTTTGAAATGAGATCAGATTTTCCGTCTATTTCCTGTGAACGGCGTCTAAATGCTTCTTTAAACTTCGTTTCTCTGAAAATGCACGTCCACAATCGCCGCAAATAAATCTCTTTAATTTATGATGAACGTTGTCCACATGCGTTTTTAAATTGCTTTTAATCGTAAAAGCCCGGTTGCATTCTCCACATATGTATCTCTTTAGCTTCCTGTGAACTGAGTCTAAATGCTCATTTAAATGGCCTTTCTCTGAAAATGCACGTCCACAATCGCCGCAAATAAATCTCTTTAATTTATGATGAACGTTGTCCACATGCGTTTTTAAATTGCTTTTTATCCTGTGAACGGCGTCTAAATGCTTCTTTAAACTTCGTTTCTCTGAAAATGCACGTCCACAATCGCCGCAAATAAATCTCTTTAATTTATGATGAACGTTGTCCACATGCGTTTTTAAATTGCTTTTAATCGTAAAAGCCCGGTTGCATTCTCCACATATGTATCTCTTTAGCTTCCTGTGAACTGAGTCTAAATGCTCATTTAAATGGCCTTTCTCTGAAAATGCACGTCCACAATCGCCGCAAATAAATCTCTTTAATTTATGATGAACGTTGTCCACATGCGTTTTTAAATTGCTTTTTATCCTGTGAACGGCGTCTAAATGCTTCTTTAAACTTCGTTTCTCTGAAAATGCACGTCCACAATCGCCGCAAATAAATCTCTTTAATTTATGATGAACGTTGTCCACATGCGTTTTTAAATTGCTTTTAATCGTAAAAGCCCGGTTGCATTCTCCACATATGTATCTCTTTAGCTTCCTGTGAACTGAGTCTAAATGCTCATTTAAATGGCCTTTCTCTGAAAATGCACGTCCACAATCGCCGCAAATAAATCTCTTTAATTTATGATGAACGTTGTCCACATGCGTTTTTAAATTGCTTTTAATCGTAAAAGCCCGGTTGCATTCTCCACATATGTATCTCTTTAGCTTCCTGTGAACTGAGTCTAAATGCTCATTTAAACGGCCTTTCACTGAAAATGCACGATCACATTCACCACATGCAAATCTCTTCCACTTATGATGAATAGCGTCCAAATGCTGCTTTAAATGTCCTTTTTGTGTAAAAGCACGATAGCACTCTCTACATGAGTATTTCTTAAGCTTTCTATGAATGGAGTCCAGATGTATCTTCAAAGCTGCCTGCGTTGAAAAAGCACGGTCACAATCTCCACATGAGTGTTTCTTTAATTCCCTGTGAATTGCATCTACATGTCCTTTCAAACGCCCTGGATGTGTAAACGCCATATCGCATTCTTCACATTCGTATTTCGTCAGTTTCCTGTGAACTGTGTCCAAATGCTGCTTTAAATTTGCTTTCAGTTTAAAAGCACTATGGCATTCCCCACATGAATAGTTCTTCAGCTTACTATGAACTGACGCCAAATGATCTTTTAAATTACTTTTCCTTGCGAAAGCGTGATCACATACGCCACATATAAACTTCTTCAACTTACGATGAGTGTCGTCTAAATGCTTCTTCAAATTTCCCTTCTCTGTGAAAGCGCGGTCACATTCACCGCAAAGAAATTTCAATTGCAAATGAACTCCAGTAATGTGTATATTCAATTTACTCTTACAGGAAAACGTCCTGCCGCACTTCGGGCAAACTTGTGATTTGACTCGTCCACCGCTAGTCATAACATCACTAATATTGCTACTACCAGTCGGTCCACCTTCAATTGGTTCTGGCTTTACGAATCTAGTCTCAACCTCGTCGAATTTGAGTACATTCTCTCGTTCATCTGGTACGAAATCGCTTAGAGGAATAGTCGAATTTGTAAGGCCCGAATCGACCTCCGTTTTAATAGCGACATATTCTTCAATTTTGACAGTCACGTTGCTGTACTCGTCCACACTTTTTTCGCTCATCTCCGTATGAATAAAGTGACTGTTTGACTGAGAAAATTCGTTTGACTAAATTTAATAGATTAAGATAAACGATCCCAAATCCCAACTAAAGCGACACGGAGCCAGCGAAGGAATACGTTTAGATTGACAGCTGTCATTTTTCAAGGTTGCCACATCTCAATTTTATATTGCCCATATTAAAATTTAATTATTTCTGCGTATGTAGGTATATATTTTAAAACTTTAGATACTAAATATTTATATTGGAGGTAAAACAATATTTTATCATAGTGTATATGTAAGTAATTATCCTTTTATTACTAATTTAGGGGGGCGCCAGTTTTGCATGCGTCAAACTTGCACAAATGTCACTTTTGACAGCTCCAAATTTGTTGAGGGCAGATTTGCAGGAGGCAACCTTGCAGGCGGCAACCTTGCAGGCGGCAACCTTGCAGGCGGCAACCTTGCAGGCGGCATTTTTGCAGACGGCACTCTTGCAGAAAGCAAACTTGCATACAAACCCGAAGTTAGCAACGTTTGAGAATGGCGCATTAGGACATGATTACACGAATAAAATAATTTTATATTATTTTACAAACCAAAAATAATGCAGTAAAGCGGTCATATGTTATTAATTTAAATTTAGAAAAAGAAGTAGCAAATTATCATGTCAGGGTAAATTAAAGTGGTGAATATTTTTACCTCTCCACATTTAATTACCGGCATCATTGTAGTGGATGATTCCTACATCAAACTAAACATTAAAAAAAATGTTTTAAGTTTTTCTGTTAGGTTAGATTAGGTTAGGTTTTTCTTTCCCTAAAATCGAAGTGACATTAATTACCGGCATCCTTGTAGTGGATGATTCAGTACATCAAACTAAACATTAAAAAAAATGTTATAAGGTTTTCTGTTAGGTTAGGTTAGGTTAGGTTTTTCTTTCCCTAAAATCGAAAGTTGATTGCTGAGATCCGCGATGGAGAGGACACTCAAAGAAGTGGACTGGTTTCCCTACCCTGACATATGAAAACGCGGCTTTTGTCGATTCTACTCTGGTAACACTAAATTTTAAATACGATGTTTAGCTTCTAACTTCATTTTCTGCAAAAATGCCGTCTGCAAAAATGCCGACCCTCGAAACGTTAGTTTGACATTTGCAAAACTGCCTTCTGCAAGATTGCCTTCTGCAAAACTGCCGCCTGCAAGAATGCCGTCTGCAAGATTGCCGTCTGCAAATATGCCTTCTGCAAGTTTGATGGGACCCCTAATTTACATTAAATCATATTAATATCATTTCTTAATGTCTCTTTTTTCTTCAAATATCCAAAGTCGTTTTTTCAATCATTTTAACGAAATTTTGTAAAAT
Source organism: Micropterix aruncella (assembly GCA_944548615.1). Classification (NCBI taxonomy): domain Eukaryota; kingdom Metazoa; phylum Arthropoda; class Insecta; order Lepidoptera; family Micropterigidae; genus Micropterix; species Micropterix aruncella. The sequence goes on from OX155950.1 coordinate 3,599,898, forward strand.
AGGTAAATTATGTAATAAATTATAATACAGTTTGAAATCGAAGACTATCGCGGTTGTTTGACATTATAAATAGGATAGAAAACGAATTTACCGCGTGAAATTTGTAGGACCCGACGTTTCGGTGACGTTGCAGCCGCCGTTGTCAAGGGTAAACTGAAGAGCTGTCAGTCCGTTGTTTTGCGGGTAGGCCGCAAACCGCTGCCGCCACTGCGTAGGTTATAACGGTGGTGGGGGGCCGGGCTCGGAGCGCGGGAATTTTTAAAATCCGTCTTGCACACAACACTCACTGTATCCTGTTTTACGTCTTTGCGTTCGGCGTTCGGCGGCGGGAACATTTTAAGAAGAGGGTTCCACGTAGAAGAGAGTTTGTAGCCGTCATCTCTATTGAAGTTCGGAGTTCTTCTTATTTCAATGGCTTCCCGGATCATGCGAGGAAAGTATAATTGTTCCTTCGATAGAACAATGGGATTTTGAAACTGCATCCAGTGGTTACTTCCGCTATCCAATATATGTTCGCAGATCGCCGATTTTTCTCGCTGAACGTTTTTAACAGCTTTGATGTGTTCTGTCAGTCGCGTGGCTATGGGCCGTTTCGTTTGTCCAACGTAGGCTAGACCGCAGCTGCATTCGACTTTATACACACCCGGGGTTTGCAGTGGTATTACATCCTTTACAGGCCTCAAAAATCGAGCTATATTTTGGGTCGGTTTGAAGATCGTTTTTATCGATCGATCTATGCGACACTGAGCATTTTCCGAAGGAGATGGAACATGTCAATGATGTCCTTAGGAAAAATGGATACGGAAAATATCACGAGACACGCACACGATCTAATACGGACGAAACTCAAAAACCGAGCAGATCAAGAGCATTCTTACCATACGTCAAGGGCGTGACAGATCGGATAAGTAAGATGCTAAACAGATTCGATATAAAAACGATCTTCAAACCGACCCAAAATATAGCTCGATTTTTGAGGCCTGTAAAGGATGTAATACCACTGCAAACCCCGGGTGTGTATAAAGTCGAATGCAGCTGCGGTCTAGCCTACGTTGGACAAACGAAACGGCCCATAGCCACGCGACTGACAGAACACATCAAAGCTGTTAAAAACGTTCAGCGAGAAAAATCGGCGATCTGCGAACATATATTGGATAGCGGAAGTAACCACTGGATGCAGTTTCAAAATCCCATTGTTCTATCGAAGGAACAATTCTACTTTCCTCGCATGATCCGGGAAGCCATTGAAATAAGAAGAACTCCGAACTTCAATAGAGATGACGGCTACAAACTCTCTTCTACGTGGAACCCTCTTCTTAAAATGTTCCCGCCGCCGAACGCCGAACGCAAAGACGTAAAACAGGATACAGTGAGTGTTGTGTGCAAGACGGATTTTAAAAATTCCCGCGCTCCGAGCCCGGCCCCCCACCACCGTTATAACCTACGCAGTGGCGGCAGCGGTTTGCGGCCTACCCGCAAAACAACGGACTGACAGCTCTTCAGTTTACCCTTGACAACGGCGGCTGCAACGTCACCGAAACGTCGGGTCCTACAAATTTCACGCGGTAAATTCGTTTTCTATCCTATTTATAATACAGTTATCAATCACTCCAGATAAGATTGCATGGTCTAGTGGACTTATTAAAATCCAAAAAATCTATATTTTCCAACATTTATTTTTTATTTACAAGAAAATTATTTAGAATTTAATATAAATATAAAGAGTTTACTAATTATAAGTAATTATTTACCAATTATAAGAATTAATTATAAGAAATTATTTACTACAAAACATTGATTTTGCCAATTATTATCACCAATGATTTTGCTCACCAATTATCATCTCTATGCTGATGACCTGCAGCTGTACACCCATGCTACGCCCCAAGAGGTTAGTTCGGCTACCTCTATTATGAATATAAAAATAAACCATATCTCACGCTGGGCTAAAGAAAATGGTATCATAATTAATCCATCTAAGTCCCAATCTATTCTAATTGGCAGCAAGAGACTGTTATCATCATTTAATATTGCATCTGTCCCACCAATCCATATTGATAGTAATGTTATACCATATTCAAAGACGGTGAAAAATTTGGGTATCATCATTGATCAATATCTCTCTTGGCAGTCACAGATTAATGAAGTCAGCAAACGCATATTTGCTGGATTTCATAGTCTTCGGCGGTTGCAAAGATTTTTACCAGTGGAGGTTAAGAAGACCATAGCTCAATCACTGCTATTGCCTATAATAGACTATGCTGATGTCTGCTACCTTGACGTCACTGAAGCCATCCTTGACAAATTAGAACGGTTGCAAAATGTATGCATTAGGTATATCTTCAATGCGAAATAGTTTGATCACGTCTCTGAGTATAGAAGCAGACTTCATTGGCTTCGAATACGTGAACGTAGAAACATGCATATTCTTCTCCTTCTTTATAACATCCTCAACAATCCTACCGCTCCCTCCTACCTAACCGAAAAATTCAATCACTTAGGAAGTCATGGTCTTTCTCTCCGTTCCAGTCAGGATAGTAAAATTGCGATTCCCACACATAATTCTTCTATTTTTACTTATTCCTTCACCGTTCATGCAGCTAGACTATGGAACCAACTCCCGCCAGACATCAGAAACGCACGAACGGTTTCTACCTTTCAAGTGTCTCTGAAAAAGCATTTCATGTCCCTAAATTCCTAGTTATCCTAGGTCTCATCCCATCCTCTCCTATCCTTCGCTCCTTGCGAATTATTCCAAATCCTAATTTTATTTAAAAAATGTCATTTTTGTTACTTGGTTAATTTTTGTTATGTAATAAGTTGTTCTTTTTTTTTGTTAATTTTTAATTTATCTTTTGGCACCTAAATTTTTACACTTCCACGAAGGTTGGCTGTAAGATATTGTATTTTAGGCAATAAGTCCGCCTTTTGTATGTTTTTGGTTAATGTGCAATAAAGAATCTCTTATCTATTTTGCCATTGATTTTATTATAAAGTCAATGATTTTGCTTACAAAAATAACAGGAACCGAATGGCAAACTTATTTGATTCTGTCACCAAACTGGGATTAGCTCGTTCTAGGGTGGACGGGACTCTAATAAAGTCTAATATTACAATAAAGCTTTTTTGCTCCTACTGATTCTATAACTTAAAAAGGTAATTTAAAAATCACCTGTATAAATGAGTATATAATTATTCCCAAAAAAAATCGATTATATTTGGAAAATTTTGTACATTATTTTATAATGGTAGGTCCGTTTTAATTTGTCTCACATTGGGAAGAGTACATTTAGTGCATTTCGTTTTCGTAGTATGTTAAGAGTAAACTAATTTAAAACAAAAGATAGAGCTATGTTACGTTGCTTTATTCGAGCAATGGAGAATGTTACTGGGTCTGCAAATTCGTTTGAAACTTCGTCATATTAGAGCTTATATGTATACAAATATATTAGTTTTCATTTCATTCAAAAATACAAAGTAGTTTTTGTTTTGCACACATTTAAACCTCCCGTAAATATCGAATCCGGCGCTCGGGCGGCCGGCTGCTGTGTGACGTCATTTTCCAACACTCCGATCGCTCGCGCTCTCTCGTTATTAGAGCACTGCCGGTTGACAGCGGTTGCACTGTGTATTTTGCTATGAATTAACGAAATCTACTCGTCAATGGATTTCATTTTGTTTTGTTTCGTCCGAGCATTATACTGTTACGTTCATAGAGGATTGAAAAAGGGCAATCGGATAATCTACCTAAAATAGATGGTTTTATGGTTGCCCATTATTTTTCGAATAATAGTGATTTTTTTTGCCGCCGAAATGCTAGTAGTAATAATGCAAAAGTAAGTTAATATACCTGTCGGCCGCTTAACATAGCTATTTTACCATATTATAACCAATTCCGCAAACGCAGCGCAAGTACCAAATCTTTTAGGCTTTGTGTAATATATAAATAGCATGTATAGCATTGTATAATATTGTTAATATTTGATTGGTTTTCTGTAAAATTTCTTTTTTACAAAAAACCAATCAAATATTAACAATATTATACAATTTTATCTTACGTTTTGAACTCTTGGAAATATCATATAGCCTTAAGTATAAACTTCTCGACCAGAAATTACGATTTATATCTTATTTCATGGCAACGAGCAAATGAAGTATTTTATTTTTATTTTCATTTAATGGCTGGCTGATAGCGAGCCCAGCAATGGTATATCGTCCTTTTAAAGAGTGGATATATTCGAATTTCAAATCGAATTTTCGGTATGTCATTCCGCATTTAAGAGACGATTCATTGTGTTTTTTTTCATTGTTTTTGCTTTAATTTGTCTTTAATAAAGACATTTTATTTTGGTTTGCAAAAGGATACGCTTTGTTTTTGAGATGTGGATGAAGGGCGATCGTTCGCTAGCGATAAAGGGATCCCATTAAACCTACATTGCACTGTCGAAAGTGGTGCTCATCCAGGCATACATCTCATTTAAAATAAGCATTTCCCAATCCAGTCCGGGAAAACCTTCCAGCTATGTAAGTGGCTTTTATTATTTTTATTTTTTCATCAAAGTGTCATCCTTTAAACGAATTCTTAAAAAAATAAATTTTACAAAAAACCAATCAAATATTAACAATATATATATATATATATATATATATATATATATATATATATATATATATATATATATATATATATATATATATATATATATATATATATATATATATATATATATATATATATATATATATATATATATATATATATATATATATATATATATATATATATATATATATATATATATATATATATATATATATATATATATATATATATATATATATATATATATATATATATATATATATATATATATATATATATATATATATATATATATATATATATATATATATATATATATATATATATATATATATATATATATATATATATATATATATATATTGTTATATTTGATAAGGTTTGTAAAGAAATCCGTTTATAGGATGGTGTTTTTATTTAAAATAAAATTAGTAAAAGCTACTTAAAAAATAGCGAAGGAAATCCCAGCTTGTATTGGGAAATGCTTATGTTTGAATGAGATATACTTACGGATGTGCACGACTTTCGACGGTGCAATGTAAGTTTAAAGGTCCTTTTGCAGTCGACTAACGATCACTATTCATCCATATATCTCATAAATAGGGCTTGTCCTTATGCAACACAAAATGCCTTCAATTGAGACGAATTAAGCGAAAAAATAAAAAATTAAACTATTGATCACTTCGGCAAAGCCGTTTTCTAAATGAAAGTGACATTACGAAATAATTCAAATTTCGAATGCTACCAACATTTAAAATATGATACAATTGGCTGAGTTAGTTATCAACGAGCCATTAAATCGAAATAAAAAAACCTCCATATGCTCAATGAAATGAAAGAAGAAACTTCAATCTTAATTTCTGGCAGAGGAGTTTATAATAAGATTGTATAATTTTGATAACATTATACAATCTTTATTATAAACTCCTCTGCCAGAAATTAAGATTGAAATTTCTTCTTTCATTTCATTGAGCATAAGGAGGTTTTTTTATTTTTATTTCGATTTAATGGCTCGTTGATAACTAACTCAGCCAATTGTATCATATTTTAAATGTTGGTAGCATTCGAAATTTGAATTATTTCGTAATGTCACTTTCATTTAGAAAACGGCTTTGCCGAAGTGATCAATAGTTTAATTTTTTATATTTTCGCTTAATTCGTCTCAATTGAAGGCATTTTGTGTTGCATAAGGACAAGCCCTATTTATGAGATATATGGATGAATAGTGATCGTTAGTCGACTGCAAAAGGACCTTTAAACTTACATTGCACCGTCGAAAGTCGTGCACATCCGTAAGTATATCTCATTCAAACATAAGCATTTCCCAATACAAGCTGGGATTTGGATTTCCTTCGCTATTTTTAAGTAGCTTTTACTAATTTTATTTTAAATAAAAACACCATCCTATATATATATATATATATATATATATATATATATATATATATATATATATATATATATATATATATATATATATATATATATATATATATATATATATATATATATATATATATATATATATATATATATATATATATATATATATATATATATATATATATATATATATATATATATATATATATATATATATATATATATATATATATATATATATATATATATATATATATATATATATATATATATATATATATATATATATATATATATATATATATATATATATATATATATATATATTGTGACACGATTGCTGTTTTCCCCGATAAATTCGCATTGCACTTTAAGTAAACAACAATACACACACGCATAAGATGCATGCAGCGCCATCTTGATGCAATTCACAAGCTTTGCAAGCTAGGACTGTCATATACGACATACGACTATCGTAGTATCTACAAGCGTACATTTGACACCGAATCCATTGTCGGCTAGTCGATTGCCACAAGTAAATCTTGTATTCAGTTATGAAAATGGATTTTAGGAAAAAGAATAATTTTAATTAAGTCGGTAAAAATAAAGAAAGATCAAATTATAAACCAGGATGCTAGGAAAATTAATACAATAATTTATTTGGGTATTATGCAATTTTTAATACACAAAATCATGATTAACATTGGTAATTAAATTCCGTACTTAAAAACGCGGACACTTAGCCACATTAAATCAGATCCGTTTAACTAGAAATTAAATCTAGTATTTTATAAAAATACTGTAACAATTATTCAAATTAATAAAATAAATGTAAATTAAGCACCGGAAGCCAAAACGAGTCGAGTAGGCAATCAGTATAGAAGCGGTATAATGAGACGGCCATGTTTCCAGCTCTTCTTTTTCGAATTCGCAATTCAGCTGGTGCGGTCGATATTAATTGAGAATCCCGTGGTGCACGTAATTAAATAAATTAACCCGGTGAGTTTTGAAGCGGTTGTTCAATATTTAGATACAAGATGAATCCTTATCCGTTCGGTTGGGAAGGGATGGATTGAAGAGTGAGCCGACTCCCTAGGATTGGGCAAACTGACTCCTCATTTTCCTTCTCTCCCACTTATTGCTCCTGTGTAATTACAGGGATTCTCCTATCGGATTAATCTTCTCCGTTGGACCATTCTCCCGCCGATCTACCTACCGCGTCACAAGAGGGTCGACCGCGGCCAACGTGAACATCATCGCACGTACGAGAGTGCCGCCCGTCGCCTGTACATCACCCGCCGTTTCCCGTAGGGAAGCAAGGCGCAGACCGGGAAGAGGAAGAACGGGGATCGACCAGCCGAAGGCGCAAGGCGCAGACCGGGAAGAGGAAGAACGGGGATCGACGCGACTCCGTCGAAGATCGTCACCTCTCCTACATTCCCGTGTCCCCACGTGCTTCAATCCATTAATTATTCTAAAATCCAATACTTTGTAAGCCGACCCTGGATAAGGATCGCACGTCTTTTGCTCTATTTTTAATGATTCTTGTGAAGTAATCTTCTTTTATTGTATTCTAGTAATGGTAACCTAAATGATCAGGGTTATATTCTCGTATGCGGGACTAAGATCCCAATAAATCGAATTGTAATAAAAACAAGTGACTTTTACTAAGGTGATTCTAGTTTCTACAGGTTACTATAGATTCTATAGGTCACCAAAGGTATTCCCCAACTATCTATGTCACAATATATATATATATATATATATATATATATATATATATATATATATATATATATATATATATATATATATATATATATATATATATATATATATATATATATATATATATATATATATATATATATATATATATATACATATATACAGGCATATATACAAATATACAAATACAGGATGTGATTATAGCACGGGCATTTCTTGTACTGTTTTTTTTTAATTTTGTTTCTTGAAAATTTGTTTTTTTTTTAATAGTAGGAAAAGCTATGAGCGCGGTGCGCTATCTATCGGTTTGTAAAATATCGCTAATATTAATTATATTCGCGGTAGGTACAATATTCGCGATATATTACCTACCGCTAGATGGCGCAGCGTTCTTAACGCTTCTGATTTTTTTCTTTAATAAATACAATTTACAAATTTGACAAAAAACAAAAACAAAAAAACACATTTTTTTGTTGTTTCCATATTTTAAAATCAAAACATGTTGACTTCGTCGTTTTGATTCACCCACTACAAGTAATGCCCGTGCTGTAAACACATCATGTATACACATAATAATACTCGTATACACACATATACATACATATGTGTGTATATAATTGCTACATAATTTTGGTCCTAACTTTCCTTTACATATAGGCAACTTAGGTAAGGACCTAATAAAAGAGCATTTCTTTCATGCTAGGCTGTATCACGTATGCGACATTAGAGAAACTTATCTTTATGATGAATACAGGAAGTGCATAGGTTACGTAAGGAAATGCGTCCCATAATTTTCCGGAAAACGTACGGTCGCAGCATTCGCCCGCGCGTAAACCGCGGGAAACGCCTCACTCAAAGAGCATGTAAAAGTGTTGCAGCTCGCAAGAGTGGGCAAGAGAATGAAAGGTGGCGTTAACTGCGGGGAGCACGTCTCAATTCTCACACTTTCTTCGCCTTTGATTGCCCATCAGACGGGCGCAGCGCAGCGCATTGTGCAGGTGATACCCGTGTACGATCTGCCCAGTTTCCCCCTGACTTACAGCCACCTCGGGAAAATTCTTATTATTTCCTAACATTAAATACATGTTAATACTGACCAGTGAATTACTCATTTATTTATTTTATTTTATTACATAATTTTTACAGCCACCAATAACGAATCCTACTAATATTATAAACGCGAAAGTTTGTATGTATGTATGGATGTTTGTTACTCTTTCACGCAAAAACTGCTGAATGGATTTTGATGAAACTTTACAATAATATAGATTACACATCAGAATAACACATAGGCACATTTATAAAGATATATGGTTTTCTATCATCAAAATCACAATTTTCCATCACCACGCGGATGAAACCGCTGGGCGCAGCTAGTAAGTAATAAAGTACTAAGTAAGCAATACGTAGGCCATGGAATATCCATACAGTTGCCACTTATTATTATTAGCATATTATTAATAGACGTTTCCCATCCGACCAATTATTCATAGACTTCAACGTAATGGACATTCGACAGTTATACATAAGAGCGGTCTTGATGTACTTCCAGAGGAATGACAGGACTGCGTCTATTAAACTTCGGGACCACGAACATGACACTAGACATCGATACAGACAACCGGAGTTAAAAATGAACACGACGTACGGACAAAGACATTATACATTTCTAGCTCCGAAGCTTTACAATAAACTGACAATGGACGTACAAACGACCGACGTACCTTACGCTACATTTAGAAGATTGGTGGCAACTTGGCTTTTAAATAAATCTAGGGAAGACTGTGAAGAATTATTGAAGTCTCGAGTGTGATCATGTTATATATATATATATATATATATATATATATATATATATATATATATATATATATATATATATATATATATATATATATATATATATATATATATATATATATATATATATATATATATATATATATATATATATATATATATATATATATATATATATATATATATATATTCTCTATTTCTATACTCTATTTTATATACTATCATATTATATGTATGAATTTATATATAATATTAATACATATATGTATATTATATAATATTATATTTATATATATTATATAATAATATTTATAAAGGGTCCGCCAAATAACTTTTTTTTTTTGAAAATGCTATAAAAAAAAACTACTGAATATTTTTTCAAATTTCTTTTTTTATTTGAAAGTACAATCCCTCCGGTTAATGATGGAAAATAATTTCATTCAAATGGCTGCCTCGGCTGGCCATGCAGTAGCCTACACGATGGGTCCAATTTTTAAGTACATTATCGATTGTGTGCAGCTGTATTTCACCAATGGCTTCACGAATATTTTTCTTTAAAGCGTCAATTGTCTCTGGTTTGTCGGCGTAACACTTATCTTTGACGGCACCCCACAAAAAGTAGTCCAACGGTGTCAAATCGCAGCTCCGAGGTGGCCAAACGACATCAGCTCTGCGGCTGATAATGCGATTTTCAAAAACAGGGCGCAAAACATCAAGTGTAGCGTTGGCTGTGTGGCACGTAGCGCCGTCCTGTTGAAACCAAATGTTGCCAATATCCTCCTCTTCAATTTCTGTGAACAAAAATTCGTTCAACATGGCCCGATAACGATCGCCATTGACGGTAACGGCCACTCCTTGCTCATTTTCGAAGAAAAATGGCCCAATTATGACCAAAATCCGCACCAAACAGTGACTCGTTTTGGGTGCACCGGCTTTTCAATGAATGCGTGCGGGTTTTCTGTGCCCCAAATGCGACAATTCTGCTTGTTTACATACCCGCTAAGATGGAAATGAGCTTCATCTGAAAAGATGATTTTTTTGGCAAAATCCGCATCTTCTGCAAGTCGATCGCAGGCCCACTTAGCGAAGCGAAAACGCATTGGATGGTCAGTTGGCTTCAACTCCTGAACCAATTGGACTTTGTACGGCGTCATACCAAGGTCTTTACGCAAAATTCGTCTCAATGATGTCTGCGAAATGTCCAATTGTTGAGAACGACGGTGAACTGATGTTGATGGCGATTCACGCACACTTTCGGCCACAGCAGCAATATTCTCGGGTGTACGCACTGTTTTTGGCTTTTCACGCGTTGGTTTATCGATGAGGATGCCAGTTTCTTTCACTTTTTTCACAAGGTAACGAACATACGGAGCTGACGGTGCTTCTCTTCTTCCAAAATCCGTACGCAATTTTCGCACACATTCTGCAACATTACCATGATTTTCAAAGTAATGTCGCAAGATTTCCCAGCGTTGTTCAAGCGTATAAACAACCATATTCGTTCAGCTGAAGGATAAAACTAATTATCTGTCAAATCAGACATGAGGTAAGTGTTGCCATACACAAAATAAGGACTAGTTGAAAAAAAAAACGTTACATGGCGGACCCTGTATATGGTATATATCATATTTACATGTATTTGTATGTAATATATATAAAAAAAATATTATTTTATATAAGTAGATTGTCATACATTTTAATTTTAATTTAGTTTGTTTAATTTTATTGATGTTTTTTAATTTTTGCCTTAAATTTTTAATTGTATTCACGTATTAGATAAGACTTGCCCTCTTGTCTCAAAATAAGTTACCGATGTTAGTACCACCTCAACACAGGTTCATACCTAGTGAGGTGGTAAACCGATAAGTCAAAAGATGAATTTCATTTCTAAGCTAGGTATAATATGCACTTATTATTAAATGTTTTTGTGTTACGATAAGGATTTTCTTTTTATAAACTGTAACTTGAATTATGGAAATAAATAAACAAAATATATAAATAAAATTAATAAGTTAATAGGTAAAACATATTTTTAAAAACAAGCTTTTATTAGAATGCTCTGTTTCGAGCCAGCCATGGATGCAGCAGCCATGTAATAGTGAAACTTAGAACGAGCTATCATAATTGAATGCTACCTATACATATTTCGTATTTGTGTTGTTGACCGTTGACGAGTCCCCTCGTTGGAAGCCCACCCTGGGTGCAGCAGCCCTATCGCTGAGAAACTTAGAACGGGCTATCATAATTGAATGGGTATGCAAAATTTCATTTCTGTGCTCTTGTTCGTTGAGGAGTCCCCCCGTCGAGACCCCCTTGGCTCACTTTAGAAACCGTCGCCACAGTATAATATACTGTGGCGACGGTTTCCAAAATGATATTCATTAGGCAGCGAACGAATGGTGTTTCAAATACCATTCGTTCGCTGTAGTTCATTCTCCTAACGAAATGTTTTTGGATTTGTTCGATTCAGTCGTAATGGACAGATTAATGTGGACTCCATTCGCAACACGCCAATTAAGTGACACTGCGACAATAGCTTTTTTTAAACAGCTTGCACGTCCGGAACCTAACATAAAACCTAACATTTTGTTCGTTTCCTAATGAGTATGTCAATGTGCGCGACGTCCGTTAACCCTGTATCCAAGATTACTCCGAGGTTCTGAATTGAGTCGTTTCGCGAAATGTCTTGATCAGGTCCGAGGCAGTAGTCATTGTTCACTGGCATTGTATTTCTGATGAATGAAATCTTACCGCTCGTAAGCTGCGTTTAGGCCGTTTGTTTATTACGCATGGGAGCTAACGGGTACCGTTGCAGTTAGGCCATTAAGACTAATGTGTAAGGGTCGGCCAAACTCACGGGTCAACACCTATCCGGCAGCCTTCACGCAGAAGTGCGAGCCCGAGAAGTTCTGTGCCTGCGGGCCAGTTCCGCTAGGCATCGTAGTTCGGGCTCTCCTGGACGGTTTGCGCATCGCGCGGCGTTAGCCAATCGCCTGTGGAAACGGTTTTGTTTCCTTTAGAGCGGGGGCAGTTGATTACTGTGTGGCAGCCGCTCTTGAAACGACCATTCGGCTACCCGGTACCGGGTGAACAGCCGGACAAAGAACGCCGTGGTCCGCGATAGATTCGGTAGACACCGAATCACCGCTACACATGGGAGAAGACCTCGACCTCAAACCCGTAACCAGTCGGGAAGCCGGAGAAATCTGGCTGTAATTGGTAGTAAGGGAGAAAGTGTCGGCCCGCTGCTGGGTGAAAAACCTGGTTTTTCGCGGTACGACTTCTTACGGGCGAGTGACGTAACTAGACAGTGGACTGTTTTCGTCCCAAGTCTTCTACGCTCACCTCACTGGAGACAGAACAATCAAATATAGTTAAAACTTCTTGAGGGGACGGGTTCGCTTGTTGTAGTTGACAGCTCCAGTTGTTGATTGTGTTGTCCATAAGGTCTTTACGTTCACTCCATGGGAGACAGAATGTCCTTATGCGGTTATAGCTTCTTTCTACTCTTTATTGTGAAATTTCACAATAGGCGGGCTTAATATCATACAACGATCTCTTACAACCAACCCTGCTATGAAGTGTGCATGCATGTGTGCATGTAACTATGGCTTGTTATTGCATTCGATCGACAGAATTGAAATGCAGTTCCGTTAATTTTATCCCAACGGAAAATGGTGACCCAGCCGGGAATCGAACCCGAAACCTTACAATGTAAGATCAGGCGACCTAATCACTAAGCCACCTGCCTTAGGGTGGCAGGTTCGCAAGTATTAATTGACACCCCCCAATGTATGGTCTGAGTATTCAGGGTAATGACCTCAATTGTAGTCTTTTAGATGTAATATGGTTTTTTTGCCTCTTTTCCAGGTATTTCGAGAAAGTTACTGGTGACTATCTGCTCTCACCCAAATCTTGCGTTCAACATCGTGAAGCTCTCTTATTGTGCTCGACGTCCGCTTTTTTCGACACAGTTCCGACTGGATTTACTCTCATTGTCATCGTAATTAAAACACTATCATGCATCGGCAATAATTATGCAGGGCACTCGCGCGCAGGTATGCTTATTTTCTCTAGCTAGAAAGGAGACACGATACGATCCATTATTTATGTTGAAAGTACGATAATATGGTAGCATAAAGCTCTGCCAAGTAATTAAACCCCTTGAAGAGCATAGGTCGCAATTGGAACTGAAGTTTATATATATGTATATATATATATATATATATATATATAATTATTATAGATCATGTAGACCATACACCAATTTGGATGGTTTGAAACTTGTTTATTTCATTTATGTACCCGGCGTTTTGGAATTCGGCAGTATTATCTGATTACCGAATTTTCATTACAAATAATATAAAAACTAATTTAACGCGTGAAATTTGTAACACCCGTCGTTTCGGCGATGTTGCAACCGCCGTTGTCTAGGGCGATTGCAACATCGCCGTCTAGACTACCCTAGTCTAGCCTAGACAACGGCGGTTGCAACATCGCCGAAACGTCGGGTGTTACAAACTTCACGTGTTAAATTAGTTTTTATCTTATTTATAATGTCAAACAACCGCGACAGTCTTCGATTTCATATACCGCATTATCGTGTTAAAATTGATTATCCTAAATAATTGTTTTATTATTGTTTTTGGTCGCTCTATGTTCTATGGATTCGTTCATTCCACCAATAGAGGCCGATCGAAGGTACGAAAACGGACATTTAAATAACGTTTTTATTTAGGTCAACATAATTCTTTTATAATGTTTTGGTTAGTAAATAATGTCACCATTAGTATCATTAGGTACTTATTAGAAACAAATTACCGGAACGAAAACAAAAACAAATTACCGATTTGAGGGTATTCAAAAGGGCTTTTTGCAGCAACTTAACCAACAAGACCGACTATGTATCACCTCGAGGGGATATCCACAAGGAGTGAGCAGTCTTCTGCAAAATGGATTACTTTGTCAACCTCCGTACTATCGCTGACATGGACTTTTAAAATACGTCATTGATATCAAAGTCGACAGTAGGGGGATGATATAAGGAATAGCCCTCATAGTGCTGCCTTCGCTCCGGGCTTTTCACTCACCACCGTATAACACTTCCCAGAGCTCAAAGTAATCACGAGGTGCTAAAAGTAAAGTATTATTTTTTAATCTTATTGTCATTAAATGTCTTTTATTACTCAAAGCCTATTACTGTTACAGCCTTTAACTCAAAGCCTTTAACTACAAGCTATCACTGTTATATGGAAAATGCAAAACATTTAAGACCTTAAAATTAATTTGAATTAAGACCTTAATAATATTTATTAATAATAATTACTCTATTAATAGTAATTATAAATATTAATTAATTACATATAATTAATTAAACCATTAATATTATTTACTACTATATTCCTCTAGAACACTGTGTTACTCAATAAATAAAATAAAAATATCCTAATAATATTTTCTTGCATTACTTAAAACATCCGTTTCCTAGCATTGTAGGTACATTATATTCCAGCATTGTATTTTCATTATATTTTTTTTTAGAATATCCTACATCTATGTACGTGTACTTTAAAAAGAATTTATCTTAGATCTTCTTTTTAATTAAAAATATTCCTACTGAGATTTCCGAAAATGTATATTTAGCTTACGTAGTTACGCTGTTTCTAATTTAGTGTAAATTAGTCACATCACGATGTAGTCAGACTACTCTCAGTCTTGTTTGGCCTTTAAATTGCTATTAAATTTATGTTTCTTTTTTAACGTTAAAACATTAATTGCGCTTGTGCACAAGAACAGCAGCCGTTTTGTGAAAATTAACAACAACGTAATAAGAACGATGAGTAGAAAGTGAGTAGAAACTTGCCTATTGTAAGTTAGTAGTTAGCTACTATGGGTCAGATTGAACGAAGAAAAGAGATATTTTGTCGACGTTAGTATTGTGTCAGTGCTTCCTATATAGTGGTGCTACAATTGAACGATATTCCAAAAAAATCCCATAGTTTCGCTAAAGTTGCAAACTTTTTGTATAGTTTAAGAATATTTTCTTAGAGCTTTCTTATAGCTTTCTGTCTATTGATAGAGAGGATTTTTATATCGCATCCAGTGGGGATCATTGAGATAAATGGTGGGGATTGTTTTTTTAAGGGAACTCGCAATCAATCGATCACACTCCCATTCAATCAAATTTCCATCATTTGTCTGAAATGTACTGGGCCAGAATAAAAAAAAACAATTTCTATTGTTTTGTCGTTTTCTACTTCTAATTGTTGTTATTGCTTAATATCTATATATCTAATGAAAAACCTTTGTCAACATCAGTTTCATATAAAAGTTTTATATAAAAGTTCTCGCAATATCCCTTGTTATGCATCACAGGAATGAACCTAAGATAAAATTTAAATTTTGGATTTAAGCCACGCCGACTTTAAAAATACGCTCCGCGACTAGAAGCCCCTTAAAAGAACAGGTTGAGATTTTTTATTTTTATTTTATTTATTTACAAAACAACCCTACATACCAAATAGTCAAAGCGTTGTTATGCAAATATTTACATATATATTTGCTAAATAACTTATTAATATAATAATAATGGTCTCTTATATAATAATATTTACGAGGCATAATAATAAGTAGCAGAATGTAATAAAGCTTGCACATAGATAAACCTCTAGATGAAGTTCCATATCCGACAGTTGACTGAGGTACATCTTGATTCCAAGCGGTTCTTGCTACCAGTGTCATTATTAGGCTCGCTGTCGGTAGTTCTAACAACATGGGTCGTTTTACTACCTGGGATGTCGTGCATCGAAAACCTCACGCATACCAGAAGGCTATCACGTGAGGGGTGGACGAACGGGGATACAGAGGAAGATTCTCCTGGTTTCTACCCCCTCCGGCACCCCGTGAACCATTTATTGAATCAAATACGTTATAATTCAATTACTAGCTAACATTATGATAAAATATTTACAACAGTTGGATTTTACTGAATATATTTGATACTTCGTCGTGCCTGATAACTATGTTCGCGCTAGATTTCACATTTTATTGGCGGAGCCGTTCTCCCAAACGAATGTTCTGTCGATGGCATTTTAAACTCAGCGACGATTCCTGGTGGACTGGATTTTACTGGACACACGTTTGCGCTTACGTACCTACTAATGATACAGTTAATATACAAATTTTACAGAGTTGTTTTAAAATTAAGTAATTTATTATTTACACATAAGTTTACACGTTACAGTGTGTAAATGAATGAATAATAAAAAGGTAGTAGTGTAAATGGTGTGCGATGAGATGGTGAATCCATGCGACTGTGTGGACCCGAGCTCCGGCTGCAAACGGCAGCGGCGCCGTATGGTGCATCTACACCGGGAGGGAGGACCTGCAAGATGGTACGCACCCTCAGGGGCGGTTAGGTACATCACAATACAATGCAATACGGGCGACTTCGGGCGACGAAGCAGCCCTCGGACCGCACCGTTAAGATGGGAGGTCCTCCCCCAGAGTAGGAGAGCCCCGCTGCCTTAAATCCTCCCAATTGGATACCCAGTGGTCCGAAAACTCCCGAAACGCTCGGAAGCAAACCACACAACCCACGAGATTTGCATACCAGATCGGCAGACTGCCGACGCACGCACCAACCACATCCAACATTTTTGCCCGTGCAGCGTCCAGATTAGGACATGTCCAAATGATGTCAAATCAAATCAAATCACATTTATGGTCTTCGAAAACTTTTACATAGCTGTTTAGACACAATACTTTATATAGCCGCTTACTGTTAAAATAACCTAAAATGGATACTACATATTTATTAAGAGACTCACCACATAATTGATAATAGTGTGTGTTCTGCGGTTTGACGACCGGAGTCACACGGGCACCAGGAATCGTCGCTGAGTTTAAAATGCCATCGACAGAACATTCGTTTGGGAGAACGGCTCCGCCAATAAAATGTGAAATCTAGCGCGAACATAGTTATCAGGCACGACGGAGTATGTTATATTCAGTGTGCTATGTACCTACTTGCTTGGTTGTGTGCATCTGTCACAGTAGAAGAAGAGAGTTGTACCGAACCCAATCCTAAACAAAATTACTCGGATACAAGAGCGGATAGTGTCCGTATTGCTCGAAGTATAAAAAGCACTTTGGGAAACGGCTTTGTGTTTTCTCTAGCATTAGAGTGTATCAATTTAAATTTTTTTGCATATCATGTTATCAGTTTTTTGCTACTGGACTTTTGTACAACATGTACAAAGTCAACATTGTACAACATGTACAATTAAAATATTATAGACACGAGTGGTGAACGGTTTCGTGCAGCTTGGGCCACAAGATCCATTTTGTTCTCGGATCGGCTCAACTCACGATTCAGCTCCTATTCAGAAGCCTCCTTGAGTGGAAGGCTACCCCGGGTAAGACTCCCGTGTCTCAGGCCTCAGAGCTGGTTGACCAGTTTCTCTCGGTGAGATTGCATCCCAGCGCCACTGGACGGTTTGCGCACCGGTCGGCGATGCCAATCGGTTGTGCATTCTGACTAATTGCTGAAGGGGTCTGGAGACTATGGAAATACACTGTTTCCTAAGCAGCGGGGGTGGATGTTGACCTGTTGTCATGCCACTATTGAAACAACCTTGGGCCACTCGTTCCCTTGTGGCACTACGGGCAAAGAACGCCCAGGTTGTCGGCAATTGCCGCTGTAATACAACAGGTATAGGTCGTGTAAGCGACTTCGGACCCGTAACCAGTCGGGAGGACGAGGTATCGTAAAAGTTAATTCCAGACGGAGATATCCTGCCAAAACTGGTAGTCAGGGGGCTAGACTGTCCGCTTGGTACTCTCCCGGTGCCTCGCCGTAAGGCGTTGACCTCTGACGGGCAGGTGGCCGAGCTTGACGGTGGATTGTTTTGTCCTAAGTCTTCTGCGCTCACCTCACAGAAGACAGAACGATACATTTCGTTAAAACTTCCTGAGGTGTCGGGTTCGCCCGTTGTAGTTGACAACTCTGGTTGTACATGTTGTACATTTTATTCTAGCTTATTGTGAATTACAAATTAAAATAAATCAAATCAAATACCTTTCCTGGTGATTTTCTCAAACCTCATGATTTAGCCTAAATAGATATTTTCGTCGAATTCCTCTTGAAATTTGTTGTCAAATAAAATCAAGCCACTGCTGACTGGCAGATTTGACGTAGGTACGTTTCGGTTTTAAAAAGTTCGTTTTGAGGTTGTTTTGTCTGGGCATCATTTACAATCTGGACGTGGTCCAGGACTGAAAAAAAATACACTATCGTCATCGAAAAGAAACCTCATTTATATGTATGCCTTGGTTTGGAAAGCTTAGGATATAGAGTATTGTCTTTTCTCACTCCTCGTTCTATTTAAACTGGTTCTGACCACTGTGTAAATCCTGTCATAAATGATACTGGTATGGCAAAAAACCGTCAAATCATTATGTATTTACGTATGAAAGTGTCGTCCTATAGATTGGAAAGCTTAGGATGTAGAGTATTTTATCTTTGTAGAGTATCTTTACTCACCCCTCGTTCTGTTTAAACTGGTTCTGACCGCTGTAAATCCTGTCATAAATGATACTAATATGGCAAATAACTGTCAAATTATTATGTATTTACGCATGAAAATGTCGTTCTACAAAGACTAAGACCAAAATTTAGTTAATCAAAATAATTTCCAAGTTCAAAGTGACCAGTGTTAAAAAGGGTAATTACATAGGTATAGGTACACCTAATAAATCCGTTGGCAATGATTAAAACCATAAAAAACGTACTAGAAACAAACTTCCTAAAGTACGGGCCAGCTAGTAAAATCTTTCCTCGTAAAGTTTTCAACGTACGAGTATTGTGTTGTATGTATGCCATCTCTCGTCACTAGTTTATACGATGTTTACTGACAACAATACGGCGATGCAGCTTTTACTGCTCGCATAGAGCCGCCGAAAGTTCTCACGGCGTTTTTACACCCCGCCATTAGATTTCTTCGATTTTGAGACTTTCACTAGTTTTTTCCTCCAGAAAAATATTCCCACACACAATCGCGCATACACATACCTTGAGTATAACCTCTGCGCCGAGTTCTTATCATATCTTTTTATTGCCGTTTGAAATCTAAATGACTGACAGCGAAAGCCAGCTATCATAAACGACTGCAGACCCCAAATTATATGTGCATTGTTTCAGAGTAAATATAGATTAACATTGCCGCTCGTAAAGTAGCTCTTTAACAAAGCTTTTTGAATCAAAACAGCAATAAAGATGCGTGTGTTGACTGGGAAGTTCTCTGGTCGGCATGTTTTCACCGGAGCTCATTTTCAAAATGTCCGTATTACAATTATGTATGTGCGTAATAATTTGTTTTGTGATGAACAATAGTGGGAGCAGTACCGTGAATTAGCGGCGCCTTCAATAGTGTAAAGAGAACTGATGCAGCGAGAAGCAGGCCCACAGCTTTCTGCGCGATGTTGTGACCTGTCACTTACCCTTGATGTCGCTAAACGCTATCTGCTAGTTATAAAATTGAAGACATGTAGATTCGATGCGTTATCTTCGAGCTTTCGTTCCTGAGGCATCGGTAGGTAATACGCTATTCGTCGTGTTTATTAATGACGTGTAAATGCCACTTGTACCGCGAGGCTCTACTCTACAATCCTCGTAAAGCACTCTAAACTCCGAGTACACCGTTGCAATCTTGATAATAGGGTTGGATCAGCAGCACTCCTTATACTTGCCACAGTTTCGTCGAGAAATGGTCGTCAGAGTTCTTGATTCCCTTGAGTGACACTCTCCGCTGTCCTTGACCGAATAAAACAAAGGTTTGGTGAAGTGTCCTTAAATCTTTCCTTGACCCACTCAATCTGATCAACGAGCACACCGAACCGCTTTTCGTTACACACTAAATTCAAAGATATATCCTAGCTGCATCCTGCCCGTTGACCTAATTAGGGAAAACGCCTTCACAATCTTCTCATATCGTACGTTAAACTTATTTACTTATTTTATTTTCCTGTTGCTGAGGGCATATCTTAAATATATATACAATACACTGTTTGCTAAATGGACGTAAGGTCTCTTCCTACTTATCATTACACTATACTTAATTAATCTAACAAGTTGTTACATACTATGAACGTTGTTTATTATCTAAAACACGTACGGTTAGTCGACCTTAGCCCATATTCCCTCTCCCGTCGTCATTTCGACCGTTAATGTGATTTGAGCCCGAGATGACCATCGCTTGCCAGAGATGACCTTCCTTCTACGAATTAAGACATTTAACATTACTAGCCCCCTGTATTAGATTATATTTTACGACACACCACTGACATGGCTGATCTGTTATAATACACCGATGATACATGTGCAATCATGAATGCTTCACTGTCGACTAAATCTGAAAAAGTTTTGAATGACTTAAGCAGCGGTTTTCTTACTTTTTAAGATACGGAACCATTAGTAAGACGGTTACGTTTAGTGGGACCATCCTTTGCTAGAGAGAATTAGGCGGTGGGGAGGGGGGCGGGGGGGAAGTCATCTATAGCCCCATAGGCGAATTATTGGGTCCTTTCATATGACATTGGAATTCCAAATTCAAATTTATGCTTTTGCATTTATGTTTCGAATTTAGTAATTTATTTCTTTTTACGCCATTTAATTTTTCTTTGACATCGTTTTGTTCACAAGATGGAAAACTTAAAATATCGCGTTATTTACGAATAAGAGTTCCACCGTGGCACCAGCTCTACAGAAACAGCTCGAAGGATGAATTATGTGTATAGGGAATCTGCTGTAAAACAACACGGTTCGTTTTTGGTTCCAACATTTTCGTTCTGGAAATTTTGACCTACAGAAAAACCCCATGGGCGGCCGCAGATCCTAGTTGACATTAAAGAATTAAAAGGGATAGCGAAAGCAGATCCAACGCAAACCACGTCAAAGTTAGCGGCAGGAATTGATGTGAGTGATAAAACAATTTCATTTCACTTTAAACTTATTACAAAAGTTAAAAAGATCGAAAAATGGGCACCGCATGAATTGAGTGAAGCTCACCAACTATAACACGCGTCGAGTACTGCGTTACATAGCTCAGCCGTCACAAAAACTAGTAAATTTTAAATCGTATCGTTACTTAGGATGAAAAATGGATTCTACGCAATAATCGGAAACGCTCATCACAATGGTTGAAACCAGGAAAACCTACCAAATCCTGTCCCAAGCGAAAGTTGACTGAGAAAAAGGTACTGGTGAGTGTCTTGTAGACCAGTGCCGGTGTATCCAAAATGCTGATAACTCCATTAAAATCAATAGCAATTAATAACTTACGTGATATGAGATATCTGTTAAATGCAATATTATTCAAACGATCCAAATAATAGCCAATCTCCCATTATTGATAGTCTTCAACCGTAAAGTGAGCCTAATAAAATATTTTTTTCCACATAAAATAGTGCTAAAAAGGTCGTATAAATCTTACTCGTTTGTCATGGCAACTTGCACATCTTGACAAATTGCAAGTGTACCTATCGAATAACATCCTAATTGATTGATCATTGTTTCGTATTCATTGTAAATTTTATTTTTCTCTCCAATCGCTTTGTTATTAGTATGGATGCTCATTGTTCGTTCAAAGGCATATTAATAATTCATTGCGATATTTTTTGTTTAATTATACGTTTTCCACGACGGGGAATCGACGCTACATGAATGCAGTTAAGTTTTTACACTTCCACCCATTAGAGAAGGCATTCTGCAATTTAAATCGTAATTGGGTGGAGCAGTAGGTTGACGACCGTAAATTATTATGTATCTGTGTTTCGTTATTGTAGTTATAAAAATAGTTTTTTTACTCTTGATGTTTGAGGCTTCGCCGCATTTCGGGCACAAGCATGTAATGTGTAAGGCGAATATTTGAATTTAAAATGGCTATGGAGCGTTATCGCGTTCTATTTACCCATATTATCAGTTTGACGAGTGAATCATACGGTGAATGGTTTCCCCGCTGCAATGCACGAAATGAAGTCCAATCTGAACCGCGTCTCTAATTGGGTCGAAGCCAATGGCATAGTAATAGCACTGACCAAATTTCAATCAACTGCATGGCGGTCAGAAGTTGTCGTCCGCAATTAAACTCTCTTCTTTCCTTCAGGTTGGCTCTCAGTACTCGACAACAATGTTGTCGAATGACCTGAGGTGATATCAGCCTATTACGCACTGGTTGAATCACATCTGCGCTATGGTATTCTTCTATAGGAACTGCAGCGCACATCAACAGTGTATTCACTGCAGAATAGAGCCATACGTGCCATTCGTGTCATTGGTCCACGTCAGTCGTCTTGAACACTTCCAAAAACTCACCGTATATGCAATTTTTGCTCAATAAGGTCTTTGCGAATTCATTGCAACAATAGCACGGCAATATGTTGTTCACGTAGATAGGATTGAGAAGGTACAAAAGAAATGTTTAAAATCATTAGACTTTCGGACAGGTAGCCTCTGCACCGACTACGCAGAGAGAGTAACAACACACAAAATGCATTTTCTGTTTTCAAAGCGAAAATTCTTAGACAGCATTTTATTATATAAAATTATTCATAACCACATCAACTCTGCACCCCTTTTGGAAAAAAATCTTTTTAAAATCCCGCGGTCTTCCTCCTCACGTTCAAAGATACTTTCTATATTCCCTCTTTTCATTCAAACTACGCAAAAATACCTTCTTCAGACGCTCTTGCATGTGTTATAATGAAGTTTTGAACGACATAGATATATTCTCAGTGTCATTAATTACTTTTAGGAAACAATTTAGTGATTTGTTGTCGCATTAGTTTTTGTTTACAGCTAATAATTTAGGTACTCGTACTAAATGAAAATAGTTCGATCTGACTAGAAATTTACATTGTTGTGGCTACATTTACAAGTTTTATTAAAATTAATGGTAATGTAGGTCTATTTGTTTAAGTGTATTTATTAAAACAATTGTTTATGACTGTTTTTTACCTAAATAAGAAAAATCCTACCCGGAAGTACGTTGGTATGACACTAGGAATATAACCCATCACCTCCAACCGATCGTACCACGTACGGCCAAGTTCCATGGGACTAGTCTCTACATAGGACTTAAACTTTTAATTAAATTGCCTAATAATTTAAAGTCGATTAAAACATTGATATTTTCAAGAAATTAATCTGAGTGTGTGCTTAAAATCAACATGAATGCGCATAACGTCATTTTAAAATACTTTGAAAATAACATCGAACTCACCATTGTAATTTAATGTATCCTACTATTAAAAAATAAAGAATAATCTATATAAATAAAAATGAAATGCTGTTCGTTGGTAATCGCATGTTAGTTTGAACGCTGAACCGATTTGGCATTTGTTATAATGTTCGTAATAGTCCGAGTAAGGATTGGAAAAGTTGCATGAAAAATTCTGGAAAAACGTACGGTGGATATCCGTAATTTTTTTTGAATCGGAACATAGGTTGATTCTTTTTTTTGTTTTGATCGCTATGCTCTCGGGATGGAAATATTTCAAACGAATGTATTCACTTGAAAAAAATCTGTAAGTTCTTGAGAAAAATCCGGAAAAACCAATTCCAGCGTTGTTTCACGATCTGTTCAACAAATTTAGTTATTTTATTCCAATTTATAGGGATTTGGGGTGGCGGGAATGGTTGAAGTGGGTTTGGGGTGGGTGGGCTTTGGGGGGAGGGGGTGTTAAGGGGTAATTGAATTTGGTGGGGTTGCGGGGTTTGGCGAGGGGAGGAGGGGGGGTTGGCCTGATTGCCGGGAAAGTCTTGGGGTGACAACCGATTTTTTACTTTGTTTACATATTCCAATAGTTTTTCACAAATTCACAAAACGATCACAAACAAATTTATTGAAATTTAGACAAGACAACATCTGTCGGGCCAACTAGTAAAAATTAAACCGCTTACGGATTTCAATAAAATTGCAAAAATTACCTTGAACTACTTACTAAAACTAAAGTACGTAAAATTTTACTAGCGTATAAAAGGCTTGTGTTTAGGGTGCGTGTGTGACTGTGTTGAGTGTGTCGATGTAGAGTGTGAGCGTGGGCGTTAATTTAAATGTTGCTAGCTAGAATCTTTACGCAATCGCGACATATTTATTCAAGCAAGAGTTTTTGATTTATTTTTGAATTGAATTGAATCAAACACGCATGAGGAACTCTGTTAATATTCTCTTCGTGACGTGAATATTGCAGAACTAAATCAACAGAATGAAGTCGGTTTTTTAACGTTATGTATTCTTCCGTTTATTTTGATGGAAGTAAGCGCTGATTTCCTGAGCATTGCCTCGAAATTGAATGAACGTTATGAATGATGGTTTTAATGAAAAATAGCCGTCAACAGTTTTCACTTTCTATACGAGTCGACAGGCGCTACTTCTTCTGCGTGAAGTAACGGGGTTAAATAGACTTAGTTAGTGGTATAATATACATAATTACCAGGATATATTTTTAGTTCGGTGCCCATCATTCTCATCAGTTTACACATTCAAATTATTTGACCCTATTAAAGATATCTCTAGACTATTCTGCAATAAATCTAGTATTTTTGGTAGTTAAGTAACTCTAGTAATAGTTGATAAAATTGTGCAAATATAGAATAGGCAAGTATTATGTAATACCGCGGTTTCTTAATATGTATGCAGTGTCGTTGCGTTGTCGTTGCGACATCTATATGGATAAAGGCTTTTATAACGCTGTATTTAGGAGATAAACGGGAATTCCAAATTAAACGCATTTTAAAAAAAAATGGATTCAGTTATTCATGACTATATCTACGATAATATAAAAAAACAATAATTACTGAATAACAAGGTTTCGCGAAAGGAATATCTACTACAGCAAATTTGCTTATTTATAAATTTTTTCATGCTAATAAATTAGGCAGGCGAATTCAAGTCGACTGTATTTTAACAGATTTTGCCAAACGCTTTGACAAAATACAGAATTTAATAAGTAATATTGAACGGATTCGAAGTATCATTATTAAATCTACTCGACTCCTCACAAATTGCCTTATAAACAGCCATGAATCAAACTTTATAGCAGTCACGCCAGGTTTGTTGCAAGGATCCAAGCTGTCTCCACTTTCATGTGTTATGTTTCTTAATTATATCAATTGTTTTTTATACACCCAATTATCTGCTATATGCAAATGACCTAAAATTTATTCTCAAAATTCCTTTTAACCAAGCTGCACATCTTTATACTAAACTAACCTGATTTAAAAACGATTGTCTTATAATAACCTAAACTAAAACTGTATGTATGTATAAAATGCAAACCATTCCCTTGCTATCCCTACTTGTAATGAAAGTTATTTTAAATTGCTAAACACTTATTGTATAACCTTGAAAACAAGTAAACGGCTTACATTGATTGTTACAATCACATATGTAAAATAGTTAGCAACGCTGTATGTTTTCTGAAATAAAGAAACAAATGTCAATAAATATAAAGTCATCTACGTTCTCAGCTGAGAAGGCATATCGAATTAAAGGTTTTATAATGCGAATTAGTTTCTAGTTCTTAAGAAATAAAGAAATACATGTCAATAAATATAAAGTCATCAACGTTCTCAGCTGAGAAGGCATATCGAATGAAAGGTTTTATAAAGCGATAGGTTTTATAATGCGTTTACTGTTCAGGAAACAGTGAACATTATCTTTCACGCGCTTGTGAGTAGTATAGCGCTCCTATTATGAAATGCACGAACAACGCATTGAGAGGGTACAACGAATGTTTATAAAATATGGAAACGAATACTCCCAGGTAATACAAATAAAAGACCTCGATATAATATCCGTCTAGGAGAGGCATAACATTAGGCATACTTATAATTTATTTTTTGTCTACTATATATTAACAAATCGGTTAGATTTCCCGGTACCGCTTGGCGCACTTGGACTGCATGTACATACCAAGCAAAGTAAGAGAAAAAATATATCGCTCGCTCGTCGAACCTACCGCACAAATTGTAGCGCGCACTCAATCATTCCTAGGCTAGCAATAGAATGTAATCGAGTAATTACGGACGGTGATGGAGTGATACTCAAACATACGACTCATACAGACCCACGATAAAGCTGTAGGCTGTACCACCTCCAGATCCGCCGGGAAAACTTTGCACATCACTATATAGGGGAGACGCTATTACCGCTTCTGAAATTCTATCCCAGCCCGCACCAATCCATTAATAAGCGCATTGTCACCGAAGATTTGGTGACTTTCCGTTGTTTTATTTGCCTATTCTGGTGCACCACGCTAGTAACATTTTTTCCCGTCTACGGATCTTTTAAATGTCATACACAGCGAGCGAAAGTATTCTTAGATAAAATATTTAATAATAATGAAGACTTCAACAAATACATTGTATTGTTTAGTCAAATTGCTTTTCTCTGTCCGCGATTATATAAAACGATCTCGCTCGCCGAATTATGAAGTGAGAAGCTAATTTGCGATCCCGAATCTCTCAACAATGAAGCGGCGAGCGCGCCCGCGTAAAAAGAGTCGGCGAGCGCCCCGGCGAGATGCAGGCATTAATGAGCGGCGACACACAATGATGGGAAATGGATCAACGCTCGAATGATCCGCGACTCGCGCGACTCGCCGAGAAGAAATCGGTTTGGGTAGGAGGAGAAATGGCCGGAGTCGGAGGCGGCGCGCGCCGAACGGCAGTCAGTGCGACCATGGCCCGGGCGTCGAGCGCCGCGACGCTATCATAGTCAAATCCGCCGCGCCGCGCAGTCTCCGTAAATAAACGACCGCCGCGCGTTCGCAAAATGTGACTGCGTCGTCATGATTTGTGCTATCAATTGCACGTGCATGCTGTGCCGCGAGCTGCAGAGCTGCAAGCCGAAAAACGCCAAGTGCAATGGGAAATCAAGCGACAACTTCATCCTGCGCAAAGCGGAAGGGTTCAAATCGTCGAATGCGCTCGGGTTCATCCGCGGCGCCGCCAGGCTGTCCGTCAGGCACTGGCAGAACAAAGAGGCGAGCGTTCCCCAAGCGGGGGCGCAGTCGCCGCGCGTGAACAAATCTACGAGCTGCGAGCAGCTGTTCCCGCCGAAGAGTGCCGAGAAGATGTTCCGCGCGCCGAGCTGCGAGCAGCTGCGCAACGACCAAAAGCCCCTCTTCCGGATGTTTTCGGACTCGGCCAAGGTGGCGAGCAAGTTCCGCGGCGCGGACGCCCTCGCCAGGGAAGCGCCCTTAAAAGCGCCCGGAAGATTCCGCAAAAAGGACGACCCGATAAAAAACACTTACGAGAAATACGTCCCGCTCGCGCCGCCTTACGAGCCCAAGCATAACGGACACAGCAAGTATGTTAATGGCGACAATAAGTGCAAGCCGCCGATCTACCAGGAAGTGAGAAAGAAGCTGGAGAAAGACAAAAACTGGCAGCCGTCCGCAGTGAAAATCTCGGAGAGCAATAAAAAGCAGACGACCGACTTGGCGGCCTGCTTTCAAGAGCTCAGCCAGAAGAATATCGGCGACTCGAGAAAAAGTCACAACGTAACAATCAGCGAAGGGCCGAGACGCGCAGAGCCGCCGCATCACCCATCCCCCGACAAGATCAATCACAAAGTAGTCATTTACTTCGGCGATTCGATCGCGAGGAATCGACAGTCGCCGGAGAAACCCTCCGCGCCGCCCCCGCCGCCGTTTCCCAAAACAGAAGACATTTACGCCAAGCGGCTTCTCGAAGAAACCGGAAATTTAGGCATCAACAAAGAGCAAAAAACGAGCGGAACCGCCGAACTCATTTCTCAGATATCTGTTGAAAATGAGCCGGTTTATTCAGAGATATCGTTCAGCGAGCAGAACAAGGCCGAGTCTACCGAACCGAGCGAGGGCCATGAAACCCCCGCCGAGAGAAAGAACATCATCTATCAAGACAGCACCAACAACGTGGTGGCTGTGTGCGCTGCCGACGGGGTTATTAACGTCGAGTTCAGGGACAATTTTGAATGCGCTCGCAAACTGGTCGACATAATAAGCGGCAAGATCGAGGAAGCTAACGAAGCGACATTTCTCGAGACGGATTCCTGCGACAGCCTCGATTGGAGCTTCGTTCAAAATTGGAGAAAACGGTACGGTAATACACTACCTTTTTAGGGCAGTATTGCCTGAATATTTTTTTCATGTGCATAATCCGAAGTGCTCTTCTCTACAGAACGCCCATCCTATAAAACGAGCTTTTTGGCAAAGTTGAGCTCTTTAAATCCGATACATTTCAAGACCAATCAGAGGCAAAATAGCAACTTTTACTAAATAATGCAACCATTAAATAAACTCCCTCACACACACCCACATTCAAATATTATTTACACTTACACATCCAAAAAGGTCCAAATACATAAAATATAATACACATATCCCCCCACACGTTCAATCACACACTTAGATACACTTTACCATTTACAACTTTGAGCACATGCTCACGCATTTTTCCTTTATTATTTTAATCGTCTCAATTGTATACATAAACTTAACGCTAAACTAAACTTTCGCTTTCTTTTTTAGCCTTGTAACGGCAATTTATGATTAAAACCGTTGTATTTGCGAAAATATTTAACCTGTCATATGCTGATCATTTTGTATTATTAGTTGGAATTCTGCGATGCTGTCAATTTTCCGATTAAAATAATGATACAGCATCAATGCATGTAATTGACTACTAACGTCTTATTTAACATAATAATTAGATGGATCATCATCTTGTAATATCGTAATGTTCCGAATTTTCCGCAAATGTGAATAGATTATGCTGTCTGTTTATTTTCCTTCCTGATATCCCCTAAATATCAGACGCTAATTTATAGCTGAGGCCGCTTCTAAAATTAAAATCAACTAACCTCCTGATTAAATCTTTCCGCTGTAACTTTTGTCTTTTCGTAATAGGCCTTTGTCTAGGTTTAATGGTTTATTCAAGATCGTATACAAATAATATTATGTATAGCTTTTTTGCTAAAATATTCTGGGAATTATCTCGTGAATTGAAACTCGTTCCTGTGTTTGTTTCTTATACAACCGAAATATGTGTGATATACGTCGATATAATTATTGAATTTAATTGATATATAAACAAAATTAATATCGTCGAAAAGTGTGTCGACTTAATCAAGACGATTGATTTTGGGATCATCCACAATAAAGAGATTGAAATAATTTATCATTTTGTTGCCCCAAATGCCAAATTTTGACCCTGTTCTCTCTACATGTCGAAATCATGTAGAGCGAGGATTATAATCAAATGATCGTAGATTCGCCATTTAGGAGCCGTGACAATGAAGAAATATTTATTTTTCGTTAATTGACGATAAATTTTATGTTAATGTTTTCTCTCCAGTCTGTTTCAATTTACTGCGTTCGATGGGCGGTTTTAAAATGGTCGTAAAGAATTCGAAAGAGCCAGTGATGAAATCGTGAATATAACTTACTTATATTCCGATGTAATTAAAATAATTATTTTCTTCGCCTTGAATGAATGTCACATTTGAGTTACGACATTGCGTTTGACATTAAGATGCATATTTTTGAATCGTGATCGTTTGAATAAATCAGCGACTTCGTGACATTGAGAAGTTTGTGTATTTATATATTGAGACATTTTTATTTATGTAGGAAATTTCCGCAACTATTTATCATTCTGGATTGTTTTCAAACATGTGGTCTCTATTTTTGCAGGCCGCCAAATGGCTCGCGAGGTGACGTCGCCTACAACGGCAGCAGCCCTTCAAACATTCAGAATTCCATCAACTTTAAACATGCCACGCCGACTTCAAAACCGGCGCACACCACTAGTCTTCATTTGTTAGCGCAATCGCCGCAGAACGGGGACTCATCCCCCGTCAGCAGCGCCACCACTCGCGTGCACACACCTGCTAATATAGTTCAGCATCCCAAACTCTCCAAAGAGTTCTGTCTCTCCTCGAAGGCAATATCGATCGATAAACACGATGACATAGTTCCCCATTCGCACGGGAGGAGGCAAGACGACGGCGTGAGGCAGACACACAGCCACCACGCCATGATGGCGACGAACAGCCAAGCTGTGGCGCAAAGCCCGAGCTATGCTTTAGATCTCAAATCCGGTCATTTATCCCAGCAGAACAGCATGATCCCAGAGAGAGACACCGGCCCTTCGAAAGTGTCCGCTTCTCCAATGAAGACCGCCACCCAATCGGGAACTCCTATTAAAAGTGTTACCAGTCCGTCGAAGACCACCGTCCAAAGTACTCCAGTCAAATGCCAAAACCCTATGATCAGCTACGGCTTGGATCGCAGCAACGCCAAAAAGGAATCAACTCCCGCTAAAGAGTGGCGCATTATTCCTGGAAGTGACAGTACGCCTGAATTAGAAAAGATAAGTTCTAAAACGAGGCAGCATCATCACTTGAACATCGGTCATGACATAAAGAATGGATTATCGGTGAGTGTTTATTTATTAATTCAATAGATTACATTGTATTAAGTGATTAAGAGAGTTTACATTAGAATTTTGTCAGTATATTAGGTTTTGTCAGTTTTTGTCAGTAGGTAACCACAATATCCATTCGATCTTACCTCCATAAAAGTCGTTGCTCTACATATATTACATTGGGAAACACATGCTCAAAAAGTGCATCTGGTTACAGATATACCGCATAACAATGAAATTGCTGTACGTAATAGAGTTTTATACAATGAGATATATAATTTAAATCTTGTTTTAAACCAGTTCATATTTGGTTTTGGTCTCCATAGTAATATTTCAGGTGTGAGCTAACTGTCATTCACAGTCCCGAATATCTTGCAAATGGTCTCTAGGTCATCGGTGGTTGCTTCGAGTCACGATGTTTCCAAAGGCCATTAATGAGGCGCACCGTTTCTTGGTTGAACTTTTAGTCCATTTCAGACAAAAAGTGGTCAGTGATTGGGTGCTCATGCATATTTTACCAAGGTGCAGCGGTTATTCCTACTCTATATCGAAGAATAGGTACTTGAATGACATGGTATAGGTAAGTTAACCACAGCGGAAGAAGACAGTAATGGCTAATACACTATCCCTAATTAATATTTATTTCAACGTCCTGAAGGCAGAAATGTAGGCTTCAATTTTTCTATCTCTGTGCTGAACTTTAGGATTACATGATTTACAACTTGCAACATTGAAATGCAGGGTGGTGTCAATCTGCGTAGTAAGTGGGCTGATGCAGGTGATGATATCGAACTATTTTGTCTAATAAATATGGATAACTACCGAAAAAATCAGTCGGTTCATGAAATGAAACAAAAATAATACAATTTTCATACCTTTATTAACATTTGTTATATAATTCTATTTCCATCGTTATTTATGACCTCTTGCCAACGGCTTAGCAATTTTTTTATAAAACGTTTTTGTAAAATGTCCTGTCTTTAGAGGCGAAAAATATAAGCAGTGATTGTGTTACATCTGCTTCATTTATGATTTTTCCCCTTAATTTTTTTTTGTAAGGATAGAAACAAGTGGTAATCAGAGGGTGCTAGGTCTGGGGAGTATGGAGGATGCGACGAAAATTCCCAACCTAGCTGTGCAATCTTCTCACGAGCCTCCAAAGCAGCATGTGGCCTAGCATTATCATGATGTAGTATGATGTGCTTCCTATTGAATATCGCCGGCATCTTTTCTGTGAGTGATTTGTTTAAGTCATCCATTTGCTAAGAGTATTTCTTCGAATTGACCTTTTCGTTTGGTTCCAAAAGTATATACAACTATGTGTTATAGGCCCTTGGATGACCCACCACATACACAACATTCTTTTATTCAGGCTCAATATCGGTTTGTAAGTGGAGGGGCAGGTTGTCCGGGCTTATAATATGCTCTTTTTCTTTCGATGTTTTCGTAAGTAATCCACTTCTCATCCACAGTTATCATCCGGTCAGGCAGAGATGTGCTTATAACCATCGTTCAATCGTTTAACTTTTTCTCACTTAACTCATGAGGCACCCAACTGGAATATTTCCACAATAATCCTAGTTTCCGAATATAGTCCGAATTGGTTTGTTGATATGAGTTAAGCTTTTCTGCAATCTCAAATGTTGTCAAAAATGGATCTTGCTCTAGCATGGTCTTGACAAAATCATCGTCTATCGAAGATGGCCGCCCAGAGCGTGGCTAATCATTACGATCGAAATCACTTGCTTCAAAATTTTCGAACTATCTTCTAAGCAATGTTTACTATCCAGAACCGTTCTACTATCCAGAGAGTATACCGTCGTTATCTACAGACTAGTGGCTTCGTACGAAGACGAGGCTCTGGTTAACGATGAATGACTTGGCAGATAGACCAACGTTATGTTGTGCTCCACAATCGCCACATCAACGGAATTGAAGTTAGACAAGTTATACAAGAGAGTCGAGGAATGAACGTCAGTGAGTATGCTTCTGCTTCTGTCACTAGGTCCCTTCGGGAGATCGGTGTGCAAGCAATGGGATGACCCGACATAAACTCGGATCGAGCACGCATGGGACGAGTGAGAATTCGACGGTTTGCTCCATACAACAGCCGCGAGCTGAAAGCGGCCGTACTTAGAGAATAGGATGTAATTACTCAATAATCAAAGAAGTAGTTTTTATTGTTGTAAAACCGTGATAAAAAGAAGAGGGGGAAATATCCCCGACTCTCAAAATGAAATGTAGTGTACTGTGCCCTTTTTTTCATTTAATTTACTCGGTACATATAAGTTTTTATCAAAATCCTTAATACAATAGAGCGGGTTCTTGGCAATTATGGCCAAAACCTCGCTCGCAACAACTTGGCCTTGAATTTTTCTTTTGAATTGATAGTTTGCAAAACCCCTGATTCTGTCATAGAACGGCCTACTCTGGTAGGGGGAAGTTTCCTAACGCCAGACGGCACCTAGCGTCAGACACTAATAGTATCTCGACAAGTCGCGGCGTGATCGATACAAAGACGCAGGAAAAGGAAAAGCGTACGCTTCCCCGCATCCTTTTCATCCGTCTTTGTATCGATCGCGCCGCGACTTATCGAGACACTATTAGTGTCTGACGCTAGGTGCCGTCCGGCGGTAGGGGACTTCCCCCTAAAGGAAATTCCTTCGAAATTTATTTTACCTTTGCTTATTGAATCTCTTCAGATCATTCGAGAGTAAAGTTTTAACAGTAGGTAGTGGCGACAGCAATCCTTGAAGGGGTCGGTATCCGTAGCGTTTTGTATGAATGAGATAGCAAAAAATGCTACCTCTACTGCTGTAACCGACAAATATTAGTCTCCCAAGTTCATGCAAGATACTTGAAATCTTCGAAACTAAGGAAGAAGCGAATATTGATAAAATTAGTATTATTTCATTAATTCGATGGCTATTTGCGTTACTTGTATATTCTCCCAGACCGTTGTTGGTTTCCGCGAAGACATTTTAGTCATGTTCGCGCAGTGCATTATTTCCAGTTATAACATACAATGTAAGGCTTATTTTACGGGTAAATTAATATTATTCCAACCACGCGTGTGTCTGCAGTGTTGCCAGGTGTCTGCGAACGAAAGTCGCCGTTATTGCCAACCGCTTTTTGCACCATGTGTCGCCTCTAAAATCGCCAACGTACGTTAATTGTAGTTTATGTATAGTATAGTGTTAGTGTGTAAAAAGAGAAATTAAAAAGCGTATACCTATATATTATATTATGAGTATTTTTTTATGGTAATAACTTATAATATATATGAATAAATTATAAATAAAAATGAATACCATATTGTGTTCCTAAATATTATTTAATAATAATGAAATAGAAGATCAGTTCGGCATATTGAGTAGAACGAAAAACAAAACCAGAAGTCGTTCGCTTTATATTTTTAGCCAGTAGTATAGCAGTATTTTTTGCCATCACGTGTTATCACTGCGCCTTATCTTAATCGCCCAAATCAAATGAATTTAACAAAATAAACAAGCAGTTTCAAGCAGCCTCGTCCGCTAGACTAGGAGTCCAAATAAAAACTATAGCCACTTAGTAGCCTATTAGCGATTGATTAAGTGGACGGGATTATTTACTTGCTCATTTAAAGCGAAATTTAATTGACAACGGAAGAGAGAATCGTCGGTCGTCACATTTCATTTTAATCCTTAAGAAAAGTTATGCTGAGGTAAATAACTACTTTCACTAAGGTGATTGCGAAACTTATCAAACTGAGACCAACAATTATAGCCCCAAGAGAGTTTGAAACGTGGTCAAAGAAATTAATAATATTGGACAGCATTAGACGTTCATTAGTAGAATGCAAATTGGTCA
The DNA here is from genome assembly GCA_944548615.1 of Micropterix aruncella. Classification (NCBI taxonomy): domain Eukaryota; kingdom Metazoa; phylum Arthropoda; class Insecta; order Lepidoptera; family Micropterigidae; genus Micropterix; species Micropterix aruncella. The sequence continues at coordinate 3,634,733 of OX155950.1, forward strand.
GCCTTGGATTTGGGGGGGGGGGGGGGGGTGCAAACCGTGCCCATGCCTCCCCCCCCCGGGCAGTAATTTAAATGGACCGCCGAATCCATGTGTTAAAAAAAACGTTTCCCTAAAGCACCTAGCATCTTGGGTGCGCCGTACTGTTGATTGCCTTCGATTTTAGAACGCATTCTAACTTGATTTTTGAACGCGTGCGCGGTGTGTTATGTCTCTGATAGGGGAATCCCGGAACGGGCTACACGAGCGGACCCAAATCAACGCGAATATAATATGTAGACATCCCACAGGTGACTTCGAATGAGATAAATCGCGCATTTTCGAAAATGAGTTTCAAAAAATCACTGGGTCCTGATAACATTCCACCTTTCCTAGTTAAACACTGCGCGATGGCCCTACAAGGACCTTTATCACATATTTTCAATATTAGCCTAAAATCACATTGCTTTCCGCTCAAATGGCAGGTTACTCGTATTACACCCGTTCATAAAAGTGGTCCTAAGAACGTAATCGAGAACTACCGGCCCGTCAGCGTTGTGTGTACATTTGCAAAATTATTCGAGTCTATTTTACACGAACGTATTTACTCATTCGCAGACACCTGGTTGTCGGAAAGCCAGCATGGATTCAGAAAGAAAAGGTCAACATGCACCAATTTATTGTCATTGACAGAGTATGCCACTACCGCCCTGGACCGTGGCCTCCAAGTAGATGTTATATACTTGGACATGGCCAAGGCATTTGACAGGGTTAACAGAGACATCCTCTTACAGAAGCTTTTTGACTTCGGTTTCTCTAAACATCTTGTGAAGTTCTTCGCAAGCTATTTCAAAAACAGGAGACAATTAGTCAGCTTTGGTTCCTCCGAGTCAGCCCTCTTTAAGGTTCATTCGGGGGTGCCGCAAGGTGCGAATCTCTCTACGATTTTGTTCCTCATTTTCATTAATGATTTACCTAAATTTGTAAAATATAGTCACTGCTCACTATTCGCTGATGACGTGAAAATTTTTCATCAAATAACAGATGCTCGAGAAACGGAAATATTACAGCAAGATATAGATGCACTCTCAAGTTGGGGCTCTGTCAATGACATGGAATTCAACACTAACAAGTGCTCTGTTTTAACCATCACTAAGAAGAAAACACCTTGCTTTTTCCCATACACAATAAACGGGTCAATTTTAAAAAGGTCAACCGAGGCGAGGGACCTGGGAATTACATTTGATACACAGTTGAACTTCCGTGCACACATTACAAATATTTGCAATCGTGCTAGCAAAATGGTCGGTTTTGTTATTCGCATATGCAAACAGTTTAATAATATTCATGTAATGTTTCTACTATATAATTGTTTAGTCCGTAGCATACTTGAATATAACTCGGTCATCTGGTGTACAAGTGAAAACAAATACATTCAGATGGTAGAGCGTATTCAAAGAAAATTTTTAAGATATATTTATTACAGAAAATACAATATTTATCCATACTTATTTCCGTCAGATTTTGTGCTAGAAATGGTAGGATACAACAGTCTTGAAACTCGTCGATATATTTCACTAATTATATTTGCATATAAACTTATTCAAGGAACGATTTATTTGCCAGAGATATTATGTAAGTTTGAATTGTACGTACCGGTAAATTACACAGCGAGGAGATCGCATCTATTGTTTAATGTGCCGTACCACCGTACAAATATTTTTGTAGACAGGCCAGTGGGAAGGGTTATAGCTCTTCTTAATTCCTTACCCACTGAAATAGATATCTTTTGTACATCCCTTTGGCAGCTAAAAAGGCATCTCCCTGCTATCTCATGTTTATCATAATCTGTCTTTTATTTAGTTTTATATTTTTATGTTTTTTTCTTGTTCAATGTTAGCATTAATTTAGTTATGTAGTCATTTATTTTTAGACTTACACTCCAGCTTTAATATTCAAGGGCGAATTGGATTCATCTGTAATGCCCGTGAATACTATTTGAAACTAATAAATAATAATGTAAATATGTCCACTGAAAATCTGCAGAAAATAGGACCAATATAGCTCGAAAATAGTTTATAGAGACTTTAACGTAGTTGATTTCTGCCAGGAACTCGCCAAATTAAAAAAAAAAAACAATCTCCACTTGTAATCGGAATCAATTAATAGATCAGTGAACTCGACCTGCAGTAATATATGTGCAAACATGACTTGCAAGAAGCCTTATGAGTATAGCTTTAAGAATGAACTGCACATTGCTGATGACATCTTCAAGCTGTGAAGAAAATTTCAGCAGACTAAACATATTTAAAACCTTCCCTCGTTCAACAATGAGACAGGAACGTTTATCTGGCCCCGCGATCGTAGCCATTGAAAATAAAACTGCATATGAAACGAAGTTTGATGAGGTAATAAATTCTTTCGCGGAAAGAAAAGGTCGAAGTCTAAAATTGTAACAAGATTATATAGTAAAATTCTCTGGGATCTAAGCATTGAAGGTGTGTTGTGTACAGTCCGGCTTGTGTGTTGTCCACGCTGATTGTATTTATTCTGTAATAATGTAATATAAGGAAAGTTATTAGTAAATAAGTAACAAAGAGTGCACATTTATTTAAGGGTTCTCAAATTATTGCGGTCACAAAAAATCCCACCCGGGATTTTTGTTTTGTGATTTTTTTAAAATCATTAATCTCAAATGTATGCATCAGTGATTTTGAAATCCGTTTTACAGTGTTCACAGCAATAGAATTGATCGAGTACAAAAGGAATTCACTCGCATTCACAAATGTGGCTTCAGGAATATTCTGAAAGTTTATGTAGAGCGGCTTTCTCACTTCAACCTCATAGACTTAAAAACAAGTAGGACTATTATTGATAAAACGTGTCTCCATAAGCTTTTGCACAATCGACTAGACAGCCCAGCTAGTCTAGCAAATGTTCAATTTCGTGTGCCACCGCGACTAACGAGGAGCTCTCAAACATTTTCTGTTGTCTTTTGCAATAGCAATATCATATCGAATAGACCTCTTACCAGAATGTGTCGTGTCTTTGATACAACGTGCAAAGGATTAGACGTATTTCCTGATTCCATGAATTAAATTAAATATTCGATCATATCGATCCAATCTCCTACTTCTTAAGATTTCACTAACTGCCATCCTACTGTACTGTATTATATGACTAATATATTAAACCAAACCATTATATGATATCATATTATGTATTATAAATATCAATATGCAATTTTTCATATTTCATTTTCATATTTCGCTTTATACACCCCTTTTTTGAACTTACCTTATTATTACTTTCCTTATCCTTATTATTTACCTTATTACATTTTTATACTATCAACGTGCTCATGTTATTTTTTAACATACTCGTAATTTGTTAGGCAAGCGTTGTAAACTGTTCAAATGATAGTTAATTATTTTTGTTTAATTAGGTTTTGAACATACTCGTATCCTGTATCTGTATGCTTACAATAAAATAAAAATAATTGCTGGAGGGGAGGGTCACCAATGTCAAGTTTTTGCCCCGTCCGGAAAAATCGTAAATCCGGGGCTGAAATTGGTGTCCAATACTTCAAACTAAATTTACATTACAATAGGATAATAAACATTTTATTAATGTAGGTAAAAGTTTACAGAATAAGATTAACCAGCGCACACAGAATATAGTGGCAAATACAACTCAAAATGTAGATGCACCAGTAAGTAAAACTACAAACATCTTTAAAATAAGCGACCGAATTAATAGGAGGTCCTGTCCTAGATAATAATAATGGAAATAAGAGGAGATAACGCTAGTGCACTACTAAGACCCATATCCATTTTTAATACATTAAGTAAAATGCTAGACCAATAATAATAACTGACATACCACTCATTAAATTTTGTATTATTAATAAAGTTTCTATAAATGCGGCTAACTGCAACAAGATCTCTTTCACTCGTAATCGAACGAGACATGATTTTGACTACAGAATATGCAGAGAGGTCATTGGCGAGAAGACCGTAATGCGAGATTTGTGTGTGATGTTGAAGGCATCACATTGACGGGGAACGCAAGGAGCTCTGGGTATTGTATTAAGGTTGTAAAAACTATTTACCGATATATTCATATTCATTATACAAGTCAGATACAGATTAGCAAACATTCATACATATTAGCAAACAAACATTTTTTTATTGTATAGAAAAGATAAAATAAACAAAACAAAACGAAGAAAAAAACACAAGAATAAGAGTAAAAAGAAGAAATACAAAACAAAATGCAAAAATGCAATCATTAAATACTTTAGCCACCAAAGCATTTTAGACTTCACTCGAATAATATTCCTCCAGTGAGTAAAACGCCTTATCTGTAAGGTATCTCTTTTAAGGCGTCTCTTAAACACGTCAACAGATTGCGCCTGCCTAATGTGCTCGCTGAGTTTGTTGTAAACCGCTGGGCCGGCGATATAGGGTAACCTCTCCGACTTGGATAATGCATGCTTGTGCTTAATAGTATTGTGCTTAATAAACATAATTGTGCTTATAGCAGTATGTAATACATATGTATGAAGTACCCTTGAATTTACGTCTGCAATATGGTCACCCAATATAATCCATCGATTGTCCATGTTTACTCGCTAGAGTCCCACTTAAACCACGGTCGCGTGTAACTTATCACCAGCCCGGATCTAGGGAGGGTGGGAATGGGAGGGGGGGGGGGCAACCGGAGTTCCTGACCCGGGCGGCAATTTCAAGAGGCGCCAAATTTATGTGTTTTAAAAAAGAACTTCTTTTGCTAAAGGATCTAGCATCCTGGGCGCGACGTACTATCGATTATTCATTTGATTTTAGAACGCATCCTAAATTGATTTGTGCGCAGTGTGTGTAATATATCTGCCACGGCAATTCCCATTTACAAAAAAATCCTCTCCACAGGCAGAAGGGGACGGGGCTACACAAGCGGAGCCGGATATATGCTATCGGCCGAAATTCATTCAATTCAATTAATTCTGTGCTTGTTCAATACTGTGTTAATAAAAATGGCATATATCCTTTCGTCAATGAATTTGCAATTTGTTATATTTAAAAACACATTATATTAAAAACATTGTACGCATGTTTTTAAATATACTACGCAGATGTTGTATGTTCGGACATACAATAATTGTGTAATTAGTTCTTGCAACAAAGTGCGACGGCAAGAGCACATATATATTATTTGGACAGTTATGATTGTGCCATTTAATTTACGACGAACTCTTTAATTATACGCAATTATACCCACAGCATAAAAATATATTATAAGAGGGACACTTTAAATAAATAAAAGTACAAAACGCCTAAAATTGGGTATACGATATTTCTGCTTTAAACGATAGACATAATATAATCAACGATATAATTTAACCCAAATAGGTTAGCACGTGTTCTAAGGTAAATTTAAAATATATTCTAAAAATAAGTATAAATAATACTATCCGTATGCATGTATATTATTATGTAAAAAAAATCATTTTGCTGATGATGTAACCTAAATAATTATATTATCTAATCTTTCAGAATCGTTTTCCTCTTTTTCTTCTTTCCTGATGGCTTATTGGATTGGCTGGATGGATATTTTTCGATTTACTGCATATTTGATGCTTCCTGGTATTTTTTTGGGTCTTGAATATGAAATAATTTTGGCCAAATCATGATACCATGTGTGGTATAAAAAACGTTACAGACAAAAATGCTCTCGTCTGTTTTTTTTTGTGAGATAACGATTTCTTTTCCCAAAGAACAGTTATTATTAGTTATAAGTGTAGCTGAAGTATGCTCATTCAGCGCCTTATAATAACGAAAAAATACCACCAGAAGGGTATCTGAATGGTTAAGGGCTAATCGCCCCCGCTGATTTTTCTTCTTTTTTATTTGAGTCTAAAACCGTTACATCAGCGCTGCCTTACTTATTTAACTGGTTTTACTGATGGATTTAAAGTGGCAAGATAAAAGTACATTATTTTACTTTACCTTCCCACCAATCAACGAGGAGGTAAAGTATTGTGAACGCGCATTTTTTTTTACCAGATGAAGACATATACATTTTGACCCCCCGAGACGATTAGGACAATTTCTAAACTGAAGTCTGTTTGTGTTGCTGTGTGTCTGTGTGTGTGTGTATTCTTTCACGATGGCGTCCAAATGCCTCATCCGATTGTGCTTAAATTTGGCACGCTCATGGCGACACGCGTTTGCAATTTGATTTTTAAATTGAATGAGATGACGCGCGTTCAAAATTCAAATTCTCATTGCGTTGCTTCACACATTAACAGAAATTTTCGCCAACTGCTCATCGAATGTATTTATGAAATGAATATTCATATGAAGTAAGTCCCTGACTACTTAAAGGGAAATTCTTGGGGTGACACAACCAATTTTTAAACTGAAGTTGAATCCATAACTTCTCTAATATCTTTGGTGTTGGGGAAAATTTAATTATTTGCAAAATCTGAACTGAAATAACCTGCTACATAGAAATTGCAGATTTCTTTAATTCAAATCAAAACTGTGCCTTCTCCCCTTATTAGCGCGATAAACACGGTCATTTTCATTGTTCTACAAGGCTGTAAGATGTGCACACTTTCGTTTTTGACGCGCGAGATGAATCTCCGCTGTCATTCACTCACCTCGCCGCGTTTCCTCCCGCGAACGTAATTATTCCACTCATAATAATTATGCGGCCGCCCCTTAATTGTGACTAATCGCACTCGAAAACGCTCGTGTTTGTTGACTGTCGACTGCTTAATTAGTTGGCGTGATTTCGCACTATTAACTCTGGCTAGAACAATCGCGCTCCCACCGCTTCGCAGACTCGTGGAATTTAGAAAAGCGCACAGACGCTTTATTTCATATCTTCCGGAAGGGGTCCAGCGTTGTAGCTCTAAATCCCTGCAAGCACACATTTTTTTTAAAATAAAATTATCCAATTTTAAGAAGTAGATTTTGACCAAAAAAAAGCAAAGAGTAATATTTCCTTTCAATTTTCAATTCAATTTTATTTTTATTCAAAAAACCTTACATACTACTCATAATCCAATACGTTATTTAAAAATTATCATTTAAGAAACTTAAAACACAAAGTAGAGCAATATTACCAACACCAAGTAGAGCAGATAAGTAGATATCTACCTAAAATAAGCATTTTAAGAACAGTACAGAAAACGAAATACGGCCGCTCTTTGACCGTCAAGCTCACACGGGATTGGGTGATAGCTGATATCAGGTCAACAACCAACCCCGCTGCTTAGGAAACTTACGTTTCCAGACCTCCCGGTTATTAGTCGGAGTGCACAGTCGATTGGCAAACGCCGCACGATGCGCAAACCACTTGGTATCGTTTGAGGTGTCCCCTCGGGTAGCAAACGATCCCACCTGTCCACGTTTGGGTTTACAGCCGTGGCAGGATTCCCAGAGTCCTTTCCAGATTAATCCCTCTTCGAGGAGGCTACCGGATGTGAGTTAAACCGTGAGTTGAACCGACTGAAGATAACAAACAGGTCATCAGGTCCAAGCTGCACGGTACCATTAGATACCCGCGATTGCCAAAAGGACATTTAAATGCTGAGAGGTCTTTGATACTAATGTCATCCATATTACATCGGTGCAGGAGAATGGCTCCACAAAGAGATCTTGCGCGAACGTCGTTATCGGGCACGAAGAGCCCAATTTGAGGCAGTATGAGCAGGATATCCAGTCTCCCGATCACCATGCCGTGAGCGTGTAATATCCAATGCATATCTCTGCTTAGAGCGGAAGAGAGCTGTATCTAACCATATTACGAACAAAACTACTCAGGTTAGTTCTAAGGGCGGATAGTATCCGCATTGCTTGGAGTACAATAATGTGAACATAGCAGTTACTGAATTCATTTCTCGGAAGATATCAGAGTCAGAATGTATTACTCGTCCCGAAACTCTTTTCGTCGGACAATCTTGCTTGCCTTGATAAATATTATCGCATGGTATTGTGTCGTTCTTGTATGTTGCGTGAAACGATCAGAATAGTCAGTCTTTTTTAATTATACTATCCATGTTTAAGTACAACAGTCATCTAACAACTTTTGCATATTGGAACAATGTTAGGGTTTAAGTGAAGATACCGCATTTTTTATTTTTTTTCATTTGATACATTATTTACCAACTGGTAGGGATTGCCAACCGTGTTTTCTTATCTCCACATTCTTTTAGACATTACAATAATACAAATATGTAGAACGTAGTTATCTTTTACAAAATTTGCATAACTTTATGACTACCAGATTTATCTCTTATAATTAAAATAATAATTCTAATTAGGTATTTATATATGCTGATATTATTATTATATGAAATATTATTATTATATGAAATGATCATGACATCTGGCTAAGTGGTACTCGCCGTCTACTTAGCTAGACTGTGGCTTGGGTTTAGGGGTACATCTGTTACTTTAAAAATATACGGACATTCGTATTCAAATCGAAAAAAGATAAGAAGGAATGAAAGAAAGAAAATAAATAAGTCTAACTATGAAATTATTAAAACTAGTTCTAGTAATATAAAGATGAAAATAATATATAAATTTAATTCTAAAATATAATATAACTATGAGATTGTATTTAAAATATTCGAACATTCTTTACTCTCAAATTTTCGCACTTATTTACTTTGAACTTAAATTTTAAATATATATTTTTTACATTTTTAATATTGTCTGGTGGAGAGTCGAATAACTTAGGCGTGATGTAATAATTCAATCAAATAGACGCAGTGAACATGCTTGTTTTACTGCGAAATTTTGTTGTGCCTCATTTACAGTAATTATTTCTTGCTGGCTGGATTTACCATCCCCAAATAGATTAAAAAACTACATAAAGGTTGCGAATATATGAAGAATGTCCAAAGCGTTGAAGTCTTTAGTATTGTCATTGATTTTTAAAAAATCAATGGTATTGTTTTTCAGTTGTGATACGCGATGGTCGTCTCAAGATAATTTTAATAATCAGCTTTGGGCATTATTATTTTGGTCAAGATAAATTTATATGTATAGGTAAATACCATATATCTATAGGATACTACACATTCAAAATGTTTTTCAATATAGAGTTCACAAAGACCAATACTAACTTTATTTACCGTGATGATAAGTTGGACATATAACACCACCATGAATATGTCGTTTCCTACAAAACTCTGTTGTCAAATCTAGTCCCAGAATACTATGTATGTGATCGCGAACAGTTACCCAATGCTCAGATAAACACAGAACATTGAAATTTTGATATTCGGAAAAGCTTCTTTTGCATTTTAAAGCTAACCTAATCTAGATCTAATAGAAGATGTACATATTTGTCACTAATTACTATGTTCCATCAACCCTCTTCTTCCATCTAAAACACATATTGATATGGCACCCTAAAATGGTACGGTCATGGCACGAACGGTTTGATCTATCAAGATCGTATTACAGGCTGTTTTCAATAAAGACGTGTAAGTATTTATATGAATTTCCAGCTCCCATGCCCTTTGCCATGGTTATGTGTATATATTGCGCAATGGCGAAAAGTGTTACTTTTATTTCTATAAATGGACGTAATTTGCGAACGCGCGGCATTTGAACCATTGACCTTAAAGGTAGAAAGTATCAAATAAATCATCACTCTAGCCGAGTAATTCTCACATATGTGGGAACTGATTTTAACGAACCGAGAAAACATCAAATCGGCCACCTCTGTGAGAGCCAACGAAAGCGGCGTGCTTTCGACAAAATGTTCACAAAATGATCGAAAATCTGTATTTTTAGCATATATTTGGTACCTACCGCATCCTAATTTGAGAGTCCTTACATTGTCAGACAGAATCACAGAGTATATACACAGTATATATTTTTAAATATATACACAGTATATATATTTTAAGTCTAACTTCCGGAAACGCTAGTAATGTGTAGGTACCCTTATATCAGCGGGATCGCAGAAGGGGTATTAATTCGACTGGTATCGAGTGAGATACGGGTTGACTTACTATTGGAGTTTCACAGGGCGGAGTTTTATCACCGCTGCTCTTTTCAGTTTTTTATTAATGCTGTCGTTCAAAACCTAACTTTCTCTTATAACATATATGAGGATGATTTACAAATTTATCATCACGTGTGATACAAATGAATGAGACAAATGAACGAAACAAATGAATTTAAACCTCATCTCCAACTAGGCCACGATACTTATGGTATCATGGTCAATCCATCCCGTCCCTATATATTTTGATTTGTGGACGACCATTACTATCATAGATCAGTACGCCACCTACTCCCTCACTGGTAATAAATGTTACGGTTATTGAGTTTTCTAAGACGGTTAAAAATCTCGGAACACAATTGACCCTCCCCTTTCTTGGCAGTTTCAAGCTACCAACGTTTGCAAAAGTATTCACATATTTTTTCACAGCCTTCGTTGGTTACATAGGATTCTTTTAGTGAGGGTGAAGCAAATGTTAGTCTCTTTTACAACCGACGTTTGTTATGTGATTGCAAACGTATTGATCTTGTGATTGCAAACGTATTGATACGCAAGACGAGGTTATCTTGACATACTCGATCGATTTTAAAATACCTGCATACGGTATATATTTGATCTGCGAATATGACCATTTGTCGGTCTTTAGGCGGAAACTAAAGCGGCCGGAATGGAAAACTAAAGATGCATATTTTGTTACTACTCTGTCAAGAATTCTTTAGTTCCAAATCTACGACGTATATGACTGATGCATTTGTGTTTTACTATGATTTATTCGTGTTCCATTGTCTTCCTCTATGTTTCAGTCAGAATACTAATACTCAGTCAATACAGTCAATACAGTTACGGAGGTCTTCCACTTAGGAAAATTCTTTTGCAATCCAGGCCGCCCGCTAATGGAATCAGCTTCCATCGAAGATTCGAAGTGAATATTCTTTTATCACTTTCAAAAGCCATCCGAAAGAACATTTTCTTTTAACTCAAATATAGATAATGGTCACCTACCCCGCCCTGTCCCTTTTCCTTTCGATCCTCGGTTATATTATTCCTTACATAAAAAAAAGCATTTGGTCATTTTACTAAGTTTAACCTTTGTTTTACTAAGTTTAACATTTGTAAAGTTTGTAACTGCTAAATTTATCATTTATTTTGACAACTAGTACTAATAAGAATGATAAAACGCTTTATTTCACGAAACAAATCGGCAAGCTTATTGCGTTGAAGCAATCTTACAGCTAACCTTAACCTAATAAGAAAACATGTTTTGCGGTAAAAAATAAGATAAAACAATTATTATAATCACGTATAAAGGTAGCTCGTATCCAATGTACCATTAAAATTCAACAGAAAATGAAACATAAATAAAAAACTTAAAAAAGCAATGAGCATATAATGACGCAGGGAAAGGAGAGGGGAGGGGAGGAGAGAAATTTATGAGGGCGTATTAAAGCGTTCTTGGAGCTTGCGTTTGAAGCAATACAAACTCAGTGCTGTCCTTGCATGTGTGGCTAAAGCATTCCAGAGACTGGATTCATGTACGGAGACTGACTTCATGTAGGAGTGCGAATAGAAATCAATACTGTGACCAGGGATCGAGAGCAGTAGGCTGTCTTCAGATCTCAGAGGGCGCCCGTGACCTGATAGAGCACTGAACCTCGTTATGAGATATCTTGGAGCAACCTCCTTTTCTGAGATCAAACCTGAAGATGCTGAAGAGCAAACCGAGGACTATCGTAACTCTCCTTTCTCGGATCGTCAGCTAGTGAAGTCTTCTTCTGTAGTACATGCAAGTAATATCTTTGCGCTACTCTTTTTTATACGTTGGCTGAAACATATTGGGATAATGCAATAATTCCGCCATTTGTGATTTATGTGTGTATAAGGATATATAAGTGAATTACAACGAAATGATCGGAACACGAAAAACGAAAAAAAGAAAATACTTGGAAATATTTTTTTCTATTTAGAAGTACTATCCATTAAAATGAACATATTTTATTATTCGCTTCATCCAATCTTGAAATATAAATTCTACCTCGAATTTGGGGTTTTTAAAATGACAGCTTTGAACTCTTAGACAGCTTCTTCAGGTCTCAAAACCACTGACAACTTATTTTGATTCCGTGTTTGTAAAATAATCTTTGGGGTTCAGGTTGGGGCTTTGACTGTACGGAGGATGGTCCATTTACTCTATTATTTCCCGCACCAACAACTCCTTAGTGTTACGGCCGATATAAGAATTTGCACTATTGCGATGGAGGTTATGTGACGTTTCGCTTCTACGGAGTTTGTTTATATATGCAAACGCTCAGTCGTATACCAATCGTATACCAATAAGTCGTATATCAATGTGTGGTAATTGTCGATGTATTTTTCATGTTGAGATGAATTAAACGACCATTTTCTTCGATACTCCGGTAGAACGGACAACTTCTGTAGACTTAAGGTCATTTTAGTAGGCCCAAACAGTTTATTGAAACTTACTTTTAGGCTCATTTTACAAGTACATATATCTACGACTCATCACCTGTGGCGATGCTAACAGCATTAAGACATTGCTCTGTTCTAGAAACTAGTTTTGACGACTAACTCATTTTGCAGACTTGTTTAGATCACAGTTATTATATTGTCTAAGGTGTTCTAACGCTCATATGTCGCAAGCCGACCTTCCTGTATTATTTGGCGTGCAGAAGCGACGTTTTATTGTGTTACAACTGTTTTTGGTCTATCTGTGAATATTACAGTTCTAAGGAAGGCACGCCCCCGTCGGAATATTCTTAATACAGCGATATATTTTTGATTGAATAGGTTTTCACCGTAGTAAATAGAGACAAGCTCAAGCGGACATTGTTTTTGAGATACACCTCTTCGAAAGTGGTTATAAATCAGAGTAAGAAAATTTTCTCGCTTCAGTTTCATTTTCTCTATTGATTTGTCAACTTTTAACTGCTATTGTAGACCTAATTTACCATGTATTCCCTTCATTAATCGATGTGTGGTACACATCTTTCCAGCTGGTGGATGCAAATACTGTAGCCCAGTAGTCAACAGCCAATTTTCAAAGGAGATCTATTCACGACATTGCTGGTTACTTAACATCGACAAGGTCAGAAGGGTAGTGGATAGTCCTTTGGCGCCGCAGTGAATATTTACATCCAAATAGGGCACTTAATATGCAAAAATATTCAATTTTATTGAATTTCAGTGGTTATGACCCCAGTGAATCAATGGCGACCCTATATTCAGATCCAGGGGATCCGAATCCCCTCTCCTCATAATGTGCCTCGAAAACGAACGATTTTGCACTAATTTTGCTAATGCACTTCTTTAATTCCTAGAAAATGTACAAAACATATTAATATCAGTAATTTTTCGGACTAATTTTAACTGCCTAGTAACTACACGTGACTTTAAAAACTTGTTTTTTTTTAACGAAAAGCCAACAGAAGGAAAAGCTATCCACGCCATTGCCTGCAATGTGATCAGCCCCTTGATTAGAATACAGACCCTGTATCAACTGCTGAACTCTGGTTAGATAGAAAATCTGATTGTTCTTAAGTATTAAAAATGTTAGAGTAAAATAAGAGAAACATAATTAAGTAAAGATAAGAAAAAAAATGGATTGGCAAATAGAGAGAGCCATGCTGAGATGAGAGAAATGTTATGTTCTCTCATGCATGCATGAGAGAAATGTTAAAAATAGGGTTTAAACATACTTTACTAATACATAGATCTGTTGCAGTCATTCGTATGTTAATGGAAACTATAATAAAATAGTTATTTTTATAACATTATCTGCCCAGGATGACAGCTAATGACAACCTCGCGCGTACCGAAAGGGCAGTTTCGGTGTTACGGCAATCGGGGAGGGCGTCGGCTGGCTAGTCGTCGTCAGTTTGCGGCTCTTCCCCATGATTTCCCTTTTCATCGGACAGGTCATGACCCAGATCGCTTGCGCTGGTCTCTACCTCGTGAAGGCGACTACCGTGTCGCGGCGTCTTTTGCTTAGATGATAATCGTAGGGTGAACGATGATAGTGTGGCCAACGTCCGGTTTTAAATATCAGATCGGTTATGTTATACACACTAGTTTCAAGGTTCGTCCGGGTGCAGGCGTGTCCACACTTCCTTGAGGCTGCAGTATGGAGTTTCCTAATGTGCCATAATCATATATTTTTTTGGCGAGCGACCGAAATGAAGATGGCGAGGACCTTTCCATCACGATCGACCTATAACCCTCCAATGGTAGCTTTATCAACAGCATATGATACAGTTTCCCCCCAGTGTTCTTGCAAATTACATACGAAAACCATTAGGGGTGCGATTTCTGGGGCCCAATTTTCTTTTATCTCTTCAAATTTCTATTAGTTTTACTACAGACTTCATTTACTCAGAAAATACACATTTTATAATTTTAAAAATGCGTAATCAGATAAAGCGTTGCTTCTTAATTAATACTAGCTATTATATAAAAAAAATATTACGCGCAATCAAAACAAGTCAAAGTAGGTGTACGAGAATTTCGAAACGTAGCCAAAGTATAAAAGTTGTTGCAAGGATCATTCATTGAAATCAAGAAATATAAAATCGTTGATAGTATCATTGATTATATGGGGTATTCAATTGCACAATGCCATAGTACGTTTTGGCAACCCTTTTACGCCGGCGACATGCAGGTGGCGCCGATAGCATTGTCCAGCGAAACAAACCACAATTTATTTGGCCATCTATGATATTGATAATTAATGTTTCTTTTATAAAGGACTGTTTGAGTATATAAACCCTTAATTTAAGCTATAATAACAATAATAGCATTCAATTATTAGTGCCATCTATCGCATTTTTTATAAGCTGATTACATCACAGTAATAAGACGGAGAGATTGAAAGCCATCTATCTTAAAGTCTACCTGAACTTTAAAGTGCGTAATTATTTCGCATTGAAACCTGCATACTAAAATAAAAATTGGCTTATATTTTATAAATAATATTAAGATAATAAGAGCTATGGTTTTAAATTTTGTTTTTTTTTATTATATTACAAAAAAAACGAGAAAGGATACCGTACACGCATGTTTAGAATGCCATCTATAGTGCGCCGCCATACTGCCATACCACGAACGCCGCTATATTGAACATAATAGATGATTAATTAATGTTTGGAACTACGAGTGCCATCTACACGTTTTTATTTTAATTTATTGTTGTGTGGGGCTTTCTAAGGTCTTTATGAGCCTTGTAACACTGCGACCATTGCTGATCTATTGTGTTCGCCACCTACTATAGTTCTGCGCTAAGCCTCGTGTCATTTAAGAACCGCAATAGGCTTTTGGTGCCAGATTGTTTTACCTCCTCAGGTTGGAGGTAATGACCACCCAAGTGGGTGTATCTTTTACGCATCAGCGGGCCACACTCGCACATGAGGTGCAGGGGAGTTTCCTCTGCCCCTTGGCAGAACCTGGACATTTTTGTGTCTCGGAGCTTGAGGTTGAACATCTGTTTGTTCAGGCCACAGCAGTGCCGGATTAAGCCAGCGCGGGGCCCGTAGCAAATTCTCTCAAAAAGCCCTTGGTTTGCATTAGGTTCTTAAGTTTAGGGTGTAAAATAAATTAGAACTTTTTGATAGATCCCTTTTATTCCTAAAACAAGGTATTAAATTATAATTTTTGGAGGAACCGTGTAATCCAAAAATGTTTACAAAGAGAAATAAAAAATTCGGCGCCACAGCCACGGCCAAAAATCCGCAGGAAAATTAAATTGAGGAAATATTCAACTACCACAGTTTCAATCATATTCGACAATATAAATACAAAAATAAAATACATTTACAACAGTGGTACTGTTGTTTTAAAAATATACACATATGTACAATTTTCTTTTTCAACAAACTGTGTGAAATTTTGCAATGTGGACAAAAACTACAATCTAAGATGTGGACAAAAACTAAAATCAGACCGTTTTTTATATAATTCACACCGACAGATCAGCAATTATTGTACGGCGCACCTTTATTAACGAATACTAAATAAAATCCAAAAAAAAACTCCTACTTTACTCATAATAATTACAAAAAAGGAAATGCACCGCTTAACAAAAGTAAATAAATAGTGCCCTATATTTTTCGCCTTATTGAGCAATGCTTACAATTCGCTTCATAATATTGCGGCGCGGGCCCGAGTATGGGAATTAATATCTACAATCTAAGAAAAAACGACCTCAAGCACTTTTTATATGTGATGTATAATATCCTCAGCTATGTATAGTAAAATTTTGAACTTCCTAAAGTGGGATTGTCGATACCTGCCAGACCGAAGTTTGAGCAGCCGCCTCGCCGATTAAATATAATCATCGGCGGGGCGCGGTCCCGAGTTAAAGAATTAATATCTCCAATTTAAGAAAAAACGATCTCACGCACTTTATATTTAATGATGTATAATATTATCAGCTATGTATGGTAAAATTTTGAACTTCCTTAAGTGGGATTCTCGATGCCTGCCAGACCGAAGTTTGAGCGGCTGCCTCGACCACGACAATTCCCAAACTCGGGCCAGAGCCGCGCCGATAACTTTATGTAATGGTCGTGGCGGCTGCTCAAACTGTCTGGCAGGCATCGAGAATCCCACTTTAGGAAGTTCAAAATTTTACTATACATAGCTGATGATATTATTCATCACATATAAAAAGTGCGTGAGGTCGTTTTTCCTAAAATTGGAGATATTAATTCCTAAACTCGGGCCCGCGCCGCGCCGATGACTGTATGTAATGGTCGTGGCAGCCGCTCAAACTTCGGTCTGGCAGGCATCGAGAAACCCACTTTAGGAAGTTATTTTACTATACATTGCTAATGATATTATACATTACATATAAAAAGTGCGTGAGGCCGTTTTTTCATAAATTGGAGATAGTAATTAACAAACTCGGGCCCGCGCCCCGCCGATGATAATATTTAATGGGCGAGGCGGCCGCTCAAACTTCGGTCTGCCAGGCATCGAAAATCCTACTTTGAAAGTTCAAAATTTTACTATACATAGCTGATGATATTATACATCACATATAAAAAGTGCTTAAAGTCGTTTTTTTTTAAATTGGAGATATTAATTCCCAAACTCGGGCACGAGCCCCGTTGATGATTATATTTAATGGGCGAGGCGGCCGCTCAAACTTCGGTCTGGCAGGCATCGAGAATCTCACTTTAGGAAGTTCAAAGTTTTTCTATACATAGCTGATGAAATTATACATCACACAGAAAAAGTGCGAAAAAGAACTAATTCCCAAACTCGGGCCTGCGCCCCGCCGTTGATTATATTGAACGTTTCCCATTGGCCTGTTGCAGGCTGCAGCGATAATTTTACGTTTAGGCAGGCATGGGTGCGCGGGGCCCCCCAATGCGCGGGGCCCGTAGCATTTGCTACTCTTGCTACGTGGCTAATCCGGCACTGGGCCACAGTGCTCCGTGAGTGCCCTCACCAGTATGCGTAGATTGTTCCTATTTAGCGATAAGGCCTCGCGGGCCGTCTTAGGGTCGTAGGTTTTAATTAGCGCTTTGGATTGATTCAACTCTGGCGTGTTGTTCCAGTGGTTGACGGATTGTTCTAAACATATTTGATGGAGAATTAGGGTTGCAAGGCTTTTTGGCACGCCACAGCAAGGTTCAGGGCCGTATAACGTTCCTTTTGCTCCCGTCTTAGCAAGTTCGTTTGCAATATCTACACGTTGCGTTTCGTAATAAAATCCTAGCTGCCAAAACATAGTACGACATTAAGCAATCTAATACCCTATCCAATCTTTGGTAGGTTGTATCTACGAATTGTTAAGAAGCCTTGAGATATTAATGCTTATAATACCATGATGATGTAGTACTTCTTGCGATTTATAGAAATAAAATAAAACAAAAGTATACACTTTTGAAGAATTTCATACTCACTGACCTCAATTGATTATTTTTCCTAAAACTTTTATACTTTGATTTAATTTTGACTTTTCTTTTGCTCTGTGAACTCAAAAAAAATGTATTTTTTTAGTGCATTTTTTTTCATTTAACTGTTACTAGTAATCATTGTTTGTTTGTTTGTTTGTACTCTTTATTGTAAAATTTCACAATGGGCGGTTTATTGTCACACGACAATCTCTTACAACCAACCTTGTTATGAAGAGTTTGTATGTATGTGTGCGTGTAGCATGTAAAAGTGTGTCTTGTTATTGCAGTTGCTCGACAGGATTGAAATGCAATTCCGTTAATTTTATCCCAACGAAAATCGGTGACCCAGGCGGGAATCGAGCCCGGAACCTTACAATTTAAGATATACAGTTGCCTTATTATTGCATATTTGGTATATTGCAGTTGCAGGTATATTATTTGTCTGTGTAAAAGAAGTGTTCGTTAAAAATGGCAGATATCTCATTGGGCCCTAGAAAATATCTCCTTAACAGGAACAGGCAGTTCCTGATGTGCGAGATAACGTAGCTAGGCTGGTCAGACACTACGATATCTTGTTCGTTATGATTATTCGGTTTGTCAAAGAGTGTTTTGTATTTGTTGCAGCGTACGACGAGGGAATGCAACAGCTCTTCGGACGAGAACCGCTCGTCGGGGCACGCGTCCATGTCGGACAGCGGCGGCGGCGGCTGCGGCCGCGGCGGCGACGGCGACGGCGCCACGCCCTCGCCGTCCGCCGCGCCGACCGTCGACAAACTCAGCGCCGCTGTCACGCAGCGGTCCGCGCGGTCGCACCACTCTCGCACCAGGCACAGAGCCACTCCAGCCAAAGTGGTATGTTATACTGACAAAAAAAAAGAACCCGAGCTATCTCAAATGATAAAACCCATGCCTAAAATAACGACTATACAGTTGCCTAATTACAGTTACATTTGCCTAACTTACACATTACAGTTGCCTAATTAATAACAATAAAGACAAAACAATATTTATTTATTTAAGAATTAATTACTATAGAACATTGATTTGCTTACAAAAATAACAGGAACCGAATGGCAAAACCTTAACCTTTTGCTTATTTGATTCTGTTACCCAACTGGGACTAGCCCGTTCTAGGGTGGACAGGATGTATAAGAATATATTAGAATACATCATCGGAATTAAGTCCACATATACTTACCTAGGTTGAACTAGACATACTTATCGTAATGACAAACTTTAAACTACAGAGTTAGTATACGATATACACATCTATCTACTTATATATAATACATTACTTTTATTCATTACATACTATGTCTATAAATAAATGATTAAATTACGTAAATACATAAATTACGTAAACTACCTTTCATAAATATCCAATAGGCCTACCTTGGTACAGGCATTGATTTTATTACACTATAAAATCAATGGTACAGGCGAGGCCCTAGTTATGATGGCTTCGTTATTAAAATAAATGTACTTTTTAAAGATTTAATACCGAAATTTGAATTTGAAGTTAGGTATATTACTTTAATATTTAGGTAAGTATTTTTAAAGTCTTTTATGTAATGATAAAAATGTAAAACACACCTAATCAATAAAAAACTTAGAGGTATCAATCATCGATTCGGATAATAATCAGAACATCCTGAATATAAAATAAATAGTATGTACTAGCAAAAATATGATTAGTAGTCCAAGATTAATAGATAATTACAATAAATAATAATAATAAACTGATTACTTCATAAGAAAAGGCGAGCTTATTGTCTACAAGCAATGTTATAGAGTTTACTTGTACTGATTTGCGATCATTATTTGCGCTAGTTACTAAGTTAACCTATATAATGAGTTTAAAAAATGCACAAAGAAATATATTTAACTCTTACAAAATGTGCCACACCAAAATAACCTATATGGACGCAGAGGTTTAAAAAGAAGGAGAATGGGAAGGTCTTTAAGCAAAAATATCCAAGCACTGGTAGATATTTGAAAAAAAGTTATTCTTCAGTGCTTCTTGATACAGCGCTCAAGTTACAGAGGTATTATTAAATGTGAATATATCTGCGAGTGCAAAATATTGAACAGTTTGTAGCTTATTTAAGTAACCAAACGTCTTTTGTGTTTGGGTGAGGCGCAATTTCGGAAAGAAAATGTTATTCGAGTTTCTCGTATTGTGGGAGTCTGGGCTAAATGGGGAGGCGAAATGGCTCTTCCTATTTCGCTCCAGCCCAGAAGTATTCCTCTTTGCATAAATAAGTCAGGCATCTTAAGATACATTCCGTCTTTAGAGTTATTATCAGATATTTTTTTAAAGTAGGGACACAGAGGGTGCTTTTGGAAATATCAGCGATCGATCTGGCTGCTTGCTTCTGTAATAAAAACACTCTTGAGCTATCAATAGCATTTTTCACACAATAGAAGATCATATGATATCATTGATTGGAAAAGATCTTGGTAAGCTAATATTGCAGCAGATTCAGTTACTATAAAATTATTTTTTCTAATACCGTAAATTGCGGATTCCAATGTATTTACTACAAAGGTCATCGATACGAGTTCCCCAGCTAAGATAGTCGTCTATTGTACCGCAAAGAAATTTTGCTTCTGTGTATGCTTTTATCTAATGAAGTGTTCATATTGGATGATTAAATTTATTAACGAAAACGGAAAAGGCATACTAAATAACAATAAATAACATTATACATTAATATTATCACTGACAACCCTAGTGTTCCGGGCGACGCACCGCGTCGAATTTATATCTGCGACGCTCCTTAGTGAAGCTTTTGTTTACATTTATTTATCGTGTCTAAGTCGAGCTAGACTTGCCGTTATATAGTCGGCAGTCCCGGGTCGAACGTACGACTAGACCGGCCCGTGTGTGCGCAGCTGCAGTCCCCGTGGCCCGGCGGCGGCGGCCTGGACGAGATCCGCACGGCCATCCGGCAGCTGACGCTGCGGTCGCGCGCGAGCACCACCAGCACGGCGACCAGCACGTGCACCACGACCAGTTGCTCGGAGGGCGGCGGCGGCGCCGGCGGCGCGACCGGCGCGGGCGCGGCCGGCGCCGGCAGCCCCTCGCGCCGGCGCCGGCAGCCGCTGGCGCGCCACCCCTCGCTCGACACCGTCTGCACCAACGTCACCAGCGCCGACGAGTTCGTCTGGGTCGACTCTCATAACAGGTATGGCGTGCGTAAATCTACCTCCATGGTGCGCACATTCTTTACGTACCTCGGGGGACTACCCGACGCGCGTAAAAGCGCTCATTTAGGGCGTTCGATGTGTCCAGCCCGCTGTCTCGACTTGAGGTTACTAATAACCGTAGTGGGGTGTCCGGGGTGATGTGGAGATGCGGAGAACAGCTGTTCGATTTGATGAAGCGTCGATTTGAGGACGCGTAGAGAAGCGTTGATCAGCTGGGGCGGCAGCGGGTGCGCGCGCGGCGGGGGGTGCAGCGTCCGCCGTTACTGTCGACGCGGGTCTGGACGCTTCGATTAGGCGAAGAACGACTGGACACACGGGCGAGGCCTACTTACTCGCGTTACCGATTCGACGCAGGGCTTCTCGAGATGGAGAGGCCAGCCGGCGGCGACTGCTAGCCAGGATCGGCGTTCGCAACCGCTCTACCGGCCAGTGCACAGGGCGACAAAAGCAGGACACACGCGCGTCCGCGCGACGCGAGCATATGGCGCGAGCAAAGGCGGGAGACTTGGGTAAGGCGTTGTATGCGGGAACGAGCCTCTCTTACTTAGCATAAGCTAAGCGAAGCCGCCGACGGAAGACAGACGGGCGGCGGTACCGTTCCTGTCCTATACAGCGGTCCCGAAGATTGGCCGGTCGCGTGTCCACTTTACGTTTCAGTTTCTTGAACGCGCCTGGCACTTTCAGAGTAGCGCCACGATCGACCGGCGCGATTTGTCGCAACCTTGCTGAAGTTCGACCGTACGCGCGCATTGTACACTCGAGCAAAATTGCACACGCGTAACCGGTCAATCGGCGAACTCTGAAATGGGCCGTATGACGGGTTGTACACGTTCAATCTATCATCAGTTCAATCCGTGACGTTGGTCAGACTGACGGGAAACTGATCGTTTATTGCGTTGACGGATGGACTTAACTCATGGATTTTGAAATATTTTTATGTTTTCTCTACACTTCATCAGTATGCCATCAACTTGCGGTGTCAACTACAACGGGCGAGCCCGTCACCACAGGACGTTTTAACGATTTTTTCGTTCTGTCGCCCTGCAGTGAACGTAGAAGACTTTGGACAGAACAATCCAACGTCCAGCTACGTCACAGCCCGCAAGAGACCAACGCCTTTACCGCGAGATAGCCAGTAATGTTACCTGGCGGGCCGACACTCGCGCCCTTGCTTCCAATTGTGACCAGATTTCTCCGGTCTCTCGATTGGTTCCGAGTTCGAGGTCGCTTGCGCGGTCCTCTCCCTTACGAAGCGGTGAAACGGTGTACGCCGAATCTATCGCGGACCAAGGCGTCCTTTTCCCTACTCTGAACCGGGATCGGATGGCCAATGGTCATTTCAAGAGCAGTCGCCGTAAGGTAGGCAACCACCCCCGCTCTATAGGAAACAATACAGTTCCCAGACTCCCCCGACTGTTAGTCGGAGAGCACAGTCGATTGGCTTGCGCCGCTCGGTGCGCAGACCGTCCAGGAGCGCCAGAGGTTTGATTCCCAAGGGAGACTGGTTGACCCAGTGTCCTACCTAGGTTCGCACCCCATGCGTGGAGGCCATAGGATGGGTGTTGACCCGTGAGTGTGACCGACCCTGAACACATGGGTCATCGTGGCCACCTCATCATGGGCCCGTTAGCTCCCAGCTCAGTATGCCATCAGTCAGATCATTATCAAGGTCACGGACTGAACTGATGCCAGAACCCTCAAGGTCACGTTCGCGACTTACGTCCTATAATTTGCACAGCCGCGTCCGTAAGCCGCGTCCATCAGTTGCGTCCGATAATATATGGGCTATCGATGAGTCACCGTGGCGGGTGGACGGTGACTCAATTCGCTCATCTTATAAACGGCTAAAAATCTCACCATTATAAATTCCAGTGCAGATACTTAATATAAAATTGCATTAAATGGTACGATTTTTTATTGCATTATTATTTATATAACGAAAGTTTACATAAGTTACATTCGCTAACTTTCTACAATTGTTTTTTTTAATGAATGCACATATAGTTATTGCAGTAGTCATTTTATTGCACATTTTGCAATATTAAATATATATTTTTATAGATTGGTGGAGTTACAACAACTACCATGGAGTGCATCGGACTTGCAAAGGGCGCTCCACCAAGGTCGCTGTAAAGATCACATGGTCAGGGTTTCCACTGAGACGGTGCCGAGACTTGGATATCTGCTGCAAAGGTATAATAATCTAGTAAATAGCCACACAAAAACAAGGTTTATTGAACCTTGTTTATTTTCTCGTAAAGAGTGTGCATGGTTTTTGTAATGACTGCTGAAAGCGTCAGTCGCTGGCAATCGTCCGACTATATGATCAGTGTCGGCCGGCGAGTGAAAAAGTGTAGTGAGGGGTTTTGCTGAGGGAAAGTGATTAAAAATGTATTTGTAAGCAATAGACTAATATCTACCCAAATGTGATCAGTATACTAATTGGCCTTTAGTTATTCAATATAGTTAATGCGAGGTGCCAGTTGAAACAATTTCAGAAGAAGATTTCCAGAAGTGTTGTTCACTATAGTGGAACCGCTGGGAGCGGTGTATGTATTACCAAGGGGACATTTATTTTGTATGAATAAATATATTTCTGCCGATTAAAGGTTTCATGATTTTTGAATAGACTTCTGACTTCTTCAGGGCACTTGTTCGAGTTGCGCGCGAAGCACATCGACTCTCGCAATCGTTTGGAATTTGCTCCAAACACGAAATCGCCGGAGCGTTGCGGATAGTCCTCTGTCCGTCTTTAGCAGATTCTTGCGTAAAGGTATGGACATTTATAATATAGGGAATTAGATTGCTTAATACTATAATACGTTTTGGCAACGCTTATGCGCCGACGACATGCAGGTGGCGCTATAATAACATTGATAATGCATGGTATTTTATAATTACCTTATTGATCATAAAAACCTATTCTTTGATCAATGATAACAAACAATAACACTCAATTATTAGTGCTCTCTATTCATTTTTATATAGGCTAATTACATAACAGAAATAATATGGAGATATTAGAAAGTCATCTATTAGTTTATTTGAACACTAAAGCGCTTAATTATTACGTATTGAAATCTGTATACAAAATTTAAAATTGACGTCTTAGGTAAATAATATTAAAACAATAAGAGCTATGATTTCAAATTTCGTTTGTTATTATATTATTATTTTATTTGATATAGGATAGGTACCATAGCGGCGTGTTTTGAAAGCCATCTATTGGGTTACAAACCACACGAGAAGATTAAACAATGAGTGACATCTACATATTGCTTTTAGTAGTAAAACACTAGCTGACAAACCGTCGTACGGCATTGAGCAATCTAATACCCTATATAGTCAATGGTATGGATAATGATCTTCTTAAGAGCGTTTTAAACAATATTTATTGTTTGTTTATTTGAATTTAAGGCCTGCCTTCGCGCCGGCACCATGTTCGCCGTATCTGGAGATACTGGGCTGCGACAAAGCAAATCGCAAAGAGCCGCCCTTCAACTGTCCGTCGGTCGATTCCAAAGGTGGATGGTCGACGTTAGACTCGGGCGTTTTATTCACGAGTGAGTTCTATAGAATTTGTTACAGTACAGTTCGATCCGAATTTTCACCGATTTTATGAATTACAGATATGCTGCTATTTATCTATGCGCCGGTATGGAAACACTCCTAGAAGAAATACTCCTGCAATGTCTCCCATCGGAAGCGAGCACATATTTAACCCCTTCAATTTTAGAGCACGCTATCGCAGCGTCTGGTGATTTGTGGGGTTTGCTGCAGCCATACGCTCATCTGAATGCTGGACGAGTCGCTTCAGGTATAATATATATTTTAAAGATAATAACACTAGTCAACAGCCACTTTGCATCTGGGATGTCATAGGGTAAAGGTTGGTAATTCGGTGATATCGGTAATAATGTGATAAATTGTTTGAAATGGTTCTATATATAACCACGCGAGACCGCGGCGTTTATGATTAGGCTCGTTGCATTCGAGTGAGAAAGGACGAATACAACGGTCCTAATCACAAACGGCGCGGTCTCGCGGCGTAATATATAGAACCATTTCAAACAAATTATCACAGTATTACCGATATCACCGAATTACCAACCTTTACCCTATATCAATTAGTACGTATTTTGGTGTGTAGAATCCGAATCTACCGTTGAAAATATTCTAGCACATAGCATATCGTCGTCTTACAATTATAGATGATGGCATACTTGAGATACAATAATTATAAATGACGTCGTCTTACAATTATAGATGATGGCATACTTTTATGGCATACTTGAGATAAGTATGCCAGAAAATGTTAAAATATCAACTCTATAAAAACCAGATAACTGAAATTCCGCCGTCCTTAGGAGTTAACGGTGGTTGATAAGTTGAAAATCAGCTCCAGCTATTATACTAAAAATCGATATGTAGACTTATCTAGCTGAAAGTTCGCAGCACTGTCTGCTATCGTAGCGCAAGAATTCGATATCTCCACTTACCTAGTTTTAGGTTAGTATTTAGGTCCACTTATTCGTTTCCACAAATATAAAATGGTGGATGAGTTGAAACTTAAAAAAAACATTCAAACGCGTTTATCTCTGAACTACTAAATTTCAGTTATCGAGTTATAATTGTAAGGTTTACCATATGTTGCTGGATAGAAAAATGTGGAAAACACTTATTGTTGAGAAAGATAAAATCATTTTGAATCCGCTTCATGTCGAGTTAGCCTTATGAAGAACTTTGTAAAACCTCTGGATAAACGAGGTCAAGATTTCAAACATTTGAAAGAAAAGTTTCCCAAATTGAGTCAAGGAAAAATGAAGATATGTATATTTAAAGGGCCGTAATTTTATATGAAAATTATTAAAGAACCAACCAAACTCACAAATATCGAATTAGCTGCTTGGTCCTCTTTTAATGCAATTGTGAAGGGCCTTTTGGGCAACATAAAAGATGATAACTTTGTTTCCACTGTGAATCGCCTGTTGGACAGCTATACGAATATAGGGTGTAGAAGGGCGCTTAAAATTCATTTTTTACATTGCTAGTTTGATTTCTCCCCGGAAAATTTGGGAGCCGTAAGGGATGAGCAGGGTAAACATTTTTACCAAGACATCCTTTCGATGAAGCACCGGTATCAAGGTCACTTCACGGTGGGCTTCTACTGCTGGGGTCTAGTTAAAGAGAGTGATGAGACGGCAAACAAAAGAGGAGCATCGTTGTCTCGCTTTTCGAATACCAAAGAAGATCAAACTTGAAAATATGTTTTTAACTAATCTAGACCTATTGGCATCATATCCTATATACTCATACAATGAAATTAAGGTCTAAAGTTTTGAATATGTATTTATTGTTTGTTTTAATACTTATTTTGATTATGCTGTGTATCTAGGAAATATGTGACGTGGTAGAGAAAAAAGTGATTTTACCAGTGAATTCAGCACCCCAAAATTAGGTTAATCCACCCATTTAAAAAGCAGATGCAGAAAAAAGTTTAAACGTGTTGACTAGTGTAATTATATCAATTAATAATTAACCATTTAACTCTAGTTATCTATTTGCAGGAGCTTTGTCAATGCCACGGTGGGCATCATTAAGCTCTATCGGATCAGGCGGTTCGACTAATTCCAATACAAACTCAGGAAACGAACCTTCCGGAAGTGGCAACAATTCCACTCACCAAGTTTCCAGTCCGAGCGGTAATCAATCTCTAGGAAATGTCTCCAACGGTTCAGGTTACAATAATAACTTATATCTCCAATGTATATTAGAGAGTTTCATCGATAATATTATTGTTTATTATATAAATACATAGGTGCAGTATCGAGAGCGTCAACGAGCGCGGGCTCAGTCGGCTCGATGACAGATTCTTGTCTGCTGACGACTTGCGTCGGAACTGTTGCCGAATTACGAGAATTACTGACGAGAGTGCCGCATTCTCCGCCGTTGACGACCGCCGCCATCAACGCGCTCTTCTATTTCATGAGATGCTCGCAGGTGCGTTTCTACGTTTGGCGTCTAGATGAAATCTGAATTATCCGCAACTTTAAAAATCAAATTGAGTTAGATTTATTTATCGGAAGAAATGCGATGTAGTGGTGCTACATACGCAGTGTCACCAAAATCACAGCAAACACAGCCGAAAGCATGTACTACCAGCCGAATCAAAGGTCGAAGGAAAGACGAGCCTTGATCCGTCGTTATGCGATTCGGGCAACCGAAGCGCCCAAACCAGCCATCGCAAAATAATCTTGCTACGCTTTCAGCGGTTATGTCGTGGATCGGGAAACATTCTGACCTCTTTGTTGCTCTGCCAATTATTGTAAGTAGATATCGCAGCCCGTTTGGGATTCCCATTGGGCCGACGTTATCGATATGCTCGTGCTCGAATCTCTCTACCTCCAGGTGCTCAGCGACGTGCGAGTGTATGTTTGTTTTTGCTCGCTGGCGTAATATGCAATATTTTGCTTAGCCCTAAAAAACTAGTCGCTAGCCAGCAGCAAAACTTTCCGCTAAAATCTTCCTTGTTGTCCGTTCTCCGGGGTTGATCAAGCTACGGACTAACTCGGTCGCCGTTTTTCTGAATAGTGGTGTACCGCTGCCGTGCTCCGCTACCAGTTCGATCGATAGATGTGCCTCCTTCCGCCGATATTCTAACTCTCTACTCCGCTGTTGTTGTTTCGCTACTTCCTCGTAAGATAGTCTGGTCGTTCCCGAGATTTGTTCGGCCCTGAATAAGGCATAGGCTACTATATTATCTTTTCCGAGCAAGTACTCAATGCTGACGCGAATTGTGCGATGTATGCCGTGTGTCGAATCCGCACGTGGCTCTCTCCTGAGCGGTCCGGGTCGTGCGAAAACCGGCGGTTGAAGAAGTTTGCTTCTGTTGCCTAGCCAGTGATTGAGATGCTGAAAGGCTTGGAAACTCTGTGAAAATTCAGTAGAAAGGCTACTCGTCCAACCTGCCGTAACGGTTGTTGTCCTATTGTTCGTTTTGTCTATTAATTTTTGCCGTGGAGGTTGATTAACAGCTCGTGGTGTTGGAGGAATTCTGCCCCGATAATGTGCTATCTCACGACCGCCTCGTTGAAGATTTCTTTAAATGGTATTTGAAGTCCTTTATTCAAGGTCCGTCTCCCATATGTTTTTATGGGTGTGTCATTAGTTGCGTAAGTGCTGAGCTGTTTCGCCTTGCTGGAATGGCGCTTACAATAGCCTCCGAATCTATAAGGTAACGTTTTTCTGTCGATCGGTCTGTAACGTACAGGCGATTTGATGTTTCGACTTTTTTATCTGCTGCGGAGGTGCACGGAGGTTGACATTAAATTGCTCCTAGGCCGAGCTTCCAGTGGTAGTAGCAAGCTGACCTTTCCCGTGTCCGTATTTCTTCTCCCGTTGCTCGGCCTTCTGTGCTCGGCCAGATTCCCGTGTCTAGGTCTGCAATGTGCCTGGTTAATCGTTGCAGCTGTGCCTCGAGCCTGGCGATCACCTCGATTAGTTTGGCGGTAATTTGTTTCACGATGTTGCTTTGAACCGCGTATATTTGTTTCGGCCTTCCCGAAATTCTATCCGCCATCCTGGCCAGTGCGCTGAGGTCCCACTTGCTGATTGTGAGGATGGATTGACACAAAGGTTGTAGATGCCCTAGCCGCATCATCTTCAATGTTCTGGTATCTTGCCCCGGTTCTTCATTCATCTCAGTAGTTAGGATAGCTTGCTATCTCGTAGCTCTGTATCGTGTAGCAATCTGCTTAGTTGTCGCTCCTGGTGTCCTCGTAGGTGCTTATAATGCGGACTTTGAGTGTCTCTTACAGTCGCCAGGTTGGTGGCTCGAGGACTATGTAGCTGACTTCATGCATTGAGGCTGGGATATTTCCAGATTGAATTTCTCGAGGTCGCTTTTTTGTCGTTTGCCCACCCGATTCCGGCGACTCGGGCTAAAATCGCTCGCACTGGATAGAGGAGAGTCACCGATCGAGATCCCTCACTACAAAAGAGAGGCGTTCGCAGTTGGAGCATACGAGTGCGGGCGCGGGCGCCGCAGGTGCGGGGGCGGGCGGCGGCGGCGCTGGCGGCGTGCAGGAGCTGTGGTACGAGCGCGCGTACGGCGTGCTGCCGCCGCTCGTGGAGTGGACGCGCGTCGCCGCCGCGCACGCCGACCAACGAGCCGCCGCCGCCGCCGACGCCGACGACGTGCTGCAGGCCGCCAGGCTGCTGCTGCCGGGAGTCGACTGTCCGCCTCGTCCGATAAGGTCTCTCCGATATTTTACAATGTCCTCCCGCTCGACCTCTAACGCCGGAAGCGGTCCGACGACATCGACGCGAACGCTGCGTCGCGGCGTCGATCGACCCGGCCGCGCCGGTTCGAACTTCCGAGCGATTATGACCTCCGACTTTTAGCTAAACTCGGGTTTTGGGTTGCAGCGCGGAGGAATCGCCGTCCGGTCGGAGGGGAGCGGGCGCGGAGGAGGGCGCGTGGGCGTCGCTGGCGCTCGCGCAGCGGCTGCTGGCGGCGGGGCGGCCGGAGCTGGTGGCGACGGCGCGCGCGCTGCTGCCCGCCGCCGGCCTCGACGCCGCAGACCACCGCGGCCTCACGGCGCTCATGCGCGCCGCCGCCGCCGCCGACGAACAAGCCACAGCGGTGAGACCTGCCTCGCTCGGTTTTATCGGCAAAAAATATTAAAGCGAGTCGAAGAGTGCATATTTTGATTCGGACGAGCGGCTATCGTCTGACCTCGGTTCGTATTGTAGATGCTCCTGGAAGCGGGCGCGGATCCGAACGTGGAGACGCCGGGCTGCGGCGGCGCGGCGGCGCCGGGCGCGCGCGGGCCGGCGGCGGCGGGCGCGGCGGCGGCGTGGTGGGGCGGCACGGCGGGCTGGACGGCGCTGGTGTACGCGGCGGCGGCGGGCGGCAGCGGCGCGCGCGCCGTCGCCGCGCTGCTGCTGCGCGCCGGAGCGCGCGTCGAGGGCGCCGCCGGAGGCGCCGACGACAAGTGCACGCTCACGCCGCTGCAGGTGAGCGCGAAAACGCCAACGTAACGGTCGAGGTGCCGAACGCGCCGTAAGAAAGTAATAATAGACGTATGCGGATTCTGCATTGATAGGTAAAATTTTCGGGTACAACGTGAAATACATCAGGACTTAGGGCGTCCGAACTGCAAGGACTGCATGGCTAAGATTTCCGCTTGGAAACCAAACGAGTTTGGCAGCAGGAATTTTAATCTTCAATCTTTATTGGCAAGGTTTTCACTCACACGACCGATTATGAAACATTTCCTGAAATAATATTCAGGTACCTGATATCATTTCGTGTTTCATGTATATCATGTCATGTTTTAACATTTCCGATGCATATGACATCGATCAGTGTCCTATGATCCTGTATACCAAAAAATATGCAGAGCTTTTTTTTATTTATTTTTTTTTTCATTTTTTTATTTTTCTTTTATTTAGGTAAAAATCAGTCATAAACAATTGTTTTAACAAATACACTTGAAGAAATATTTTCGGGAAACATACAGCGCTTCATTAATAATGACTAATTAGTCTTACTTAGATAATTACCTTAATACAGTGTTTCGCTGGCCGATTAATTGTTTCCTACATTATTTCGAAGGTAAATCGGTAACAATCTGCTATGGGCCCATTTCGGTCACAACGACTTCCTCCATGGAATGTCCTCAGATTCCTATGCTTGGTACCACGCTTTGGAACGACATACGGGACCTTTCGCCCCAGGAGGATTGCAGTATTAACGCATACGCGGACGATGTGTTCCTTCTGGGATAAGATATAGCCGAACTGAGTTGCTACGTCGCTGGACTTTATCCTCACGCGGGGTGGGTGGAACAAACGGACTATCTTCGCTTTCTGCCGGAGAGACAGGTGTTTTTTTTGAAGAACCGTCTCAAGCGCAACACCAATTACATGAGCAATGCCCCGATTTCCTTCATCGACTCTGTTTGTTATCTCATCATGCTCCTGCAGGTTGATTTTATAACTTCAGCGACTATTGCCTTCGCTCTTGCGCTGATTTACCGAACTATAAACGGATTTAGTTCGGTAAATCAATGTGAAAGCGAAAGCAATGGTTCTCTATTGCTAGGCAATAGTTCGCTAAAGTTTTAAAATTACTCTGCTGGAGTCACATGCACTTCAAAATGATATCCGACTTAAGGAGACACATCGGATATCCGATGCAAGGAGAGTCGAATATATTTTTAATCCCGACGGTTCGGACCTCTCGGTACTCCAGATGCGCGTCTCGCTCGCGGGCGGTGGAGACTTTCTCGAAGCGGTAAAAGTATCTACCGACATTAAAACAAAAAAGCGGGCGCGTTGTAGTCGCGAAATCGTCGACCGGCGAGTCGGCGGTGGGCCGAGGCAGGTCGCGTCGAGCGCGATGCGTATTCGGGGGGCGCAACCCGGGGGGCGGACGGGCGCGCCGGCCGGGCGTTGCGGGGAGCGAGCGTTGCAGCGTGCGTTGCAGCGTGGCGCGTTGCAGGTGGCGTGCGGCAGCGGCAACGCGGAGGTGGTGCAGCTGCTGGTGGCGCACGGCGCGCACCCGTTCCTGTCCACGCTGCTGAAGGAGCCGCTGTGCTACGCCGGCCCGGCGCAGCGCGGCTGCTGCAGCGCCGTGGCGGTGTGCTGCGCGCACGGGCGGCGCGGCTGCCTGCGCGCGCTGCTGGCGCGGCCCGCGCGGCCGCCCGCCACGCGCGACGTGCTGTCGCTCGAGGAGATGCTGGCCGAGGGCTCCCCCGAGCGGCCCGACGACTCGCCCGACGCCGACGCCGACCCGCGCGCGCCCAAGTTCACCAAGTCGCAGCTGAGGGCTCTGCAGGAGGCCATGTACCACGCGGCCGAAACCAATCACTTAGGTGAGCCCGATGCGGTCATCGCCGCGCCGATTTTATATAGCGACTTTCGGGAATCGTCGATTCGAGTCCTCTCATATTACCGAAATTAAATATTTCGTTAAACCTTTCGTTGAAAACATTCGATCGTTTGTCGAAAATATATTACAATAAAATTTTAGGTAATAAATATAATTTTAAGCATAAGCGTTTGAGAAATAACATAGACGTATTATAAGTGCGCATATAATACAAAACCCTAACGAAACAAGAAATATAAAAAAAAAATATTTCGCATACTCTCTCCGTTCCATTAGACATATGGACCTAATTTTTGTTCGACATAAAAAATACGAAATTTACAGCATTGGCGATGCTCCCTGGCTAGGTGTTCTATATTGTTGTAGGTATATCTCGAACGCATCAGTTTATATTTCTGTTAATGTATAGTTGATGAAATCTTATTTGACAAAAATGTCCTTAAGAACGAGGCGTTGATAATCATGTCCTAACTGAAGATTAACCGCCTATTTCGCGGCTACAATAGTCGGAATAAATTGTCTTTATCTGTTAACGATATTTAAAAATAACACGGGGAATTCGCTTACCCATCTAACTGTGTGCACGTAATTTTGACAGCTCTTCTAAACAACTGTATATTAATATATAATAGCCAGTGACATTTCTTCGTCGACTTACCAAATTCGATATAAACTTGTGGAGGACAACACTGTGAAAAATTTTCAAAATTGGTTGAGGGATTGGTGAGATATTTTGATTCAAAAAATTCAGAAACTGCTAATTCAATTATTCATTTACGCATATCCACAAAAACGGTCACTCCCGACCGCTACCGCCGAACGATCAGGAGCGGCCACTGTCAGCGGTCATTTGATTGGATGACGCAAATCGGCCGTATCACTGACAGCTAGGGTAGTTCACTGTACGATTATCTAAGAAGCGCCATCGATAAATAAACAAACTATCGTATCTGCCAACCTTCATACTTAATAAAGGGTAATTTTAAAATGGCGATCTTCTGTAAGGCCTGCAATGAGGAGCTAGACAGAGAGGAAGCATTAATATGCTTATCTTGCAAGAAAGAATATCACTACGCTTGTGCTGGGAAAAGCCATGAAAATTTCAAAAAAATGGCCTCTGAAACTAAACTATCCTGGAAATGTTGTAAAGCCAAGAAGAACTCGTCGTCTTCGTCTTCAACGGATGATCAAATTATGGCTCTGGACCAACTCCGAAAGGATCTATGCACACAGTTTCAGAAGTCGCATAATGACGTTATGCAAAAACTGGACGCCCTTGTAAATAAGGTCAATCAGGTAAATAACGACCACGAAGAAATCATGAAAAGCATTAAATTTCTAAATGAAAACTATGATGACATGAGGACTAGAATCAAGGTGTGTGAATCGTTAACACCCAAGATAGGAATCCTGGAAAAACAAAATGCCGATCTACGTCATAAACTGGAATTCCTCGAATACAAGATGGATGAGAAAGACCAGAAGATAAATGAAACAAAAGTGGAAATTAGAGGAATACCTGCTCTTCAACAACACAATCATCGTTTGATCGTAACGCAAATTGCGTCAAAAATCGGATTAGAAATACAAGAATACGATTTAATTTCGACATCACTGCTGGAGGCCCGTGGATCGGGAATAGAGAGTGGCACTAATAGCGGCCCACCACGGCCCACATCCAACAAATCAAACGCTAATCGCTTCATTCAAGTCATCCCGTATAAGAAATGATTTTTTAGATGCATCTAAGAAATATAACAAGGCGAAACGATCAAATGATCAAAAAATAAACACCCACGATATTGGTATGTCCGTTAAGCATCCTATATACATTCAAGAAGCTCTTACTCCTCTACGGCGCTATATACATCTACAGGCGAGGAAATTAAGTAGAAATAAAAATTACAAATACATATATTTGGCTAAAGAATGGAATCACTATGGTAAAGAAAGACGAAGATAGCCGCGTACTGATGATCAAATATTTAACTTCTCTTGAAAATATTTTGTGAAGGGGGTATGCCCGTACTACAGGTAGTTTTAGTTCTTTATTGTTAGGATACACTTATATGTCTATGGCGTTCACTAATTTTATTTTTATTTTTATTAATAATTAGTAACTTCCTATACTGCAACCAAGTAATTTTATACATCAATTATTTTAATATCATATTTTTATATAGTTGCTATTACTTCACCATGAAAATCAACTCTTTTTGTATCGCTAGCTTATATTACAATTATAAAATATTTATATTATTTCATCTCTCTGTAATTGTCACCATTAATTTGGCTACATTATTAGGCTGTTTAACTGTGATAAGTTTAATTATAACTACACACTGCCTTTATATATATATTTTTATTATAATGTCGGACTTTTTCACATTTTTATTTATATTGGGATATTTTACAAACTTTTTAATATTGAATTATTATAAAACTACTTATTTAAACGCGATTTGCGATAATTTTGGTAGTATTTACATCTGCTTAATTTGTAATAACATATCATACTTTTACGACAATTATAAAATAAATTATGGTATTTTAACTATATTAATAATCATTATGTCTGTATATTTATTACATTTCATTTTTTAAATTTTGTATATGATTTGCCAATATTGTAACCTACCTGTATGTTTATTATGTTTATTATATTTATTAATTTTAATGTTTACTAATTTTTGCCCTTATGGCAAACTATGTGTATGTTTATTATTCTTAGTATATTTAGTAAACATAATGTTGACGATTATCTGCCGAAATGGCGACTTTGTTGTATTCTTATTTTGTTTATCCTATTCAGGAACTTTAATGCAGACTATTATTTGCAATTATTATAACCTCTATGTATGTTTATTATTTTTAGTAATAGTGACTATTATTTTCCAGTACTGTACTCTGTTTATTTTCAAATCCGATAATTTTACAATGATATACGCTACCAATATTGCGGATAAAGTCTTGCAAAGTCTCAAAAGACAGACAAAACTCGCTCTAACTAACAACGCTTATTGCTGCTACAGGCGCGGCTAACCTCGATGAATATCTAATACCTTACTCCCCAGCGACGCTGCAGTTACCCACCTGGGAATGCCAAAAGGTGCTGCAAGACCAAGGTATTAAAATACTTAACCTTAATATTAGAAGTATCAACAAAAATTTTGATAAACTAATCATATTACTAAGTTTGCTTGATACCGAGTTTGATTTAATCATCCTGACGGAATGCTGGATAAAGAAAAATATTCCCACTCAACAACTTGATAATTATGTTATGCATTACACTCTACATAATCAAAATCAAAACGATGGCGTCGTCATTTTTTCGAATAAGAAAAACAATGTTAAAATTGAAGAAATAAAAATAACCACAGCAAATTGTCTGAAGGCTACTTTAAATGATAAAAATACAGTATTTGCCATTTATAGATCCCCTACAAATCCTATAAAACCATTTATTGCATCCCTTGCGGATGCTCTAGAAACCTACAAAGGCCTTGAATATATTCTTGGAGGAGATATAAATATTAATATTCTCGATCAAAATAATCTAGTCAATGAATATCTCTGTATGCTTGCAGAATTTGGAATGATATCCTTAATTAACATGCCTACACGACAGCGGTCATGTCTCGACCACTTTTTTACTTCGACTAAAAATAATACATTAGGCATAATATGTCTCAGTGAGCTAACTGACCACTTTCCGACTATTTTGGTAACTAAAACAGATCTTCAAAGTCAAAACATAATTAATAGTCAGATTTTAGTTACAAATTATGACAGTTTATACGCAGATATTACAGACATTGACTGGAATCCTTTATTTAGAATATCTGATTCAAATGAAGCAACTGAATTTTTCGTAAATACAATAAAAAAATTGGTCAACAAAAATACAAAAGAGAAACTCGTGCCCCATTGTCAGAGAAAACTTAAACCATGGATTACCCCAGGACTCCTAAGAAGTATTAAACGCAGAGACAAACTTCATAACAAAGTCAAATTAAATCTCGGCAATAGCATATTGAAGCATGAATATCTGAAATATAGAAATCTTTGCAAAAACATAATAAATAGAACTAAAGAAATGTACTACAAAAAGGAATTTGAGGAAAATGCTGGTAACTCAAAAAAAACATGGCAGTTAATAAATGATTTGACTTATCGGAAAAAGTCCAAACCATCAGAGCTGCAAGAAGTCAATATTAATGGACAGAAAGTGTCAATAAATAAGCATAACAAAAAACATATTGCGGACTACTTTAATGATTACTTCTCCAATATAGGACCGAAAATGGCAGAAAAAACTCTAGAATTGTTAAATACGACTGAAATTAAACTTTCCCTTGAAGCATGTGTTGCAAATACTCCAACAGAAACCCTTTTTCTAAAACCAACGGACCCCGAAGAAATAAAAAGTATAATAAAAAACCTTAAAGATAAAAAATCAACCGGCAACGACGGAATTTCTTCTAAAATTTTCAAAGAGTGCAGCGAGACTTTATTGTTACCTCTAACTTTTATTACAAATCTAAGTATATCTACTGGGGTTTTTCCTCAGTGTCTAAAGAAAGCGGTGGTTAACCCTATCTTTAAAGGTGGGGAGATTAATGAAGTAAATTGCTATAGACCAATTAGTTTGCTAAATACACTATCAAAAATACTCGAACTTACGATCAAATCCCGTTTAATGAGCTTCTTAAACAAGCACAACTTATTAGCTTCCACTCAATATGGTTTTCGGTCGGGTAAATCCACCCAAGACGCCATTGCTTTTCTGACCCAGAATATAGTGAAGACTCTTGATGAGGGAGATAAATGTCTTGTCGTTTTTCTAGACCTTTGTAAAGCATTTGACACGGTATCGCATGCTATATTACTAAAAAAGTTACAAAAATGTGGGGTCTGTGGTATTGCCCTGAAATGGTTTACCGACTACCTTTGTGAAAGAACGCAAGTTACAAAGCTTAACGGGATTGTTAGCGATGACAGGATTATCAGATATGGGGTACCTCAAGGGAGTGTCCTAGGCCCAATTTTATTTATAATCTATATTAACGATCTAACAAATGTGGCATTAGATGGAGGGAAAGCAATCTTGTATGCTGATGATACTGCATTAATCTTCCGGAATAACACATGGCCAAGTGTATATAAAAATGCTGAAAAGGGTCTCGCAAATATAAATCTTTGGCTAAAGAACAATCTTCTAACACTAAATAGTGATAAAACAAATTATATGACCTTTACGATCACTGACAAAAAGGATTTCGCACACACAGGAATCAAGAGTCATATATGCAAATCATTTGAGAACACTCCTTTAACAAGCACACGCTGTAACTGCCAAATTATTAAACACAAATACCAGGTGAAATACCTAGGCATAACCTTTGACAATAACCTAAAGTGGGATCCTCACGTACTTATTACTGCGGGTAAAATCAGGAAGCTGATTTTTGCTTTTAAGGCCCTTAGAAATGTTCTACCGTTAAGAAGCCTCATTAAAGTCTACTACGCGCTAGCCCACAGCACGATTACGTATGGAATATTAGGATGGGGGGGTTCTAAAGATTCGGCGTTAGATCCGCTTGTTAAAGCGCAAAAAGCTCTCCTGAGGGTCATGTCCAGAAAGCCACATCGATATCCAACAAACGAACTACTAAAAGAGCTGAGACTTTTGGACGTTAGACAGATTTATGCAAAAGTAACCCTACTTTATTATCTCAACAATCCGCACACACACAACATCACTGACCACAAGATTCTAACTAGAGGTTGCGCGTCAGAAAAACATGTAATTAAAAAAACCAAAACTAAATTTGCGCAAAGGCACTTTAGTTGTGTAGCTCCTAAACTCCACAATTACTTTCAGGATAAGTTAAAACAATGCAAAAGCTTACATATGAAAAAGGGAAAACTTACTTTGTGGCTGTTTGAGACCGGCAGGGAAAAGGTAGCTGAAATTATTACACATATCCTCGTTTAAAACGACGTTATCAATTTAATTTAATATTACAAATATATATTACTAATAAATACGTGTATGTAAATGCAAATGTATGTATGTAAATAATAATAGTATGTAAATAATACAAGTAGGTAAATGTATATATTTATATATAAATGAGAATAATATATGTATAATGTTTAATATTATATAAACATGTAAAATATCACCATAGTTCTATAATTGCAGTATAAAATTACGTGCGCATCTCAATTTAAAAGAAAAGAATCTACCCTAGTACGGGCATTAACCTAGTTGGGTAGTTTTTAAGACATAATTTTTGTACTACTTTCTCTTAAATAAAGCATTATTATTATTATTAAAAAATTAAAATAATCAAGATGGATGAGCCCACATTTTTCTTGCACTGAAAAATAAGTAGCAGAAAAATATTGTAACTATTATTTATATTTTGGCATTGA
Organism: Micropterix aruncella; assembly: GCA_944548615.1. Lineage (NCBI taxonomy): Eukaryota > Metazoa > Arthropoda > Insecta > Lepidoptera > Micropterigidae > Micropterix > Micropterix aruncella. The sequence continues at coordinate 3,673,205 of OX155950.1, forward strand.
TAGTGGGACAATGTATTTAGCTCTTGACTCTATAGCAAAATTTTAGCTTCTGACTCTGTTGAACTAGTCTTGCTGATCAAGAAAGCGGCCAGTAAATGAAATCAAACAATTAACTCAAATATTACAAATAATACATCTATGTAATTATTTATAAGTTCTGGAATTTAGGGTTTAGGGAGTAGTAAAAATATCTTCCGAAAGCTTCTCTTCTTGCGCTCTTTATTTTATATTTAAATTCTTTCTTGATATTTTTAACTTGAAGAGTACATCATCATCAGGAACATGCTGAACATCCCAAGACTTTCTCCCAAAAATGGGGGTAGTGTTCTTCTTTAACAACTTTCTTTTTACATACTTTATATTTATGTAATATTACTTATTTAAAAGTAATTTCTTGTATATTGTATTTAATTTTTGATATTCATATTTACTTGCAATTTTACAAATTCCTGAAAATTTTACATAAAAGTCGTGCTAACTTTAGAGGTGACACTGAATAGTATCCTGACAAAGTATCCGTGAGCTTAGTGATACTGTACAGATTATTTTTGCAGAAAAGTTTGAAAAGTCCTTATATCTCATAATAATAATAATAATAAGCTTATTGCCTAAAAGCAATATATATCATGTGTTTGTGCTCGTGTCATCCTTTACATTCCATTTTTTTTCTTTTATTTTAGAGTGTTTCAAATACTCTAGCATCAACACTTAAGTTCGGTCTCGCTGCGTGAGGTAGTATGAGGCTCCTACATACCTACTATGAGGCTCCCATAGTAGGTATGTGTTGCTGTTTTCCCATTTTTTTCAAGCTATGCGAGGAATCCCAGTATCCTAAAGTTAGTTATGAGGAAATTTCCCACGTATGTTAAATAGATTGATGATTTTATTATTTCATCCGTTTCTTGTTTACAGATATAACATTAGAATTAAGAGCACTAGGAGTCGGATGGAGTTTACATGCTTGGATGCTGTCTTTAGCGGCCGCAGCGGACGCGAGAGCCGATTGTGTGATAGACCAACTGCTACAAGATTTCTTACAAGTGAGTACAAGCAAATTGTCCTTTTTTCTATTGCCTCTTCATCGTATCACCATTGATTATATAGCGTATTAGATTGCTCAATGCAGTACTACGATTTGGTGGCCAGGATTTTACTACACAATGCAACATATTCCCTTACGTTCAATATGGCGGCATTTGTGGTATAACAGTATGGCGGCGGACTTTAGATGGCGTTCTAAACATGCCTATATGGTATACTATCTCAAAATAAAAAGATAATATAATAAGAAATTTTAATATGATATAAATAATCATGTCAAATTTTAATTTGGTATACAGGCTTCAATATGTAATAATTACACCCTTTATTGTAGGTACAGATAGACTATTAAATGGCATTCTATCTCCGTATTATTTCCGTGATGTAATCTGCCTGTATATAAAATGCAATAGATGGCACTAATAATTGAATGTTATCATTGGTTACATTATTGAGTTTTTATAATCAATCAATAAAGAAACCATTCATTATCAATGTTAATTTAGATAGTCAAATAAATTGCTATTATTTTTGCCATCAATGCTATCAGCATCACCTCCATTACACTGATGCAGACGGGTTGCCAAATCGTACTATGGAGTACGATTGGCAACCCGTCTATCGTACTCATGTTTTCCATCGAAAGCTAGATAAACGACCACGAAGCCAGCAACACAGAACTACAAGATCATCTGCAGGTTTGAATTATGCCGTTCCCCGAGTTAATTCTTCATTTGCCTATAGACATTCAACTATATATCACCCAAAATATTTAACCGTCTTGATAACAACATAAAAGAATTCGAAAGTACTATTTTATTAAATAAAAAAATAAAAAAATGGCTTCTTGACGACATAGGTCGTCCAAGGATAGAGAACAAAGTTCTGCAAATCATCTGTTAAAAAATAATGTGCCTGCATGTAAAATATAAGATAATAAACATAATTTAATACAATCTAATATAATACAAAGGAATAATACTAAAATATATTTAGATTGTTTTATTTATGTGTGTGTATGTATGTATATGTATGTATGTGTATATGTATGTACATGAGTACCAACGTCAGATAGGTATGCTTCTCCACCCAAGTCAGACAATAAGTCGTATGCCCAGATACAGGCTATATTCGCCCTAGTTGGGTTTGCGCTGAGCATAGTCATGTGTTTGTGGGTCGTTGTTTACTTCGCACCATTACTTGGTATGACCTTTTTTATGTATTTCCACATTATGTTTGAAATTATTAAATAAATAAATAAATATAATAAATATATCACTCACAATATCACTCAAACTACGCAAAAAATACCTTCTTCAGACGCTCTTGCATGTGTTATAATAAAGTTTTGAACGACATAGATATATTCTCAGTGTCATTAATTACTTTTAGGAAACAATTGAGTGATTTGTTGTTGCATTAGTTTTAGTTTACAGTTAATAATTTAGGTAGGGTACTCGTACTAAATGAAAACAGTTCGATCCGACTAGACATTTATATTGTTGTGGCTACATTTACAAGTTTTGTTAAAATTAATGGTAATGTAGGTCTATTTGTTTAAGTGTATTTGTAAAAACATTTGTTTATGACTGTTTTTTACCTAAATAAAAAAAAAAAAAAAAAAAAAATATATTTATTAGTCCATATTGATTATTATATTAAATTATGCTTTTTTTCAGGTCTGTCCCCCGGATGACAGTCACTATGGAAGAGCATTTGTACATGACTGCTTGCCCTTATTGTTCAATATTTTTAGGTATAGTAAGGTCAGTACAAACAGAAAGAGGTTTTATTTTTTTTTGTTACTACATTAAATATATCTTTAAACTTGCAGAAAGAGGGAACCATATTATTATTAGCCGATATATTTTGTACCTGCTACGGTTGGGAAGCTATCAAACCAATAAGAGAACCGGCTCCTGCTCAGAACAATGGCTCCAGGATTGATCCCAAATTTGTGAATAATCCGGAATTATCAGATGTAACTTTCAGGTATGTATTCCTGATTGAAGTAGATGTTAGATAATTGGGTACCTACCATCTCTGTTCATAATTATGATATTAGGTGAAATTTACCAACAGCAGACACACTGTCATAATATTTATGTTTATCGCCTTTGTATATCTATCATACATTTATGTTTATGTGTGCATATCAACATTATTAAATACCAAATTAAACTGATTTTCGTTACCATTTCAAAATTTTGACATTCCTAAAACCTACTTTGGTAGTATAAAGACTACTTCACATGGTATGAGTAGTTTCCCCTGCTAGAAAGCATATCAAATTTGCTGCATGCGGTATTGCCACCCTTGCAAAGTAATATAAATTCAGTAATTTTTACGAACAAACATCGTTGTAAACGCGAGCAAGCTTGACCAAGCTCACCCTCTCACCAGTCTGAAAAAAACCTTTCATCCAAAAATGACTCTGCGTTTTCCTCTTCCACGATGTCTCTGGTTGAACCGCCATAGGTACCTACACCAAACACCGCAAACGGCGGTCGTCAACAGTCAACTTAAACGGCTGCAGTTAAGTGGTCACTTTGGTAAATTGCATTTATATAGGAAATATTAAAATCGACGTTTCTCATGCACAAGAGGAATACAGTCTTAGAAAAATATCACCACAGTAACAAAAATAAAAATTAATAGTTTAAAAAAAACACTAAAAACACGCTTTTATAAATGCACGTATAAACCACATCATCAGACCTTGAAACCTAATCGTGGTCAAAGTTCATTCCAAGACTTTTCTAACAAGTCCAAACACAGCTGTGATACGATGTTCCATCATGAAGTTCCAGTTCATATCTTCCGACTCCATCATCAGATCAGTTCGACAGTACCATATTATTGTATTGTCATCAGAACTACATACAGCAGCCAATTTTCATGACGCTACGATCCTTGGAAGATGGTTAAATTAGTTACCTTAGATTCCATTACATAGTTACATACAGGTCAGTCTAATAAAAGTGTGTTAAAAAAACCTTCTAATTTGGCCCTGTTCATTTTAAGATGTTACTACGCCCCATCATTAATTCCATGCATTGCTGTCGATAAATTTTATGTATTTAGTAAACATAAATAAAAATAACAGGGCTTTATAATTTTTTTTTTTGTTTTTATATATTTTTTTTTGAGTGACAAATAGAAATATTTTTTGGAAAAAGTCATTTAGAAAAAAAGTGCTCACCTTTTTATTATTCCTAATTAACGTTGTGGATCATCAGTTAAAATCTATCCCAATAGAAAATATAATCTTATCTCAATAGTAGAACAGCAATTATGCCGACTGGTTATGTAATCTAGAAATTTGAGTAATTTTCTTTTTTTAATGTATTAATATTTTGTACCTTATTTACATGTCTCTCCAACAACAAAAAAATGCTTTCTTTTATTAACAACGTATGATTTTATTGGAAAATGTACCAGATCAATTATCCGAAAATATCGACAGTTTGAACACCTATGTCCCCCATTTGGTTTGGATAATCAGTGTTCTACTGTACTCCGTTACACCTTGTATATATTGTTAACGACTCTGTTAGACTAGTCAATACTCTTATTCCTCTAAATTTGGCCGTTCTCGATTTCAGAGTGGAGGGTCGTTTGTTCTACGGACATAAGATTGTGCTGGTGACGTCTTCGCCTCGACTGAGAGCTATGTTAGCGCCCAGCAGATCTGGCTCCGGGCCGACTCTCGCCAATCCTGTCGGTGGAACGACAAGCGCTAGCGGAAGCAATCCTAATTTATTAAATTCGTCGCAGTCGCAATCGCCCATCGTGCAAATAAACGACATTCGGTATCACATCTTTCAGGTATGGAAATAAAAATAGTATTTCTTATCTATTGCTCGTCTGGTCTGCCTAGCTGCAAGGCATTCTTGCGGGTGACGTAACTAGATACCGCAGGCCCTGCGACTATGGGGGGGGGGGGTCTCTAGGGGAGCCCCTGCCATATTGGTCCTGGAAAAAAATGATCGTGGCTGGTGAAAACTTACTGACCTTACTTCGAAGAAGCGGGACCACTAGCAAAATTCGTCCAAAAACTGTAAATTTTCGACAAAAAATTGCCTGTGGCGCTAAGTAAAATTGCTCATATTTTCCTGAAGAAGCGGGGACGCAACCAAATTTATTTTTATTTCACCAAACTATTCTGGAATTAGAAATACCATAGGCCACATCCCTCCTTCCTCGTCTCTCACTAATAGCAAAATTTAGCTACATATAACATTGCAGCAGGGCCTCCAAACTGTAGTTACGTCACTGATTCCAGCGCTCTGGAAATGTTGAATGCGGCATTGAAACAATGGTCATTTCTTTTAAATCTACTTTCTTCCCTCATTTAGGAAAAGATTTTTTTTATAAACGGGGATGTGCAAGCAAAAGTTTTTGTAGGTCACGCCAGACAGGCAACTCAGTCCTCGAAAAGTATGAAGTGAAAGGTGCACGACTCGAGCAAGCATCCATATGAAGCATGATGTTTGTTTGTTTGTTTATACTCTTTATTGTGAAAATGTCACAATGGGTGGGTTTATTGTCATATGACAATCTCTTACAACCAACCCTACTATGACGTGTTATATGTATGTGTACGTGTAACATGTCTGTAAGTGTGTGTCTTGTTATTGCATTCGATCGACAGAATTGAAAATGCAATTCCGTTAATTTGATCCCAAAGGAAAATGGTGACCCAGCCGGGAATCGAACCCGGGACCTTACAATGTAAGATCAAGCGACCTAACCACTATGCCACCGGGCCGTGTGAGGAGTTAGTGTAAGCCAGTGGGTCGCGACCCCCCGGGGGATCGCGAAGAGACTCCCGGGGGTCGCAGGCGATCTATAAATAAAAATCGAAAATATTACAAAATCTTTATTATATAATATGCAAACATTTACAGCTTCGGAAGAGAAACATGTTTATTATGTATTTTTGGCTATTTCTGTTACAAAACTTTATGTTCATCTAAGATGAAAACAGGTAAGTACAGAATTGAAAGTGAAAAACAGTTAAAATTAATGTGATTTTCTCCATTGTTTTTCAAGAAAAAAATGTAAGCTTACAGTTACTACTAAAGGGAGTCGAGAGAAATAAGTTACAGTCTAGGGGGGGGGGGGTCACCTAAGAGTTTTATTTTTTTAACCAAAAAAGGGGGTTGCGATCTAAATAAGGTTGAAAAACACTGGTGTAAACAATGTGTGAACAAGTCACCTGATTTAACACACAAAACTTAAAACACAAATATCTACAGAGCACATGAATTCAATGAGCGCTTACTGGGTATGGATTCCCCTCTCGCTTGATGTCCCCCACCCCATGTGACATTCGTTGTCACACTTTCTATATATCTATACAGCTGTGTTTTAACCGATACTCGCTCGTGAGGTCCGTCACTCATGCCATACATTTGAAGCGGATAAAAATAACAGTTTTTTTAATTTTGTTTGAACAGCAAGTGATGCAGTTTTTGTATTGTGGTGGATGCGCCGGACTAGAAGTTCCTCCCGGCGAGGTAGTGGAGCTGTTGGCCGCTGCCAGCTTCTTTCAGTTGCTTCCCCTGCAGAGATTCTGTGAATCGCGGGCTGCTCTCGCCCTCGACATGCACAACGTCGTCACTATGTACATTCACGCAAAGGTAACTCTCTTTCATTAGTCTAAAACGCTACTTTATATTGTAGGGAGAGGTTTCTACGATTCTTGCTTAGTAATTTAGAAAAAAAAAACCTAAATTAGATTTCACTTAAGAATTAAAAAGACAGAGTATTCTATTGAGTATTCAATATGAGCGTACCGAAACAATCGCTAAAAAACTAGACAGAGGCATCTACTACATTAACAAAATAACTACCCTCTTTCTCTGCATAGTCAAAATTTAATTTTAATATACCAAAATGTATATATACCTACTAGGTCAGTCAAAAAAATCTGAAAGCTGCCACTAGATAGCGGTTTGGTGAATATTTTTTCTTGACTGATAATGTTGTATGACTGAAAGCCAGAGATGCTGAAATTTTATTTAAACAAAATAAATTTTTACAATGATAAAATTACAATGAAACAATTACAATAATAAAAAACTTGCATTCTGTTATTAGTTGACACAAACGGCGAGCTTATTGTTCCACACTTCCAGACCCTAGTAACCTCACTCGTTGGAACTATTCAGAGGATAGATCATATCACAGCTAAACATAATTTAGCTGGCTGCGAATCGGCCAATCAGCGAATGTACCAGATCAAGGCTGGTACATCTACCGCCATGGCAAAGTCCTTGCAATTCAAGAGGTAATTATCCTCTCAGTAACTCGTGCCAACCAGGGTCTGAGAGTACCCTCTAAGCCCCCAATACAGCTTGTGAGGGATGGCTCTAAAGGCAAAAAAACATTCCACTACAAAACCTTTCTCAGTAATCGTGAAAACTTCAGATTGGATCAACTCGGACTCTTAAAGCAGTATTATTTCACTGAAAGTTTCAGATGCAAAGTCCAAATATAACTATACTCCCTATTTTGGAAGATGGCTATTATTGAAGAATTAACTGTTCCATGGGAATCAAATATCCTAAAAGACCATGAGCACAAATTAAATTAATACCATGATCTCGCAAATGTCATCACCCGGAACGGCTTCCCTGTTCACCTTCACGCGGCGGAAGTTGGCGCTTGTGGCTTGCTAGCTAAATCTCTGTTCCACCTCTTTAAAGATCTTGCACTCTAAGAAAATAATCAAATCCTTCCTAGAAAATATATCTTAAACCACCATTTTCGCATTCTGAAGGTTCTATAGCTTTGAAGGAGTAGTAAGGTATACTTACAAGTTGTTACTGGTACAGGTATATTAGTAAGATTGTTACTCAGTGTCCTACCTAAGCTGGTTGGTCATTAGTCTGAAGTCCACCTCACCCTCCAAAAGTGTAATAATAATATTATAATGGTCCCGGCTCCCTTTGTATTTATTATATATAATCATGCAATCAATAGAAATATCAAGATTAAGCTTTCAAGTTTTCACAACAAAAAATAAATTTCCACCTGAAGAAAAAATATCATGGGTCTCACATTTTTTTATTTGTCCAAATAATGATTCGAACTATATGTAGACACTTCTGATTGATTTGAATCGGTTGTTTGACATCGTTTGCTGAATTATTGAAATTAGGAATGTCTGTTATTGCATTATCAGTTATTGCTATCATATCAATGTTCCTCCCATATCATACTCCCTCTATGTATGAGTTGGTACTACAGGCCGATTTGTTTCAGGTATACGGTGCTGCACAACTTCTGGAATACTGCCAAGGATTTTTATTACAGAATATGGTGGCTCTTCTCACCTACGACGACTCTGTAAAGAGGCTGCTATTCGGCAAACGACTTCCAGGACACGATGTCCTCGGTGCTCTTCTGACTGCCTTACAGAATCGAATAAAATCACGAAAAACCAATTCCAATAAAAACCGTTAATTAGTTTAGATTATAGAAAAATAACCTAGTAAAAATAACATCTCCTAAATATCCTGAATGCTCTATACCAGTGATTTCAACCAGTGAGTCGCGACCCCCGGGGGACGCCGCCTATCTAAATATTAAAATCGAAAATATTACAAAATCTTTATTTATATAATATGCAAACAGCTTCGTAAAAGACAAATATTTATTATGTGTTTTGCTGTTGCTTTTACAAAACTTTATGAAGTGAAAAACAGTTAAAATGAATGTGGTTTTTGCCATTGTTTTTACACAATCTTTATTTTAGCATGCTTACAGGCAGTTACAGCTGCGATAGAAAAAACACTTAAAAATTCATGTGATATTTTCAATTGTTTTTCTTCAACCATTTGTCCAATTCGTGGCTCTGAGTAAAAAATGAGCTTCCACAGATATGACTCAATACTGGCAGAGCTTCTGTTGCGAAGTTCGGATATTCACGTTTTTGTATATTTTCGCAAAAAAATTGAACTGAATTACCGCTAACATCAGGCAGTGCCAGAACAAGTATGTAGGCCTTGCCCTATAGGCAAACACCCTTTAGGAGGGCCCTGGGCCTTCGAACAAGTAATCATGACAATCATACATTTTTAAATTGTTAATAAACTCTGTTTAATAAATATTGTATAAACTGTTTGATCGTATGCTTGTATAATTGTAATAAATAGCATAATTGTTAAAAATTATCTGCAGTTGAGGGCCCCGAGATTTTAATGGCCTGTGGGCCACCCCTCACTAGACTCCGTGTTGTTTGATGTGAGTAGGTGGTGTCAACTTGCGGGTTATCTCCGCATTAAAAGTCAATAGAAATGGTATCAGAAGGTATTTATTGAGGTTTGTATAGCCAGTTTGATAACGCTTCCCGATTAGGATAGGGGTTATGGGATTATGATTTCGCTTAGAGTATCTCGTACTCGGCACGGCTCGAGTCTGTGGGAGTACAGACCGATGCTTGCTCGTCTCGATCTGAGGAAGGAAGGAAGAGGTACCCAAAATAGCCGGACCCGTTGACCTAACTCGTAAGAGAAGTGCCGGGTGTTCCGTCGCTGTCTTGGGGGACGTGATCATTCGAGAAATGATACCTTGGTCATATTTTCGCCGCCTTATAAAGGCCAAAAAATGATGCAAATCCAAAATATTCCGAGTAAAAGTTTTGTTAGGTGTAACTGATTTGACACAGTAGTTAAAATCGTGCTGATTCATCGCTTCACGAGGTAGAACAATGGCTGTATTGGTGTCAGTTCATTTCACTGGAATTCAATGCATTTGTTGACTTGCATGTACGATACTTAAGGATCGTTACAGGCCTAAGGGCCTCCACATGGGTTAATCCGTCACTGACATCAGGTACAGGTCGCGCATTCGACTTCGAACCAGATTGGATGATGGGAAAATCCGGCCAAATCTGGTATTGAGGGCGCGAGGTCTACCCGCTGGATTCACTTTCCAGTGCCTCGCGGTAAGCGTTGAATTCACACGGGCATGCTGGCGTAGTTAGACGGTGGACTGTATTGGCCCTAAGTCTCTGCGTTCACCCCGCGGTTAAAAGAACGCTCTAAAATTCTTATAACTTCCTGGGATGGCGGGTTCGCCACAACTCCAAAGTGATCTAATGGTGCATCTCAAATATCCCCATGTTACTACCTAGATACATAAATCTATTCATACTAAATTTTCATTCATTTTATTTCCAAATATTTGAGGATAACCTAGAGGGGTTGCCTAAGAGTTTAATTTTTTTTTACCAAAAAGGGGGTTGCGATTTGAAAAAGGTTGAAAAACACTGCTCTATACAAGTAACTAAATGACTTACGACAAGTAACTAAATTGTAAAATAATTAATATATTTATTTATACAGATGAAAATCCTTTTATTGAAATATTTAAACTTCAAGTTATTCCTTAGTTTGTGTTATATTTTTGTAACGTTTCATTTAGTATGTATATAATATAAGTTGTTGAATGTGTAAGTTATTTATTTAAATAAGATTTATAAACATTAAAAAAAAGAGAAATTTGCAAAAATTGTGTTTTTTTAACTTATCCATTAATAGAAAAACTCACATCAAGATCACAAAACAACAAAAATGTTTATTATTTTTTTAATAATAATAATAATAATATACAACATAGTTCAGCAGCTTTCAATTAAATATACACGTAATTAAATTCGACACGTAATAAGTAAAATAACAAAGGCCTGCTTTTTCAACAGCGATTTCATAATGATGCTAAAATTAAAAGAGATTCCTGGTGACATTTGTTCAGTCTTAATATATTTTTAATAAAGAAATTTAAAGCAGACGATACAACATTAGCATGCGGCCATAGATCATAAACATTATTAAAACAACAATTTATAACATTCCAAACGTCTAAGTTAGGTAGGTACATAGTTTTGGGATTTGAGTAGTGGTTTTGTAATTTTCTAAATAAGTACATATTTAATCTAAGAAACGTTAAATGCAAACACAAGCACGAAACAAGAAAGTTATGCAAAGTGGAGCTGAGTAATTTTATATAAAAATATTACAACAGCGAACAGGTAGGTTCATTATATACACATATAGCGGGTACATAATATTATTACTAAAATATCTCATTTTATTACTTTTCATATTCTATTAAAGTGGTAAACGACTGCAAAACTTCTGTACATTTAATATAAAGAATTATCCAACCGACTACATTCAAAGATTTTAATTTAAAAAAATTAATACAAATGTGTGATCTATTGATCAGGATAATGACTTTGAGGTTATTTTATAGTATTTAAATTGTGAATAATCAACTGGTATCCATTCGATATAAAAGTAAATCCTTTTATCAAGTAGCAAACACTGCCAATCAAAATGCCCACCATCCGAACAAAATAATTTTCACAGCGCTCTGATTTGACCAAGATCCCTAATGTAATGGAACGCCCTATCAACAGTTTTGAAAAATATATTATAATATAGGTAAATAGCTAAGAAAACTTCCTCTTTTGACGAATAGGTAGGAAGTTAATATTTAATTGTGCATTCCTAGAATAAATAATTATAATTATCGTCTCAATTATTAGCATTGTTTAATGGTATTAGATAGCTAAATGCCATAGTACGTTTTGGCAACTCTTCTGCCCCGGCGACATGCAGGTGGCGCTGATAGCATTGTCCGGCGAAGCCAGTAGCAATTTATTTGCCCATCTATAATAATATTAATAATGAATGGTTTTTCTTTTATAAAAACTGGTTGACTGAGACAATGATAATAATAAAATTAAATTATTAGTGCCATTTATCACATTTTTATATAGGCTGATTAGTTCACAGAAATAATTGGGAGAGATTAGAATGCCATCTATTAATCTATTGAAACATTAAAGCGCATAATTATTAAACTATATAACCAAATTAAAAATGACATCTTTATGTAAATAATATTAAATTAATAAGACCAATGATTTGAAAATTCGTTTGCAATATTATTATTATATTTTGAGATAGGCCGTATAGGGTTGTTTAGAATGCCCTCTATTGGGCTATTGAACATGAGAGAAGATTTATCAATGTTTGGAACTGTCAGTGCCATCTACACGTTGCGTTCCATAGTAAAATCCTAGCTGCCAAAACGTAGTATGGCATCGAGCAATCTGATAACTGATATAATTAATGCTAATAGCAATTCTGTATTGAGTTATACGCCACTTGGTTTGGGTATGTTTGTGTCGTAAGCTCTTATAACGTCAGTCTGGGTAACAGAACCACCTTCCTCTTGCGAGAATGCGAATCCATCTGTAAGTGAAATATATTTTGAGAATGTGATATATTTTGCAATCTACATTGAAAAAATCAATAAAACGTTATCTTGGATTCGAAACACAAAATAAAGAAACCTATCATACTTACCACAAGGAAAAACTAAAAAGTGTCGTGCCGAATTAAGTGCTAATATTTTTTTTATAACATAAATGTTAGATATTTACACCGACTTTCTGCAAGCGGGATTCTGTTTCACATCAGTTTTTAAAACTACGAGGGTAGGCTGAAAAGTAATGCACATGCTTGTAGAGCGCGACCGAAATGACCTTCAGATGGCCAGGTGGCTTGTAGAAGTAACATTCCCCCTCTATATAATAGGCATGGGCATTCAACCCCTGGGTGGCCAAAAATGTCAATCGGTGTTTGCGGTGGTTAACAGATCCACATGTGGCCATTTCGGCCGGCCTCCATATATTATATATATAAATATGATACACATGACTAACAAGATTAATTATTAGGTAACAAGAGATACTTCATAAGATAATGATATTGATTAGTATTTATATAAAAATCGATCAAAAAGCTGCGGCGCTGTTTTTTCACGTGAAGGCTGGCTTCTAACGGGTTAAAGACCTTGCTTTCATCCGGCCAATTGAGTAGCGGAAGTATGGAGATGTCTTCTAGTGCTATGTCAACGCGAGTTCAACAGCATGCTGTTGTCGAATTTTAAACTGCTGAAAAAGTGACTGCTACTGAGTTTCATCGTCGTAGGCTGTTTATCGTGACGATGATGTTGATAGGTATAGGTAAAAGGCGAAAAGTTCAAAACGCAACCACCTGCGAAAAAACTACTTTTGACTGTGTTTTGGAATGTTCACCGAGTTTATGAGACCGATTATCTGGAACCAAGGGCAACAGTAAATTCTTTTCAGTACATAAAGACTCTAAAACTCCTCTGATGTCATGTCAGAGGTAGCATGGCGCTAATAATCTTGTAAAATGACGACGCTCGTCCATACACCTTCCGGGCAACTGAAGAGGATCTGCAAAACCTGAAGTTTGAACCGATTCTACACCCTCTTTACTCCCCCGATCTTGCCCCTTGTGATATTTATTTTTTCCTCCACTCAAGAGTAACCTCAAGGGTAATCATTACACTTTGGACGATAAGGTTAAAATCCAACAAGTCCTGGATTCGAAAAAAAATGGTTTGGAAGCTTAAGAATTGTACTTTAAAATACTCTGCCCAATCTCACTATTTGTTTTTGTTCTGTTCTTGTTCTACAATCATGCGTGCGTTACTTTTCAGCCTACCCTTGTACATTCATAGTGACTAGGAAGATGATTATTAATAGGTACTTACGGGACATTTCGACATCCATATTTACCCTGGTATTCGATCTGCGACTGAAAACACTCTTCACGTTTTTCAGCAGTCTAGCCGTTTCAGTTAATCTGGTGAAATGGATATTCGCCAAATGGAGTATTCCGACTGAACTTCGTTTCAAATCTACTATGACTAAATCTACGCTACACAACGATAACACAAAATATACTCAGTGAGTGCGATGAGTGCACGCGTTTTCGCAAGGAAAAAGAAAGAGAAAGCAACGATTTAGGAATAAAAACAAAGTATCATGCAAAAAAAAGTTAAACTGGGATGCCGCTCACATACACATACGGTTACGGTAGGAGCTAGTCGTCAGTTTCTCTTAATTCAGGTTAATACTTGTACTTACACTGAGAGAAGCGTTCCAATGCATGCACAGGTCTGCCACCGCAACCACATTATAGAAAACACAAGACATACGATTAAACCAAATTAATTAAGTCATAATTCTTCAAGTTGCCTAGTCCATTTTATCTCCTGAAGTTTATGTACAAGTATGGAAAGGTGAACATATAAATTTAATTCGACAGCCATTGATGATTAAATTATATATTTTTTATAGCAAACTGGTTATCTGTTGCAATGAATAGTCTCGTCTTAGAAGTCACATTGTTTACATGCGTATTAGTTAAACAGTCGAGAGGGAGAAAAAGCAAAAAAAATATATAATTGAGTAAAAGAGATTGGCAGAACTGATTTTGACCCATGTTAACTATCTTTTGCATTTACCTACTAAGGATTAAAAACAATATTTTTGAAATAATAGTTAATATTTTAATAAACAATAAATGTTTCACATTTCTCCACACGGCTATATCTTAAAACATAGAAACAACATTATAATGATGAGAATCAAATTTTACAGGAATGAAACTTCCTGATATTTGTAAGATCTCATAATTATAATGCCAAACAACCGCAACAGATTTCGAATTTATAACAAAACAAAAAAATAGAAGACTCATTGTTACATAAAAGAAGACTCATTGATTATATATTGTATGAGATAGCTCAACTCTCGCTAGGCACTGATAGCACTGACGGCGAAACTAATGTCAATTTATTTAATCATCTATAATTATATTGATAATTAATGTTTTTTAATGACGGACTGATTGATTATAAAAACCCAATAATTTAACCAATGATAACATTCAATTATTAGTGCTATCTATCACATTTTTTTGTATGAGCTGATTACATCACAGAAATAATACGGAGAGATAGAATGCTATCTATTAGTCTATCTAAAATTGTAATGTGTAATTATTAAGTATCAAAACCTGTGCACTAAACCAAAAATTGTCATCTTTATGTAAATAATATTGAAATAAAAAGAGCTATGATTTAAAAATTCGATGGTTATTATATTATTATTTTATTTTGAGATAGGATTTAGACGAGTATGTTTACAGCGCCATCTACAATGCACTGCCGTACTGTATACCAAATAAAAAAATGACATTTTTATGTAAATAATATTAAAATAATAAGAGCTATGATTTGAAAATTCGTTGATTATTATATTATTCTTTTAATTCGAGATAGGCGGAGTATAGGCATGTTTAAAACGCCATCTAAAATGCGCCGCCATTCTGTTATACCACGAACACCGCGATATTACCCAAATGACAATATTAATTAATTTTTAGAACTAAAATCTTAGCTGCCAAATCGTAGTATTGCATTGAGCAACCTAATACACTATATAATCAATGATAATACATATATACAAATATATTTACATACGAGATATATAAGTATCGCTTGGAAGCTCAAAGTAAATACTAATGTCGCGCCCCCATCTTTACCATAAAAATTTAATATCACTTGCATATAAAAATATATTTTATATCATAATAATTTTGTCAGAATATAATTAACTATAACTAAATATATTAATTTTTAATAATTTACTGGCTGACCGTGGTGGTTAGACGACTAATTTAAAGGATTCAAATTTAATTGACAATGTCATAATGGAGAAGATGGATATATTGGAAAACGATTATTTTTAGGTAATAACATTTATAATATGGAAAGACTAGATTGATGTTAAGTACATGAAAAATAACCTATAGAAAATACACCTATAGATACACCTATAGATTAAAAGTAGAAGTTATAAATAAAATCTCGCATGAATAGAACACTGGTATTTAAATGCAATGTCAGAATGGCGCTACTCAGATCGAATTAATAAAATCTGGACAGATCTTGTTAAGTATCAGATGATTGCATAAGTTCATGCCCGATTTTCATAGATGTCGCCAACTTACTTATTTGCATTTGGAGTTTCTTGGTGGTGTTGCATGACATTTGGTGTTCAAAATTTGTTACCGTTGCATGCACTGAAAAGGTGACAGTGTTGTATCATCATCACGTCAGACATAGTTCAAATAAATTGATTTGTGTGCGTTTCAGATTTTTTTAAAATGGGAACCGCTAAGATACTTTCGCGGCATGTAATGCTATATGAATTTGGGAAAGGCGCAAGTGTTGGGACTGCGTAACAAAACACTCGTGTTTATTTGGACCATGTTTCTGCTCTCCAAACCATTAAAATGGTTTGGCAGATTCAAAAATGGTGATATCAACTTGGAAGATCAGCCTTGCTCTGGACGACCTTATGGTACTAATGATGATGCTGTGTGTTCGATAGTGACAGGAAATCCAAGGTTTACAACTGACAACATTGCTGAGAAATTAAATATTGTTAATTCGACTGCTTTTCGCCATTTACAAAAGCTTGGATACATTCTAAACTCTTTACTTAGGCACAGTATACCAAACAGAAACTTTACTCTCGAGATACAGGGGAAGAGAGTGCGAGGAATGTGGGCAGAAGGGTACGTCTCGACGAATGGCGCCTTTTTTGAACGTTTGGGGCCGAGTAGCCGACATCTGTCGGCCATATCCGAGCCCTTACGACTCGTGACATATTCGCTTTGATTTCAATGTTGTTCTAAGAGAAGCTACTGTCTGGTATTCTGTGACATAGGTGGCGGATCTCCTAACTAAAATGAATAGGCTGAATCGCATGAATGTGGCCATTCTAGATGTAAGATGTGTTAAACGTCATGTAAGATGTGTTAAACCTCCCTATATTAATTATTAAATAATTTATATAATTATTATAAGATTACATGACCTATGAATGAACTGTATACCTAATCCTATGTACCTAAATAAATAAAATAAAATAATTCTCTATTCGCACAAAACAAAAGTGAACCGATTTTGGATCGTATCCATAACAGGGAAGGAGAAGTGGCTCCTGTACAAAACTGTTTCGGTCTTTACAGAACAGTTTGAAAGGGGAAAATGTTAGCTCCTTAGAAGCTGTAGAAAACCATCTCATAAACATTTTTCAAGGAAAACCAAGCAGTTTCTTCAAAAATGGAATGTACAATTTTTTGATCGTTGTAAAACAATTATAAAGAAGAATGGAGACTATCTATTTCATTAAAACATGTTGAAGTTTACCCATAAATCGGGCACAAACTTATGCATTCATCTGATATAAATTGAAGGTTACACTATTTCATGAATACGGTAGTGGTATGCTTCTTGGAATTTGGCAAATGGTGGTGTTGTTCGGGCGACGGTCATGTAGCGTATCCATTTGGAGTAGAAACCTCGGCTTCGACGATGATGCTTCGTCTTCCGTTGCCGACGTTTCTCTGTTCGAAAGCCGTGCTTTGGTAAATGGGGACTTCGGGAGCGACGGTATTAAACTGCCGCCATCTCAAACCCACCAATTCCGCATCGCTCTTCTTCCGTTTACTATTAACAATATTAAAAGAAAACAGCTGACTCGTCATACCACAAGCTTAAAAAAATATTGCCGTGATAGACTATAATAACCACACCATAAATGCAATAAACAAAGTGAAGGCAAGTTCTATTAGAAACGAGGATTATTTATTTTTTCACTACCCTCAACCAATCCCTTTAACTCAGAATTAAGTAACACAACCGATTAAGCCGCGTGCAGTCCAATTATAGATCAGTGTCACATGCAGTTTTGTAAATGGTCGCTCACATTGTTGGAAAGCTTCAATAGTCATGCACATTAAAATGATTATGCCGATGATTTAAATGGCGAATGTCAGGGCGAAAAACATACAATCGAAACTCCCTGTAATATATTTGTCGAGTTTTCTTATAGTGGGAGAGAGAGTATACATATATAGTGGAGAGTTTTATTGAATCTGAACTTGATTTCTAACCTAGTGAAGCAAAGAAACACTGAGATCAGGGCGAAGATAACAGTGAAGAGCTGTGTCAGACATGTGGTTGAGATGAAATAGAAAAAGAAAGGGGAAGGATATTAAATGAGGAGAACGGAAGACCGGTGGCTGAAAGTGGTATCCTAAAAGATCTGCGACAAGAACAGCAAGAGACAGAAAAAGTTGGTAGAGCCTGGAGTAGGCCTATAATACCCAGGAATGGGTCTCGTAATAAATTGAGTTTAAAAAAATATGTAATTCTACTGATTATGAAACAATAATGTAAAACTTTATGTCAAGTGGGAGGAAAAAATAAAAAGCTTTATTATTATTATACTTTGTAGGTGCCTAGATAGTCAAGTACCAACCATGTCCAGGAAGATAATCAATTCTGCATCAGAAAGTGCACTACAGCATTAGTTTCTGAAACTTGATCAATTATTGATTTGAATCGAATATTAAAAATAGCTATTAAATGGAATTATTTTATCTCTCAAATCTTATATAGCTGTCTGTGTTCAAATGGGGTAGCATAAGAGCCTTCAAAACTCGGGATATTCAAATTAGAATTTATCCAGAGCATCCGAAGGTCAGTGCATCTAAAGTCAAACTAAAACGTCAAAATCCATCGACAGACAAAAAGCCTTTTAACTTCTGGTAGATCGTTCTTTTGTCAGATTTATAAGGTTTTGAAAAGTATTTTGAATAGAAAAATGTCATGCTTAACGCCACATTATTTTTCAGTGATCATTTACCAAACTACTATCAATAGAAAGATGAAAGTCTGCCGCGTATTACTGTGTCAAAATATTTTAATCAACTGTTGAATCGTGACAATAAAAAATATTAAATTAAAAGGTTAAAAAAGTTTTTTATAATTATTTTTACCCCACTTTCTAAAGTACTTTTTTTTAAAGATTTAATTGCATTGTCTGACAGTTTCTCTACAACTAATTAAAACATGCAAACCTCCACCTTGTAATAAGTATTTTAAAAAAATACATTTCAAAACCTTATAAATCAAAAGTGAAAGAAAATCGATGGGCAGATAATAGGTTTTTCCTCCATGGATTTTGACATAGTTTAAACTGACAGAATTTGATCATGTTGGGAAAGAACAGACTTCATAATTTTAGATGTACTAACTTCTACCGAAATAGTTGAAAAGAATAATAGTTGAAATAAATTAGGTCCCAGTAAAATATCACCGCTCAGAAAGGGACAACGCCAAAGGGCGAAGACGATTGTTTATCAAAAAATAATTAAAACGGACTTTACCACCTAAATTTGGTCTACCCTGGACAATGGCGGTTGTAACATCGCCGAAACGTTGGTTGCCGCCAAATTTATATGGTAAAATCCATTTTAATTATTTTATATCTAGCCGCCAAAAGATAGAAACGTAAAGAGGACTTGAAATTTATTATCATCTCACTCCAGCAAATAAGATTACCGGGTTCGGGACTTACCTACAAATGACGAACAAGAAAATCGGATTTCTGACTAGGGAGTTTCGGCTGTATTTTTAAAAACAGATAAATTACTCAAAAATATTAGTAGCATAGAAATGAGTGAATTTATATTTTGTGATTCTAATCATGTGCTATCATACTATGACAACGTTAGTGCAAATGTAAATTTAAATACACGATTCTATACAAATTATATTTCCTGCAACATTTTAAAATGACTTCGAATGAATTTAAGCAATGATAATAGTTGATTAGGTTTTCCAAATGTTTAATTATATGATTAAAAGAATATAGTAAAACTCACGAGTGCCTCTGTTGGGTGTCGAGAACTATTTCAGGGTCGCTTTTCCGTAGTGCACTTGGTCCTTCCGATGGACTTCGGAAAATAGAATTCTGAATTCTGAAAAGTTAATAAAAAGAAGTGCGTAAAATATGATTTTATATAATATTTCAGTTTTATGTTTGTGCATAATCATAATTCACCCTTAAAAATTCTATAGCTCCATATCGAAGTTAAAGCGTCTTCTCGAATATATTTTCCTGTGACGAAAATAGCTGGTTTGGGACAAAAGGAGTTGGTTATGGAACAGGTGAAGGTTGATAACATATTAAATAATATACTCACACTCTGAATAGGGTATCAGGTAGTAAAACTATAGCTGGGATTATAATCAATCCGAACCAAAACACTGGCGACGACAGGACCATTTGACCCATTCCCGATATTATTGCTCCGAGGTTGATTGTAGGCCAAACCAAACTAAAAAAAGAAAAAGTGATGAGTTTTTTTGTCGCCTAACGGAAATTAGAGTCCCGATAAAAAAGGTTAATCTATAAGAAAGGGGAAACTACAGCTCGATTAGTCTTCTCTCGCACCTTGTTGAATTGTTCCAGTCAGGAAGTTCCGCGTAAATTAAAGTCCTAGCAAAAATGAAAACGGGACGCGATGAGAGAAAAAACACAGCGACTCAGTTTGAGGTTACAAACATTTATTGTGACAGTTCTGTGCTAGTGTTGCCAGACTTGCAACGAAAAGCCATAATATTCAATACTCCCACTTTTTGTTACAAGTCAATGCCAAAATCAAAACAAAATTGAGAATACAATTAACCAACAAATTCAAAATTAAGATTAATTCCTTGAATACTCTACGTTAATTATTTGGCATGACATTCATCAAAGTACAAAAATGTTGATGTTTTGGCCTTGATAATGCCTTTGTCATTATATCAGCTGTCTGCTCATCCGTCTGAACGTATTTTAGCTCAAATATTCCGTCTTCGAATTTCTCTCGGATGAAGTGATATCGCACGTCGATGTGCTTTGTCCTCTTGTGAAATTCCGGGTTCTTCACAAGTCGAATTGCGCTCTGGTTGTCCATGAAAAATATTGGCACGTCCAACTTCGATTGCTGTAGCTCGCACAACAAATTTTTCAGCCAAACCAATTCCTTTATGGTATGTGATGCTGCCATATATTCGGATTCTGTTGTAGACAGTGCAACCGATTTTTGTCGTTCTGATCCCCAACTGATAACGCTTTCTCCGAACATGAAAACGTATCCTGACGTCGATCTTCGCGTACTGACGTCTCCGGCGTAATCGGCATCGCTGTATCCACAAAAATGTAAATCGTTTTCTGTCTCGAAGCGAATTCCCATGTCCACCGTGCCCTTGACATACTTTAAGATGCGTTTTACTGCATTCACATGGGCTGCAGCTGGTTTTTCCAAATATCTGCTGACACTTCCAACTGCAAAGCTGATATCTGGCCTGGTAGCGACAGCCAAATACATCAGACTTCCAACTGCTTCACAATATGGAAAATCGGTCTCTTCGTCTGTTTCAAAATCTCCAAGATTCTGAGAAATGTCCAATGGTGTTGACACTGCATTGCAATTCGTCATGTTAAAACGATCAAGTATCTTTCTTGCATATCCCTGTTGGTGAATGTGAATCGATCCGTCAGATCGCTGATCAATTTCGAGTCCCAAAAAACATTTCAGCTCAAATAATTTTATCTCGAATTCCTTTTTCAAGTGTCCGATGACTGGAACAATGGCTTCCTGCTTTTCCGCCGCAATCAATCCGTCGTCGACGTAAATTGCCAGAATTAGCATGCCGTTTTCTCCGTTGCAAACGAAAACACATGGATCCGATTCACTTGCTTTGAAACCAAATTTGTTGATGAACAAAGTAAACCTTTTGTTCCAACAGCGTGATGCCTGTTTCAAACCATATAAGCTTTTTGATAGCTTACATACTCGCCCGCTTTCATCATCATATCCAATCGGCTGGCTCATGTAGACATTCTCCTCTAAATCTCCATTTAGAAATGCCGTCTTGATGTCAAACTGCTTCAACTTCATTTTCTTCGATGTCGCCAACGCCAGGATTGCTCTGATCGATGTGAACTTTACCACCGGGCTGAAAGTTTCGTGGTAATCGATGCCATATTGCTGCGTAAATCCCCGCACTACCAATCGCGCCTTGTAGCGATCAATGCTTCCGTCTGGATTCTGCTTGACTTTATAGACCCATCGATTATCTATAACTCTTTGATCAACTGGTGCCTTAACCAAAGTCCACGTACCATTTATAATGAGTGAATCGTACTCCTCGTTCATGGCCTGTTTCCACTGTCGGTGGTCACTCGATTTAATCGCCTCTTCAAAAGTTCTTGGCTCTTCGGTGACTGCTAACATTGCCGAATGATGTCCCGATGCGAAATATGTCAAACGCTTCGCTGCTGTAAATGTGTTTCGATCGCGCAAACGCCGATTTATGACATTTTTGTTGTCAAGGTCGCATATCGCACCACGTTCCTCGCGTTCCTCTGGAGTAAAAAGTTCCTCTACATCCTCATCATTTACATCATCTTTATTTGCGTTTGTATCGCCCGTGCTCTCAATAGTTTTTTCTTCAGCTCCGATGTCCAGTGTGGCCATGGATTCCTCCAACAAAAATACGACGTCTCGTGAGATTTCTATTTTGCCTGTTTTCGGATTCCAAACTCGATATCCCTTCGAATGGTTGTCGTAACCAACGAACATACATTTTTCTGCCTTTGGATCCAACTTCTGCCGTTTTTCCTTTGGAACGTGAATGAACACTTCCGAGCCGAAAATTCGCAGATGATCGACCTTCGCTACCTTGTTGTGCCACAATTCATACGGTGATTTGTCCGCGACTGTGCTCGTTCCAGTTCTATTCAGCACATGAACTGCTGAATTTACTGCCTCGGCCCAAAACTTCTTTTCTATTTGCTTCGACTGAAGCATCGTTCTCGCTGATTCGACGATTGTTCGCATCTCCCGTTCCGCACAGCCGTTTTGCTCAGGCGTGTATGGCACAGTTCGCTGGTGATGAATACCAACTTCCTCGAAAAATGCTTTCAATTTTCCGTTGACGAACTCTGTGCCGTTGTCGGATCTGAGAATGCGAATTTTGTGTCCATATGTCCTCTGAATCAGCTTCACACACTTCTTGATGATGCTTGCTACTTCTGACTTTTGTTTCATGAAGTAGACAAAACGAAAATGTGAGTAATCATCTTTCAATAGTAAGAAATACTTGGCGCCACCTATCGAATTTTCTTGGAATGGTCCGCACACGTCAGTATGAATGACTTCGCCACACGCTTTCGACTTCTCCTCACGATTCTTGAAGGTACCTCGATGGTGTTTTCCAAGTACGCATGCTTCACATGTGAAATCTTCATTGATGAATTCAATATTTCGAGTCTGCAGAAACTTCTTCACATGTATGACGTTTTGATGTCCAAGTCGCTCGTGCCACGAACAAAGCGATCTCTTCTTTATTACTACGTTTGCTGTAGCCTCGATTCGTGAAATCTGATTCACCTTGAACAGCATCTGGAACAAACCGTTTCTACGAACTCCCACTGCAACTACGTTTCCGTTTTTCAGCAGTTCGCAACGTTTGTTGTCCATGCTCAGCTGATGTCCATGATCTGTCACCTTTCCTGATGAAAATAAATTCATCTGAAGATCCGGTACGAATAGAACTCCCATGACTCGCTTGCGAATCCAATCATTGCCATTGAAAGCGTGAATGCTGATGTCGCCTTTGCCTCGAGCCACAATTCTATCGCCATTACCTATCTTCACTTGTTCGGATATTTCAGTGAAATTCTCGAACCAATCGCGCCGGTGACTCATGTGATCAGTTGCCCCTGAATCTAATATCCAAGTGTCTTTGTCTCCACTCGTCGCTGAGTGACAAATGAACGCGTCGACCGAGCCATCTTCTCGTTTCTCGTCAGAGCTATGCTTCTTCTCTGGGCAGTCCCGCTTCCAATGACCTCCTTTTCCGCACTTAAAGCACTTGCCTTTCGGTTTGTCGCTTTTATTCGTCAATTTGTTGTTGCTGTTCGACGAATTTCCCTTTTTGATGTTGTAGGTTTTCTTGGGAAAAGTTCGCTTAGCTATCAGCGCTTCCACCTCTTCGACTTGTCCCTGCGATTTCAGGCGAAGCTCTTCTGCCATTAATCGCGCTCGCAGATTTGTCAAAGTTTGACTTTCAGAACTTGCAGATTCCCATGCACTGTGAAAATGATTGAATTCAGCAGGTAACGTTATTAAAATTTTCGAAATTACCATGGAATCGGATATGGTCTCCTTTTGATCTCGCAGCTGTTGCACAATTTCCATTAATTTCGATAAGAACGTCGCAATATCATCTCCTGCCTTCTTCGCATAACTGTAATACTTTTGTTGCAAAAGTAGTGTGTTTGCCTTCGATGTATGCTCATAGGTTCCTCTGAGCATTTCCCACATCTCGTTTGCTGTCGCACAGGTCATAATTTGCATTACCGCCTGCCTTCTGCATGCTGTCGAAATGATTCGTCTCGATTTGGCGTCTTTCTTCTTCCAAACAACGATTTTTGTTGCATAGTCCGGCTCTGCAGCCGTTGGCTTCTCTTCGGCTCCATCGACAATATCGAATAATTCATTGTCCTCCAGAATTTGACGCATTTGGAATTTCCATGTCAGCCAATTGCAAGACTCACCGACACCTTCCAATTTTTCGATATTTATTCGATCACCTTCCATTTCTTCTGTTTTCGAATTGCCGGATTTGAAATTTTCCGAAAAAAACTTTTCAATTTCAATCCAAAAGAAAACTCGCTCCCGAAAACTGCGCGTTGAGAAAAACGTTTTCCTTGTACCACGCGATGATGAAATCACGCACAAAAAAAACAGCTATCGACGCACCACAGTTTTTCAGACAGAAAAATTGCTGATTCTAACCTCAAAAGTAATCGCTGCACCCACTAAAAAAATACCGCACAAAACGAAATGACACTTTTGTTTTTGTCCGTTTATCTAAAATCGCACTAATTCAGTTGAATTATTCCAAGCGATTTAAAACGATTCACCAGAATAGTCACTTTCTCCGCTTGCACTATTTCAGTCGCGAAAACCGCGTTTTCAGCATTTGCACTTTTCTTTACACAGTCGTCGTGAGCTGGGCCCATAACCTGTTGAATTGTTCCAGTCAGGAAGTTCCGCGTAAATTAAAGTCCTAGCAAAAATGAAAACGGGACGCGATGAGAGAAAAAACACAGCGACTCAGTTTGAGGTTACAAACATTTATTGTGACAGTTCTGTGCTAGTGTTGCCAGACTTGCAACGAAAAGCCATAATATTCAATACACCTACATAAACCTTTCAAGAGGATCATTGTCATCGTCAAGAAGTTCTAACATAAAATAGACTCAAATCAGCCATCAGAACAGTGGGGTGATGTCATCTGCAATGGGCTAAACTGTCACCCCAGGTAAGTATAATGGCCTGGAGTGAGCTATGAGAACTAGCTGGCTTCCGGTCAGGCTTTAGCACTTGTGACCAGCTGCAGACACTATAGACCCTGGTAGAGAAATGAAATGAGTTTAAAAAGCCTATTACACTGACATTCATTGATTATGAAAAGGCATTTAATTCCGAAGAAGTGTGGGCAATCGAAAACCCCTAGCAAATTATCGGACTGACGAGCAGTACATTCGCTTGATCAATCATTTACAAGAGAATGCCCACAGCCTATTTAAGAAGACTGATATATTCCTACTGGCTGATAAGGCAATACAATCTCTCCAAAGTGGTTTACTGCGGCATTAGAAAACGTTTTAAAGCAATTAAACTGAAATGTAAAGGTATCAATATTGACAGAGAGAAATTGTCATATTCGCCGATGACGCTCTCCGATAACATTGAACACATGATGTCTATGATTGAAGAGCTAAAGGAGGAATCCCGAAAGTTAATTTAAGATGAACATCTCAAAGACGAAAATCATGACCAACCATCAAATAAAGCATTACCATTCATTACTTGTCGAAGTCATAGGTCACCATGTTTATATAGGCCAGAAAATCATACTGGGTGGAAAAAACCAAACGGCAGAGATCGAGAGGCGGATTTTATAAGCGTGGGCAGCTTTTGGCGTCAATAAAAATATAACGCGCGCAGAACTCCCAATAAAACTGAAGACCAAAGAGTTCGAGCAATGTGTCTGGCCTGTCTTTACTCACGGATCGGATCCTGACTCTTATTCAATAGTCGGCCGCAAAGATTAGAGTTGTGCAAAGAGCCATGGAACTAATCATGCTTGGAATCAGCTTGCGCAACCGAAAACGCAACGAATGATTCCGGAGTAAGACAAGTGGAAACCATCGCATGTTGCATGTGGCGATGGACTGGACGGGATCTCATAGTAGGTGGAACCGGAATATGCTTGAATGGAAACTACACCTGAATATGAGACCGTCCACCTCCACCGACATTTAAGGAGGAGAGGCATGTGTTCAGGAATGGACCATACAAAAGCCGCAATGATGATCATGTTTATTTAAGTAAATTGGACGAATACCTGTATATGATTAAAAATATGATCCACATAAAGATCGAAGCCCATATCGAGAAATGCGTTACAATAGTCCATGATTTTGTTACAAGTCCTGATTTTAAACAAACGACAACGACGGTGTACTGAAATAAAATAATAATTAGAAAATTTTCTTTCGGATAGGCATTGTGAGATTAGGGGTAGAGTGGGGGAATTCTGATCAGTGGGTAATTACGATTAGCCTTATTTCTGATAGATAGCCATTATCACCACCAAATCAACATGAGAATAGGAAACATCATCCAAGTGACGGAACTGAACTTCAAGGGGTCAGGTGAGAAATTTGTCTAAATTTATGTTTTTGACTATTTTAATGTAAAAATATGCAAAATTCGTTTACCAAAATGTATATTGTATATAATAAATGATAATGGATAGTTCTGATATAGAAATATAATTTTAAGGTAACACAAGGAAATGTATCTTGAAACTAGTGTTACAATTTAACACTAACTACATGTCTTAACTCGAGTAAATAATAATAAAAAATGAATATATAAAACAGTTGAATTTCAAAAATGTGCAGTAATAAGTAGGTTAATATAATAATACACACGTATAATTAGTTTACTTATATAGGTATAAATAACATGACACGGGAGCTATCTGTGCAACAGTCATATTTTGCACAGTTTTATGCAGGATGAATGAATCAGTTAGACTCGGAATCGTAATCGGCGATTGTTTTTTGAAATAATCGGAATCGGTAAATTAATAATTGTTGCATCCCTAGTAAAAACGAAATATTTTGTTTTACAGGTCATATATAGTCGCTCTATAGAGACCTCGTACACGCCAACAAGCAAGCTTTTCAGAGCATGGAATAATTAAACAACTTCGTTCACTTGAATGTTTTTTTGTTGTTGTGTAAATGGAACAAAAAAATAAAAATTATTAGTTTACTGTACTAACGATTAAAACTGTCAAGAGTTGTTTGCGAAGAATTATGTATCCATGGATAAAATCATCAACTCATGCCTACGAGATGCCACTGCAATGAGAATTATAAGAAAATTAAGCAATTTGAACCCTCGGGATATGGACAGAACGATCCTGAATGTGATTTCATAACAATTGGAACATAATGCAAATTCGATTTTTTGAATTCGAAATTTCAAATTTAAAATTTGATTTGAAATTGCGAATTCGATTTTTTGGCGCGTACGAGGTCTCACATATAGATCGACGATATGTCAAATTTAGAAATAACAATCAATAGCTAAATAGTTTTACTAAGTTACAAAATGGTTTTGGTGTGTATAAGACAAGTGTCAATAGTTTTATGGACATCCCCCACTCTACGATAACGTTATTTTTATACCGTGTAAGAAATGATGCCCAGAGTGAGAATACCGCCATCGCGACCGTTTGACCACACGATGCCGCTGTCGTCACCTACCAACCACTTCGGTAACCAAAACAGTGCGATTGAGTGACACAATGAGTTGATCACCCACAGCCAAAACACCCAAACGTTAAATATTGAACCTTCCTGGGAAGGCGAGTACAAGTTGGGATATTTCATGATAGCCTCGGCCGAGCAGGCTTTGTCAAAAATGCCTATTGCAAATGGCGGCAGAGCGGTGAATGCGACATTATAGATACCAATCGTCCAGCGTTCGAACAACACTTGTCCCGACCTAAAAACAAAAGGAAGAGTAAATTTCAAAAAAAGTTACTAAAATCGAAATAATATAGTAGATTTTAATAGTAATATACCATGCTGAATGCAGT
Source organism: Micropterix aruncella (assembly GCA_944548615.1). Lineage (NCBI taxonomy): Eukaryota > Metazoa > Arthropoda > Insecta > Lepidoptera > Micropterigidae > Micropterix > Micropterix aruncella. The sequence continues at coordinate 3,701,243 of OX155950.1, forward strand.
TGGAACCAAAATTGCAATACGTATAAGCATATATTCTTGTAAAATGAATACAGTATCAATTTGGTCATGCGTGAATAGTTCCAGGTACCGTGAACTAGCAGGAGACGTTGCAGGAATCTGAACTATGGGGAGATTGAAAGATATGATTAATTTTAGTATTTTTGCCACATCTTATGTAATGCCCGCTCTAGACGTCGGCCAATGCTTCGGCCACTGACCATGTCGCTCTCTTTCTTTCCCATACATTTTTCAAACGTCACAGTGGTGCCGACTCGCTTCCACCTTAGCGATACGGCCAAGCCTTAGCCAATGTGTAAAACGGGCATAAAATGAATATGTTGCAATTTTTGAACATTTATTTTTTTACTGCATTTATTCATCAATATTAATCCTATCCCCTTTAAAGTATTCCCTGTCAGATGTAATACACTTGTGCAAGTGCTTCGTTCAATCTTCGACGCATTTTAACATTGATATGAAACTATGTTCAAAGTATGTGCCAAGCATATCGTTACCCATGTAGTTTTTTTGAGGTTCATGTGATCGGTGGAGGAGCCATGCATTTAAGGATTGATTATATAAGAATTGCTCAATGCCATAGTACGTTTTGGCAACCTTTCTATGCTGGAAACATGCATGCGAGCGCTGTTAGCATTATCCAGCGACATTAAAGCAATTTTTTTGACCATCTATAATTACATTGATAATTAATATTTTTTTATAAGAAACTGATATATCATTCAATTATTGGTGCCATCTATTGCATTTGTATAGGCTGATTACATCACAGAAAAAATATATATAATGCCATATATTAGTATATCTGAACCCTAAAGTAGGTACATAATTATTACGTATTGAGACCAGTATACCAAATTGAAAATTGAGATCATATGTAAATAATATTAAAATAATACGAGGTATGATTTAAATATTGGTTTGTTATTAAATTATTATTTTATTACAAGGATAGGATACCCTATAGGCGTGTTTAGAGCCCCATCTATAGTGCGCCGTCAATGTCATACTGCTATACCACGAACACCGCCATATTGAACATAAGATTAATCAATGTTTGGAACTTTAAGTGCCATATACACGTTGCACTTCATCGTAAAATCCTAGCTGCCAAAACGTAGTACGGCATTGAGCAATCTAATACCCTATATAATCATTTATTTAAGAGTAGGGAAAATGTGGGGAATTTCGGGTAAGTTATAAATGCTTTAAAGAATAATAGAGTTGGGAAGCATGGAAAAACATTTAAAAACAGTTGCTTGGCAATCTGATCATTTTAAAAATCAAACTGTAAAGCCCTTCAAAATAATTTATTTTATCACCTATCAGAAAAAATGCACGTTTGCTTTTACATGACAGAGGATGGTAATTGAAAATAAGTAAAATTTATTGATAAACATACTTGTGCTATGCTGTAATCGGATGCACAGACCGCTTGAAGACCTTCGAGACCGGAAATTCCGACACCGACAGACGCTCTCTGAATCATAGCCACGTCGTTAGCGCCATCGCCAACTGCTAACGTTACTGAGTCTGTTTGCATAGATACTAACTCTACAACCTGGAACATTAATTAATTAACATTACATTAAATTATGGAGCTGGAATTTTTATATTTATATAAATTCTTAGTTTATGAAACTACAGGGAAAAAAAACAGTTTGCGGCGCCATTTTCAAGAAGTTTATAGGCAAAGTTTGCAATATTCCAACATTTTTATTACAACTTACTGCCAAATAGAATAAAAAAAATAGAAAAACGTATCACATTTCACAAAGGCATTACAGCAGTTTTTGATTAGTAATACATTTTATTCACTGAATGAATTTATAGAAATTGCACAAAAATATATGTTTTTATTCTTTTAATGATTAGGTACCTATTTTTACTACAGGTAACTCCTGGCTAGGGCGGTACAAGCTAAAATAATCTAATCTGACTGAGCTGTCAAGTACTTACATCTGCTTTTTGTATTGGCGACACTCGACAGCACACAACAGATTTGCACGCTATACACAAATCTAAGAAATCATTGCGAAGATCATGCGTCAACGCATATTTAAGCGTGTTCCCATCAATTATCAAGCCCACTTCATTAGTTTTCTTGATATTATCTCCAAAATCGGCGGTATATCGCCCAATCGTTTCTCTCGTTTTCTGAAATATTTTAATTTTAAATATTTAAAATTAAATATTATTTAATGCGCTACTTTGTTGTTATTACATACATCCAGATTATCTTCATTAAGAATCAGGAGAGGCATTCCTTGTGATATTAACTTCGATGAATACCCAATATTGATCGCTGTTTCCTGCTTGTCGCCTGTTAAAATCCATATTTTTATTCCCGCTCTGAGTAGCATTGCTATAGTCTCTGGCACACCATCCTAAAATATAAAAAAAAAACAATAAAAAATCTAAAAATAGAAAGCTAATTACAGTTTCATAGACATATTTAAAACCTGTAGTTTATCTTCGATGGCCGTCGCCCCTAATAGTGTCAAATTATTCTCGATTAATTCGGCAGCCTCTGCGATTTTCTCCTCTCTGTTCTGCAGCGCACTGCACGCTTTGTGATACGTGTTCTTCCATTCCTTGTAGAAATCTTCGGGAACGTCGGCTACGGCGATGGCGAGCGTCCTGAGACCCTCGGACGCAAACTGTTCCAGGTGCGTTAAAGTTATTTCAGCGTATTTTTTCCCCGCCGGACTTAGCCTTTTGTAAATAGCCGTATCGGCACCTTTCATGTATAATTTTAATTCACCTAAATCAGAATAATAAAGTTGATTTTTGAACTTTCATTTCGAAATATTCAAAAAATTCAAAAGGAAACTTGCCGCTGGGAGTCCTGACAATAATTGACATTCTTTGTCGAAGCGAGGTAAATTCCAAGACATCCAATATTTCATATCGTTCCACTTTTCCGAGGATTGCGATTTCCACATATTCCGGTGTACGGGTCGAAAAGACAAAGCCGAATTTGGAGGCGCCTTGAACAAGAGCACGCTCGTCTGTAAATAAAGTACATTATTTTAATTAAATAAAGTTTTTCTTTTAAACAAATGGGGATGCTCTCTGCCATTTCCTAGAGTTCACAGCGATCACGGTTCCTGAATAATAGTAAGTGATCGATGCACCGCGTGAGCAAGATTTTACAACCATGATTCTGTGAAGCGGGAAAAAAACTATCCCCATAAGTTAAAATATCTAATACCTTCAATACTGTATTTAATATTTATGATTCTAGAAAAACATCTAGGTAATTGCCATTTTTCTGTTTTTAATAGTATTTTGGCAGCACATTTGGCGTCATATTAAAAAAGTAATTCATTTTTAGAATTAGTTGATTGTAGATAGAATTAGTAGATTGTACAATAATAATAAATCCTACAATCCTACTAATATTATAAACGCGAAAGTTTGTATGTATGTATGGATGTTTGTTACTCTTTCACGCAAAAACTACTGAATGGATTTTGATGAAACTTTACAATAATATAGCTTACACATCAGAATAACACATAGGCTATAATTTATAAAGATATAGCATGAATTATCTAAAATATAACGATAACTGTCAAGTAAGTAGGAAAAAAATCTTAGAAATTGACATTCGAAATTTAAATTCTATCCTACTATCCTACTTATAATAATAATAATAATAATCCTACTAATATTATTAAAGCGAAAGTTTGTATGTATGTATGGATGTTTGTTACTCTTTCACGCAAAAACTACTCAATGGATTTTGATGAAACTTTACAATAATATAGCTTACACATCAGAATAACACATAGGCTATAATTTATAAAGATATAAAGTTTTCTATCATCATTATCACAATTTTCCATCACCACGCGGGTGAAACCGCTGGGCGCAGCTAGTATTAAATAAACTCATTATATAATCTTTGTTTGAATACCTATAACGAATGTAGGATATTTGCCCATTGTTTCGTTTTCAATTCTATTTAACAAAAAAAAAAATATACTAAAACTAGTCAATACTGTTATAGGGACCTATCAACATAAACATATCTAAAAATAACAAAATCGAAATCGCAAATTAGTTCCGGGCATATATGGGTTAAATGTAAATTTGGTAAATAATTTAAATATCTGGGTGACACTCGACTTAATTTTTATTATTATCTACAGTATTCCATTGGATGTATTATTTTACTCGCATGTTTTATGGTTATAATTAATTAAACATACATAATGTAATTTATGTTGTAAAATAATATCTACACAACTGTAAGAGTATTTAAAATAATAAACAATGATTGATTAATTGCTTAATAAAAGGGGGTGTGTCATTCACTTCAAACCTTTCGGAAACTGAATTCCCGAAGTTCTGCACGCACATTCCCATTCCTATCAAATAAATTAATTTATAGTAATCAAACTCACCAGGCGACGCCGCCACATAATGGTAACCCCCCACGATCTTTTCCGGAATGACAGTATGACAAACAGCAAGCAATGTCATAAACTCTCCCATTACTTTTGACTTTTGACTATTCTGTTTGTAATTATTCCAGAATACTGTATCCTCCGGTTTACAGTCTGATACCGTATACAGCATCTCCGCTATGCTGCACATTTTAAACTCCATAATATTCTGTGTGAGCGTTCCCGTTTTGTCGCTGAATATGTAACGGACCATTCCAAGCTCTTCGTTCAGATTTGAAGTCCTAGCCAATGCGGGCGTGTTGGTTTCTTCGTGGTACATTTGCAGGTCGTATGAAATAAGCAGAGCTTGCCAGAATCGCACGATTTCGACTGTCACTTGCAATGAGATTGGTATTAAATTGTTGTAGAGAATTAAAAATGTCAAGAAGTCAAAAGCGATGTTTGTGTTGATGGATTCTGGAATTATAGAAAAAAAACTTCATTTATCATTATTTTTGATTAATGGACGACATTTGCTGATGCACCCATATTCATTAATTATCTAGTCTGTTTAAAACTGTCATAATTATTTTTGAATTGGTTTACCCAATCATTGTTTACTACTGCGGCTTCGTAGACTTCCTGCGGCGGTCCATTCTAGTCATTACTTGTCTTACAAAACGCAACTACCCTGCATACAATCATGCTGGAGTACCCCCAGGAAAGTGTTATAGGTTCTACACTGTATCTTTTATCAGAAGTTGTGATGTCCGTAGCTTCTGCCAGAGTTAATGAGAAGTCTGAAGTACTCTGTACTTCAGACCTGCCATTAACCGAGAAGGTAGAGATGGGCACATTCGCCGATGATAATGCTGCACTAGCTGTACATCCCAAGAAAGCTCTACTTCTCTGACAAAATAGTCACTATAAGATTTTAATCAGGCTAAAGAATTGGTGAATCAAAGCGAATGAGACCAAACTGGTGCAAGTGACCTTCACCACGAGAAGAGATACTTGTCCACTAGGAAAATTAATCGCTAAATACCTTGGTCTGTACCTGGACAAATGTTTTACATAGAGGAGGAAGGAAAGCGCTACGTCAACAGCTCAGGAAACTGTACTGGTTAATAGGCCGCAAGTCACAACTCTCACTAGAAAACAAAATAGTAGTGTACAAATGCATCTTAAAGCCCATTTGGACCAAAGGATTACAGATGTGGGGCATAGGAGCCAATTCCAATGTTCAGCAGTTCCAAAACAAGATGCTGATCATTGAAGAGGAGAGCGGCTCAAGACTTGCTAGCGTAATATACTGCCAGCACCCATGATTATGGGTGCTAGCACTGGTGCCATTGGACACATACCATTTCACACGTAGAGTGCCACAACGGTAACAAAAAATTTGGGTTCCATGGCCTTTTTTTTATTTTCTGAATTTGCTATTAAAATATTATTTTGCAGTTAAAATGTAACAAAAATTATGTAAGAAAAATTTTGATGCTCTAGAACAGCGATCGCCAAACCGTCGATCGCGAGCGACCGGTAGCTCGCGGAGCAATTTTGGGTAGCTCGCGGCCAGTCTTTGTGCGGCCCTTGCGCGTAACGGAACGCAGCCACCACCGCCTCCGCGCACGGCGCAGTACGCAGTCAGTCAGTTGTCACCGCTTCAGAGTGAGGTTATGTCTATGTTGTGTGTGTTCAGTTCATGCGCACACGTTTAGGCTCTTTCCTTGTTTGTTGTTAAAATGGCTAGTTCAAGCAAAAAGCCAAAAATATATCATTTTCATGCAGAGTGGGAGACCGATTACTTTTTTACGCAAGTGAAAGATAAATGCGTGTGTTTACTTTGTAATGTGAGTGTCTCAGTCGGTAAGAAAGGAAATGTTGAGCGTCATTTCAAGACCGTTCACAGTGGAATTGAAAAAGACTATCCGCCGAATTCAACGCTGAGAAGCAAAAAGGTTATGCTGTTGAAATCTCAACTGAATGCCCAACAATCTACTTTCTTTAAGACACTGGACAAGAACAAGGCAGCCACAGAGGCGTCATTCCGGGTTTCCAAGGTTATCGCCCAACATAGGAAACCGTATGAAGATGGTGAGTTGATTAAAACTGCATTTTTGGAAGCTGCAGATACATTATTTGACAACTTCAAAAACAAAGCCGAGATTATGTCTGCTATTAAATCTGTTCAGCTTTCTGCTAATACAGTGATGCGAAGAGTTGAAGCTATGAGCTCTGATGTAGTTTCACAACTTAAAACAGACTTTGATCGCTGTAGTTATTTTTCTTTACAACTTGACGAATCAACTGATATAGTTGATACAGCTCAGTTGGCCGTTTTTGTAAGAATGGTCTTTGACAATTTTAAAACAAAAGAAGAGCTGGTTAAAGTTTTGCCGCTTACTGGACATACTACCGGAAAGGATATATTTTTGGCATTTAAAAAGCTTCTTGAGTCTGAAAATATTCCTGTAAAGAAGTTGGTGGGCCTAGCTACGGATGGAGCTCCTGCAATGGTAGGCGTGGAAAAGGGATTTATTGCCTTGTGTCGAAAAGACAGCTACATACCAAAGTTTGTGTCTTATCATTGCATAATACACCAGCAATCATTATGTGGAAAGTTCTTAAGTATGAACAATGTCATGAAAACAGTTGTCAAAGTAGTAAATAAAATAAGAACTTCAAAGACGACTGTTCAGAGAACTAACAGAAGAGTTAGAATGCCAGTATGGTGATCTGTTGCTTCACACAGAGGTTCGTTGGCTTAGCAGAGGCAGAGTTTTGCAACGTTTCAAACAGTTGCTTCCTGCATTAGTAAAATTCTTCAAAGAACGGGGTGAGCCTTTCATTGAACTCGAAGATCCCATATGGCTACAAGATTTTGCCTTTCTCACTGATATAACTGAAAAGTTGAATGATTTGAACTTGCAGCTTCAAGGCAAAGATAAGGACATTGGTGGAATAATTTCAGATGTAACGTCATTTTCAAAAAAGCTCGAACTGTGGGAAATAAATTGTAACCAGTTCGAATACAAGCATTTCACCAGTCTGAAGCAGATTGTTGACAAACAAGACCCTCCACAACACCCCAGGAACAGCCAAGATTACGTGGATATTCTTTCAGACCTCAGAGAACAATTCGACCAACGATTCCAAGATTTTAAAAACATATTGATATTGACACAGTTCGTCAACTCTCCTTTTGTTGAGATCGATGCAGAAGATTTCTCAACTTGTGTTGTAAAAAGTTTCGGTGGAGATCAGGCTGCAGTGGAAATGGAAGTTGTTGATTTTCAAAATGATCTGTCTCTTAGAAGCCTTTCTACCACTGGAAATACTTGGCCTCTAGTTCCCAAACAAAAATATCCAATTCTTGTTCAAGTTGGATTGAGATTGAAAGCACTAGAGATTCAGCTCTACATACTTATGTGAAGCATCATTTTCTACTATGAAGTTCATAAAAAACAAATATAGAAACAGACTGACCGATGAACATTTGGATAACTGCATCAGAATGGCGGCTACAACATACTCTCCAAACTACAAGAAAATATTTGATGACCAAAAACAGTTCCACTCGCTTCCAAATGTAAATTTAGAAACTTTGTTGTAAAACTTCCTATCTTAATTATTATTTGAATAATACTAGAATTGTATGTTTATAGGCAATAAACAGAATATGTTAATTTAATGTTGTGTACTTTCTTTGGCCCAGTATTCCTTGGTAGCTCATAGAAGATTTATGAATGCTATGCTGGCTCACTGGCTCAAAAGTTTGGCGATCACTGCTCTAGAAACATAGTTTTGAAAATATATCCAAGTTGGATACACGTGGCCAGTTCATCAGTTTTGGATATTATACCAACAAGTATCCAATGCAGATAGCGCAGCATGGCAACAAAGTATTATAATAATAATTTTATAACGATATTATTGTTGAATACAATAAATGTAAAGCATTTATTGACCTGTCGGACCAGATGAAAGCATGTGGAACATCGTTGAGACGAGGAATAAAATGGTACCGAAAATTAGCAATAGAACTGCAGGCAGGTACTGCAGTAGTAAATGCCTAGATCTTACACCAGGAAGTTAACAATGATAAGATGTCAATAAGAAAATTCAAATAAATTCTAATAGAAGAAATTCTACTTATTCCACCTACTGAAGCGACTCCAAGAACTGCTGATCAACCTCCTGCACAACATTATTAAAAAGAAAGTCAAGGTTCTGGAAGAAAAAGAGCTCGATGTGTGAACTGCTACAAAAAAGTGGAGGTTGGAAGTAAATTAGTGACTTCACGAGCGACGCAAAGTAAATTTAGATGTGTGATGTGTGAAAAATATTATTGCTTATCTTGTTTTTGTGAAGTTCACAAATCTTTTATTGCTTAAAATATTACTGCTAACTTAGGACTACGTGTAAGTTTTTATTTTATATATTACCTCACAATTTTCATCCTCTGCAATACACATTTTTTTTCTAAATAAACCTGTTTTTTTATATGTATGTACTTATTTATAAATTCCTGTATACAAAAAAAAAACAGAAACAAAATCCGCAGGCCAAGCGGGTTTTTGGGTACCCCAGGCCACTCTATAAAAGCTCCCATAACAATACGTGCAAAGCCCACATCAAACGCGGATACATACGGCTATAAATATAAAAACCAGTTTGTATCCGTGTATATGTGTGGCACCTAAAACATTTTGCCTCATGTATTCATGTTGGATACATACGGCATTCAACGTGTTAAGTCCACTCAAGTCAATCAAAGAAACAACAGAGATGAAAATATTCAAGAGCCACAACAATTGCTGAATGTCTACCTAGCAGACAGATGGAAATAACAAAAGGGGGGAAATATAGTCATTCAGCACATGGTTCACAAAAAAAGTTCCTTTGGAGATTAAATGAAAGTGTTAGTGTTGGATTTAAGGGTACATAATAGAGGTAAGGCTGAACAACTGTAATGATTGTTCAGCACCTTGTTAATTTCAATCATATCTCCTCTTAGTCGTCTTTTCTGTAGCGCTGGCAGATTTAAAATCCTCAACCGGTCTTCGAACTTCCTAGTCCATGGCCAATGTGGAAGTTTTGTGAAATGGTGCTCAATGTCTTTTTGAACGTATGGGTTCATACTTGAAATCCGTAATCCAACAGCGGACTTAAACATTTTTACAGCCAGTGGTAGAGATAGATTTTAAAAAGCTTTGCAAATTAAGTATGTGGTGAGTTCGCTCTTTTAATTGTCAGCAATGTGCTGTTTCCAGTTTAAAGGGAGAGCAAAACAGATAGAGGTTGATTCGATTATCGGGTGTAAATCCATCAGGAATGCAAAGAAAATGCTGAGTCCGAGGATCGATCCCTGAGGGACAACTGGAGGTGTCAAATACATGGAACCTGGGGAGACCAAGGTTCGAAGTCGGCGAGGTCTCTACCTGATGTTAGTGGTAATTCAGTTTGAATTTATCGTAGACTGTGGCGCTCTTTACCCTTGACGAGCATCCGGGCATGACGGGCTTGACGGGCCATACGGGATCGGGTGGCTAATGGACCGTTTCAAAGGTGGCTGACATCAGGTCAACAACAACCCCCGCTGCTTAGGAAACATAGGTTTCCAGACTCCTGTTTATTTTTTCCGTTTATTCGCCGATGTGCACAGTCGATTGGCTAACGGCGGACATTGCGCAAACCGCCCAGCACCGAGTTATTCCCACCAGATTGGAATCTCCAATCCCACTTGTACACAACTGAGCTTATAGCCACACACAGGTTTCACAGAGTTCTCTACAGGTTAGTCCCTCTTTGAGGAGGCTACCGAACGGGAGCTGAACCGTGTCTAGAGCCATCCTGAGATAACAAACAGGTCATCAGACCCAAGTTGCAAGGAACCAATAGTTGCTAAATGGAACCTGAGAGACATTGCTAACAACTTTCCTTTCCTCTGGCAGGTGATCGCACTTTTATTGCCCATGCGTATTCCTAAAGTTTTCCTCTCGCCCAGATGTTCGATATTTAATAAAAGAAAATTAAATATAAATGATATAAACGTAGCTTTTAATATTACTTACCATCTAGTCCTAGATACCAATCGGTAGCGGATCTCCTACTCAGCCATACTTCGCTGCAAATCGCGCTCAGCAACGACATCAGGAACAACAAAACGAGCAGCAACAGTATCTGAGTATTCGTCAGCTTATCGACCGTAGACCGTTTAAGCGGAGCCTTATTTGAGTTCTTCAATAATTTACTGTCATGACCGGTGTAAATGACCACGCCGACTATCCACGACGTGTTCCGCAATTTTGCTCCGCGCAAGAGCATTTGATCCAAGTTTAGCGGACATCCTCTCTTGCTCGTCTCTTTGAGAACGCCGTTAAATTCGTAGAGGTGTTTGTTTGGTGGTTCGCAGTCTATCGTTGCTTGGAATTGCTGGAGATCGGCGATTTCTAAGAGCTGTGCAGAGTCTGGGAGGGCCTGTCTGATTTTGAGATTTGTTTCGCCGTCTAAATTTGCTGTTTCGATAAATGACATGCCATTTGGTTCGCTAGAAAATATAAATATATTATTTACAAAGGAGTTTGAAAAAAATGACATCATTTAGCAGTTGAGATCAGTGTCGGCTTAGACCCATCTGGGCACGGGCGGGAAAATCGCTTTTCAGAACCCCAACAGTCACTATAGACAAAAAGACACAATGTTCCAGTATGTACAATTTTAATTTAGAGCATGACAAGCCAGTCATCAGGTCCAAGATGCCAGGAGCTCTACCGAATCTTTAGCTAATAATAGCTTCCCTACTTCATTTGAATGCTACTTAATTTTCGACATCAATAAACAACAGGGGTTGGAAACTTCACCTTAGAAAATATTTCTTACAAATAATATGATTTTGTAACATCTATATAAATTACGATAGGTACCTTTCCGAACTCGAAATTTACTAAATTTTTTTAAAGCACAACTCGGACATATCTCACAAGCTTAGCAGTCAACCCTTAGGTCATCATCATCCAAGTTATCGCCGCCAGTATCAATATCTAGAGCGTGACCATCTTTGTTCCGGCTGGCTAGCACAGGTTCCGCAAAGAACACATAAGCAGCGGCAAATCCACATAAACTCCAGATAGGTTAGAGACACAAACAAGGATGTTGCTTGGCGTCTCTCCTACCCTTTCCAGCAACACTTTAAATCGTTTTGGATCAAGAGCAGCGCAGTCTCTAAGTAAATCCTTAATAGCAGATGCGATTCCTTATTCCATGAATAACGTGATAAATAGGAAGCCGTCAGTGCAAAAGCTGCTTGAGCTTCATCAAAGCATTTAGCAGCTGCGGTGTCCTTAGTTGTGCCACAGTCTCTTCTGGATAGCTGGAAGTTTGAACAAATCTCTGCATCCAATCCCTTTGTAGAAAATCTCTCGTTCACGGCAATGATGTAGCTCCTAACCTTTTCAACGTAAAACAAAAAGCAGCCTCAGTTTTTAGTTTTTAGACCAGGTTTTCTATCATTGAAAATATAATTTTATAATCTAAACCAATGATTGCAGACTGGTGTCCTTTCCTTGAATATAATATACCATCCAAAATTGTTCAAGACAGTTTTATATTTTTTTAACAACCAGGTGGTTAAGAGGTGAGAATAGAGGTGAAAAAAATGCTTTTCCCGCCAGGGCCAGGCCGACACTGATTGATACGAATGGTAATTTTACCTCGATGACAGCAGGACGAGATCGGCAGGAAAAAATGAATTATCTACAACTTTACATATATCACCGACTTGTAAACATTTCCATAAAATATTCTCCCATCCGGTGGGCCTCAACACGGATACCAATCTGTTGTTGGTTTCGTCATCCGCTCTATGTCTTTTCTGTAAAATAAAAGTCATTTACCTATCTGACAGAGCAGGACAATCAAGATGGATGTAGATATACTTAGCATTTATATTTTACATTCTATTGTGTACTATGTCACAAAATTAATAAAATTCATTCAGACAAATGTTAAACGGTCACCAATGGTGGTGTGTGAGAAAGAAATATGAAATAAATTGAAACTGAAACTCTGAGGATATCCGGTACTTATGCTGGAGCAAAAGTGACTAAGTCCAATTAACAACATTCTGAGTCTAATTAAAAACATTCGAGTTGCAGTTAAACTAAAATTTCCCCTGATAAATCAGGGGAGAGTCAACTTCATTTGTTTTCCCTGATTAAACGACACTAAAACTTAAACCATGATATTGTTTGAGTACGGTAGTGTAAAAAGCTTAATTTAAAGATGTATTAAAATAAATAATTATTGAAAAAGGAAATTATAGTACAGTCTAATAAAAACACGACAAATTTCATTGACCAGGTAATTTTCAATGAAAGAAAAATCTCAAATATAAAAACAAAATTATCTGATTTTTCATTGTAAACATCAAACCATTGATTTTATAGTGTATTAGATTGCTCAACGTCGCACTACAATTTGGTAATCAGGATTTTACTGCAAAACGTCACAGGTAGATGGCACTCGAAGTCCCAAAAATTGCTTAATCTTCAATTTTATGTTCAATATGGCTACTTTCACGGTATAGCCGTATGGCGACTCACTGTAGATGGTGTTCTAAATACGCCTATATGGTAAAAAATAATAATATAATAACAAACGAATTTTTATATATCATTATTTTAATATTATTTACATAAAGATGTCAATTTTTAATTTGGTATGCAGGTTTCAATACGTAATAATTACGCATTTAATTGTACAAACAGACTAATAGATAGCATTTTATCTCTCCATATTATTTCTGTAATGTATTCAGCCTATATAGAAAATGCAATAAATGGCACTAATAATTGAATATTATTATTGTTATCATTAGTTAAATTATTGGGTTTTTCATCATCTTCAATCAATCAGATGGCCAAATAAATTGCTATTAGTTTGGCCGTCAAAATTATCAGTACCCCCTGCATTTCGCCAACGTAGGAGGGTTGCCAAATCGTACTATGGAGTTGAGTAATCTAATACCATATACCCATAGTCAATGATCAAACTATTTATATCTCTTCTAAGCATTGCTCTTCAGCCGTCAAGTCCATTTATCATAACATATAGTTTGGGCCAATGGGCCAAGCCTCAAAGGCCCGTCAATGTAGATTATAGGGTTTTCCTCGGCGAGAAGAGTGAGAGGTTATATTAAAATAGGTTAATAAAATGAACTTACCCAATCTTCCAATACTTCTTTAACAGCACTAACAAGTAATATAAAAGATAGGGGCGTAACTGTCGTCCACCTTCCCGTGGGCGAGACATCCGGTATTTGTTGCAGTAGCGCAATCATCAGGAAGAAACAATTCGAGTACCGCCTGAATTGTTCCAATAGGAACAGTGGCACAAAGGTAAAAACACTGAAACAAAAAGACGAATCAAAACGTAGATCAATCGGACATACCTTCTCAGAGAGAAGCGACTACAAGCCTAATCAAAAGAATGTAGCAAGGTAGAGAGAGAACTGCAGGATTCAGTCCCGAGACATATTGTTCAATGTCTTTCTCACCGACCTCCGTTGTCATATATGATCTCGTAGAAAATATTTTTTTTTACAGATGACAAAAACAAATGAAGGAACCGGAGCAGGAGCATATATGCAATCCTCTGGGCTAAATATGACAAAATCTCTGGGGTCAAATTCTAGGATTTACACGCGGAAACTGCAGGTCTAATCATGGCTGCAGGAGAAATAGAAGACAGAGCAGTAAACGGGAAGGACAGATACATATATACAGATGGCAGAGTAGTGCTTTTAACGCTTAAGGACCACAGGCAGGGATCCAAACTAATCATGGAATTCTATGAGGCATTGGATACAATAGCAAATGACAACAGTGTATACCTCACATGAGTGAAGAGACACAGTGGAATGAGAGTAAATGAGGAGATGGATGGACTTGCAAGGCAAGGATCAACACACCCACCAACCGATCCAGAGCTCACATTGCCACTGGCAGAGGGGTACACGAGGATCCGCCTTGCCCAAGAGAACCGAAGAGTGGATAAAGCACAGGTGAAGAGAAACAAACCTAAAACAAACAAAGAGGGCCATCAGGGAACCCCCACAAAGATTAACAAATTTCTGCCTGATACTCTCCAGGGATAAATTGAGGAAGACAGTGGGCCTGCTTACTAGACACTGCCGACTTAACAAGCATATGTCCACACTGGGAATAGTCAATGACCCCATTGGCAGGGGTTGCTGAGCAGAAAATTAGTCAACTGAGCATGTGATACGTGCATGCCCGGATTTGGCTGTAAGGAAAGAAAAAATAATGGGCACATGGCTGATGTGTGCGGTCTCCGTTAGTGCGGATTCTGCGACTGGTCTTTCAGGTGACCTGGTTGCAGAATCAGTAATATGGACTGGGGGCCAATAATTATATAGGCGGAGGCAAGATACAACGGCCCCGATCCATCGTATGGGGATGATCAACCATCCCCCCACATCATCATCATAATCATCTCTGTAGTGCCATTACATCGAAATCTTTGCTGATGACACAAGGTTCGTCGGTGACCCTTTGATGAGTATAGCTTGCAACTGCAGACCGACCTCGACAACATCTTTAAATAAACGCAGGAATCGCTGCTCTTTTTCAAGAAAGATAAATGTGTAGTTGTAATCCAAAGCTAAGCTAATATTTAGGTAATATATCACTGGGCTGGGATAAACTCCAAAAGGACCCGGGCATAACAATATTGGAAGACCTCAAATGGGAGCATACCATTAGAAAGATTGCAGAGAGCAAACTCGCAGTTGTACACCATCAGCAATGTTCACCGTTTAAGTCCCCTGGTCGAATATGATTACCAAATTTGGAGTCTATCTTCCTGCAACGATCCAGATCTATACCGATCCAAAAGAAACGGTTGGCCTACGAGGAAAGACTAATAATCCTTGAACTGTGCTAATAATCCTTGAACTCACTCAAAGCGTGACGGAATAGAGGTGATCCGATCGAAACGGTCAATATCCTAACAAGTTGCCTATGATGATACAGTGAATCTAGTCGATATACAGGATGAACACCAACACTCACATCAGAGGACATACCATGAAGCTCGCAAGCATCTCCTTCAAGAGCAACCCTATGAAGCAATTACTTTCAAACCAAGTATTAATAAATGTGGTACTACAGTTTGCCAAATGAAGTGATAAATTCAACCAGTGTAAATCAAATTAAAAACAGATTCGATGAACATGTAGTCACAAAAACACGGAATTGGGCTCATCACCTTGAGCTGCCTGCCCAATAATTAATAACAATAATAATAACACCTTTAATATTTACATTTATTAAATTAACTTACTTGTATTTGGCTGTGGAAATTCTATTATTGCAAAATTTATTTGGCTGTTGACGATTGATAAAGATGACACGGTGTTCGACAGGCTGTGGGGTCGTGTCCGTTGTGGTCGCGTCATCTTCATCTGTAAAAAAAATTACATATTTATTTAAATTAGGGATGCGCTGAATAAGGATTCAACCGAATACGAATATTCGACAGAATATTCGCTCAAAAATGTACCGAACCGAATATTCGGCCGAATGATTCGGTTAATTTTTGATGAGAAGTTATTAGATCGCCATTTGAGTCCTTTCACATGGTGGGCAAAAAAAACAAGGAAAATATAAACACATGGCTATTTTAGCCAGAATTTTCTTATCCTCTCTGGCTACGTCTGTGTATAGCGATCAATTATTTTCCGAAGTAGGAAATATTTCTGAAGGAAAAAGAAATAGATTGCTACCTCACAGGGCAGAGAGTCTAGTTTTTCTACATCATTTTCTACATCTTTACCACTCTTAAATAGTAAATATTTTTAATTATGATAATTTACTTCATAACTTTTCACAGATCTTTGAACAAAGTGACGACTTTGTTAAATTATAACTAAAATATTTTATAAAACTTGGTGATTCCAGCTACTGGTAAATTTTATTTGGCGGATATTGTTTTAAAATTAATGATCTAAAATTTTTGATTTTATAGCATGGTAAATGTTAATTATCGAACCTTGTCTTTTGTTAGAAAATAAAAACGTTTATCTAATTAAAATAAAACTTGAAATATGTTGATTTTTTAATGTTATTTTTTTATAGATGATGATTAAACAAAATTATTATTGTTTCATTTACAAATACTATGTACGGATGTCAGATTAAAGACTTTTTAACATATATAATTCTTAAAATAGCACTTTTTAAATGTGCGGTAATTATTCGGAAAACTAAACGAATATACGGCCGAATACGAACATTAAAAAATAAGCCGAATATACCGAATGTGAACATTCGGTGCATCCCTAATTTAAATTATTGAATGGTAGGAAGGATGTTATTGGATAATACATTTTTCAAACATTTCAAAACAATATTTAAATAATATGAAATATGCATGTATGTATTCTAAATTCTGAAAGTATTACTATGGCGTTTAATAAAAAGTGATAATGAGTATGATGATATTCACTTTTATTGAATGTTTTTTTATTTTTCGACAAGGTCACCTTTAAGGTTTATACACTTGATATAACTTTTTAAAAAATATACAATACTCATCCTAAAAAACTCTTCATCCCAATCACCTAAAAATTCAGTAATCCTTAATTGAAGTTCTTCCACGCCTAAACTCACCATAAATATGGGGGAAGCATCAACCCCTAATGTATTTCGTAAGTCTTGAAATATCGATCTGTACAATATTTTTTCAAGCAAATTGTACGAATTCATACATTCCGATTTTTTCCATTTTCGCCAACACGCTTCGACAAGATGTAAACAAATGACTTATTTAAAAAAAAGTATTTTGTATTTTAGAGCATACTAATAGATATTAGCTATGCCTGCCAGTATTATTTTTTTACGGTTTCAAAGAGACTGTGACTCATTATCTCTTTTTTTCTATTTCAAATTCTCAATAGGAGTATATAAAAATGCGACAAAAGTAGTAAGTTGATTAGAGACCAAGTGGACAAGTACAATGTTCCTATTATTTATTCAGAATAATAATGGTATGACAATGTAGTAGGAATGCATAGCAAATGGTAAACTGAGTCATCGAAGGTCGCCGCTGCACTACTCGGATACAAAATTCATCAAACCCGACGGGATATCCAGACAAAACGCATATGATGGCAATCGTTTAGAGAAAAATCACATAATTTAATTTATTACGAGTGAGTAATATTTCGTTTGAGGATGCAACGCTATATACTCGTATTATATGTATAAATAAGAAATATAACGGAGCTACCATGGAATTCTCCGACTACAGTTGTGCATTATATTTGTGGCATTAATATTATTATTACATTTCTGTGGAGTGAGAAGTGGACTCCAGACCAATGACCAGCAGTGGTAGCTTCATTCAGCACAGCTGTCTTGCCACATGCGAGCGCTCACCTTATCACTCATTCGAAGCTGTAAAATTTGAGATGCGGAAATCGCGGTTTTTTTTATATGAATGAGTTGATTATTTTCTAGAGGAACCACGATCATTAGAGATGAAAGTTGAAACAGAGATTTGGTTGGCAAGCTACGACCGTCAACTTCCACGGCATAAAAGGGAACAGTGAAGCCGTTCCAGCTGCTATGTGGAAAAGAATATTATGAAATATGCTTGTATGTATTCTAAATTCTGAAAGTATTACTATGGCGTTTAATAAAAAGTGATAATGAGTATGATGAGATTAACTTTTATTGAATGTTATTTTATTTTTCGACAAGGTCACCTTTAAGGTTCCAGGTGAAGCCGTTCCAGCTGCTATGTGGAAAAGAATTAAATTACTGCCACTGGCAATAACAGTGTTGCCCTTTTCTATCAAAATGGTGAGGGAAATAATAATAATAATAATGATTCCTCGAATAACGAGGAAGTCACGTTTTTTTCTGGAAATCAGATTATTTTTGGAATAGCCACGCAGGGGGATGTCAGACTATCATCTTGACAGAAAATTTAATCACATCGTTTACAGGAATATCTTCCCCAATTTAGGGTTAAAACAAATATTAAAATTTCGGCAAGATAAAAATTGATGAAATTAAATCAGAAATATCGAGGCAGACCTTTCGCAAGCTATGATTCGAAAAACCCACAGATGCCAGAGACTTATAATGAGCCTGTTGTCTATATTTTATAAAAAAAATAGCATTTCGAATTCTATTATAAATTCATATAGACTCTTCTGTACAAGCATGTACTATCACATTTTATTTTAATAGCATATAAAATGTACCTAAGTACTTAGTTATAATACTATTATATATGTTTTTATATTATAAATTTGTAGTATGTATGTATTATTCTAGTATGTAAACATATTGATACGTATTTAAACTAAAATACTTGGTTCTGCTTTTTTCTGTATCTTCAAGATTTTAATTTCAAGTTTAAAGTGACTACTTTTTATTCTTACAAGTATTCAATTTAAAATAACTTTCCATCATACAAGGTAAAAAACAAAGAGCGGAGATAACATGCCCTCTCGGTAGGTATAAAATTTCTGCTGGTACCACCTCCATACAGATTATTCCCAGTGAAGTGGTAAACCATAAACTATCAGATCTGAATCTCTTTCTGAGCTAGCAACACATGTTTAATTATTATTTATTAAGCTAGGATATTGTTTTTGCTATGTAATTAAAAGTTAATTTTATATGGGCTGTTATATGGGTTGTTATATAAATAAAATAAGTATCTACATATTTGGACTATTTCTTATATAACGGGCGAATACGTAAAAATAGGTCTTTTAGGTATAAAAATACTTTCCTCGGTAATGTTATTTACTGCAGTAAATTAGAGGAGTTTCATCGTGTAGCAGATTTCGAAGCTCCTAGTTTTCAGCTAATCAAACTCCACAACATGAAGATTCATATACAAAAATCACGCATTGCTCGCGCAAAGAACCTGAATAAAAATATTCAAACTCTAAGTGAGCTTTAATGGAATTTTAGAGAAGAGACGAAGCCGTATCGGGCGGCATTGATAGGCGGTAAATAATGAACAAAGGTCAGGCGAAGAATTAAAATCGATCGATGACGTCGCTCAAGGAGGTAAGGCTCTTGAAAGGCTTACTTATTCGCGAAGCTTTCTAGCAAGACCGTAAAGGGTGAGCCGCAAGGTACGGGAATCGATACAACGAGCGTTTACTACGTTCTATTGTAGAGGGGGTGTGTTTTATATTCGAAAACATATCAGGGTGTTGTTTTATACCCAAACAGCGATTCTTAAAAATATATAGTTTGCTAGATTTACCTAATAAGTGATCGTGAGAAATGTGGTACGCTAGTTGTTCTACAGCACTCTCTCTGGGCAGCGTTATTGTTTTACAACTTCGCTAGATGATGATGAAGAAAAATAACAAAACAAATAATAACATAAATTACATAATATTATATTAAAAGTCGTAAAATATCAAATTGGAATAAACGGGGATATAAGAATAAGAATAAGAATAAATTTATTTTCGTAAGTAATTTTCCAAAAACATTATTCACAAAGTCTGCCTAACTAGGCCGAAGCCCGTACCAAGGTAGACTCGACTAGGTCACTTGTACATTTTATATTGTGCGCACACTTATTAAAGTACTATTACTGAGAAAAACAAAAATTAAAAAATAAATTAAATATAGTAAATCTAATAACTCTAATAAATACTTAGCCTAAATTTCAAGAGTTATTTTAATGATAACTAATACCTAAATTATAATCATGTTGAAAAATAAAAAGTAATAATGAAGTCAAAATATATCGAGTAAAAAAATTGTTAAAATAATTATAATAATAAAATACAATAAAATTATAATTGCAGTGATAATCAGTAAGTAGAGAAAAATAACAGGGTAATAATTTGAAAAATAAAAAAAAATAATTAAAATAAAATAAAAAACCAGTAATTAAAATAGTCAAGTAGCTAGTCAATAAATAAAACAGAATAAAAAGATAATAGTTATCCTAGTAGCAACAAATAAAAAGATAAGATTTATTTGTCAGTGTAAATATTAGGTGTTTAATGGAGAATGACGGAGATGAGCACCTCAATCTCATGTCTTCCAAATTCCAAAAGTAGCGGAGAAATTTGTTTGTTTGTTTTTATTCCATTAGTGGTCGACTTCAAATTAAATTGTAACTCATTAAAAATCTTGGGCGCTATATAGGTACGCGGAAGCGCCAACACATCGCATAATCAATATAAAAGGTATAATAACGATTGTTTCAACTACAGGGTGGGTATAAGTCGCGCAACCCAGTAAGTCTAAAATTCACAAACAAAGCAAAACAAATTTATTTGACTCGAAACACATACAAAAAGATCCAAAAGTTACGATTATCTATATTTCGGGCACATTCCCCACTTTATTGAATGTATCCACCAGACGTTGTCGACTTGTTTGGCACCTGTAGTGGAAAACTTGGTTTGAAATTCATTTTGAACTTTGCGGTAAGAGTTTGTGCGAAAATAACCACGATAACGAAAATTCGATGAACTTTAAGCATTTTTGAACTTCAAACTTTCACAGAGAACGAGTAGCGTGTACCGACGAGTTCCGCCCGCGCGTTGTTGCCACTCGCGCAATCCCGAATTTTGTTCCGACTTTTTTTTTGCAAAAAATTTGAACTTTGGGTTGCGCGATGTCGCACCCCGTATAAATGTTATACGAATAGTTGATAAAGGTCTAAGTTACATAAGAACAGTGTTGGGACGATTGAATACATTAATCGCCATTGACGACTAAGATTGATTCGTTTAATCCACAATCGGCGACTATCGATTGATTAGTTTTAATCGTTAGTCACGATTGAACGCGAACGCGACCGCGAACGCGACCGCGAACGCGACCGCGAACGCGACCGCGAACGCGACCGCGAACGCGACCGCGACTGCGACCGACCGACCAATGAGAAAGAATTGTCGGGTGACATCTAATAAAAGCATCTACAAGTTAGTCGCGATTGTCGATTAACGACTAATTGATTTAGTCGCGATTACTTCAATCGCGATTAACGTTAGTTGCGAATAAATCAATCGTGAATGATTAGTCGATTGAAATATTCAATCGATTGACCCAACACTGCATATGACTAAGGTTATATTTATTACAGATGTTGAAGAAAACCTACAGGAATTGAATGATGCTACCCCAGACGCCATCCAATAGATGCAGAATTTAAATATTAAAATATAACTGACATTATTATCCTATAATGATTATTGAAAAAAATATAATCACTATTTTTATTAATACTAAAGTTGCATTTCTAAAACTTAATGAGTATTATAAGGTTAATATCCCATAATTTTACATTGTGCACAAATCCATGCGATATAAAATACGCAACGCCGTATATCGATTGCTAAACACTTTCACACATTCGGCAAACCGCGAAACTTGGAAAATAGCCAAAACTACAACTGCAGGTGCATAAAAGAGAAATCACTTACAATATTTATCCATAAAATGATACAGTTCCATCGCGGATCACGGCCATACAGCAGCAGTCACTTAACTAAACAATTAACAGTGATGTGCTGAACTAGGTATACTTACTTCTCGACAGCAACTGTCGCGCCCTTTTGTAAGACGATCGAAACGCCATAACGGTAACACCTTGCAAGTTTGTGTTTCTCAAGCCTAGACACCTCCAAAGTCGTAACTTCTTACGAGACATAAAACACCACAAGGCGCACAATTAGCGTAACGGTAAAAAGGCGCATTCTTACGTTTGCACACAATCAAAGGAAGAATGCAAAAGAGTATTTCAGCGATTATTGTGTGTTATCAATAATCAGGTTGGTAGACATGGAACGGATCGGTCTACATCGATGTTATCACCTTATGATAAGATAACGAACGTTTTTTTCTTGGAACGTCTATAAGACAAGCAGGGAGTACCTCTATCCTCTTCAACTTTATCACCTGGAACTCTAAAAATCTTCAAGTGTGTAAAAATACACAATTTACATTAAAAAGTCTATATATATACATATATACACTACCGCTCAAAAGTATTTGGGCACCCACTTTTTATAGTATTGATTATATAAAAGTGTATTTAAAAATCCTATTTTTAAGCACATTTGATATCTTCCCCGAAGTGCATTTCTATCGCTCGCAAATCAAATTTGTTTAACCCTTCGAGTAGCGGCATAATTTCATGGCAGACCGCGGCAATTTATTGGAATTTCTTGCAATATCGCCGCACTCGACAAAAAGTACTATAACTATGGAACAACTATAGCAATCATAAATAGAATAACTGTGCAATGATCGCATTGAAATTTCGTATATAAAATATTGAAATCTAATTTTGTAAAACACTTAGATAATTATGAATAAATATGAGAAAGTCGAAAAAGTGAAAAAAACTCGGCATTTCTAACTTGTCTTACGGAAAAATACGGAACCCTATTTAGAAATTGTAAATACTATCGTGATCTTTAATAGATTCTCTATCAAAGGTAATATTTTGTTTTGCTTATTTACTTACAAAAATATTTAGGTATTAGCTCATAAAAAGCAATAAAAATTTTGATGATTTAAAAAAAAAAATGATGTTTGACAATGGAATTTTACCAGAAATATCCGCGAAATGACGCGCGAAACTATTGTAGCGGACGTCTATGTATCTATGGTAATAATAAGATATTTGGTATGGATTTTAGGATGCGTTCGAATTAGACAATAATATTACTGTGCGCTCCGGGTGCAAGCCGCCAATATTGGTCGTTACGTAGTGAACGGTTTTCTGATATGCAACCAAGTTTGGTCGTTACGTAGCCGAAGGCGGCCAATAGGCCATAATCCCAATAATAAAAGTATCGGGCATTAATGAAAGTTTAGGAATATTAGGGTCATGTAACAATAATGTGAAGAATTTATTTGTTTTATTGTAGCCCTCATTATATTTTACTATGGAAGCTTATTTAGGCGTTGTTCAAATTAAGAATAAAACTAGATAAATATGATTGGGGCAATTTTTAAATTACCTAAACTTTTATTAATGCCGATATCTTTATTACAGGGATTATGGCCTACTTCGGGGAAGTACTGAAATGTGCTTAAAAACAGAATTTTCTAAAGTTTAGGTAGGTAGTTCAGTAGTAAGTAGCTGTCTTAAAATAACAGGATAATCTGATAACCTGACCAAGTAAATTAAATGAAGAAAAAAAATCAAATACAAAATAAATATACATACATAATTTTATTTTCCATTGCAAACATCAAATTAACATTTCTCTTCTAAGTATTTCTTCAGCTGTCCTTTTTTTATCTCATGGCAGCATCTTAATATTATAGTATAGTTCGGGCAAACAAAATCAAGTCCGCACTTAGTCAATGCTGTCAGAGTAATCATAGGTTTGTGTGGACATAGACAGGATGAGAATTTAGGGTGGATCGATCTTGTATGGAAAAATGTGTTATTTATCGAAACCTCCCTATGCGGGAAAGATGGTCTATGATATGGAAATTATAAGAAAAATAATTAAAAAAAACAATTTCAAAATTTAATACTGCCGCAAAAGGTTTGAATTTTCGGATAAAATGATAAAGGCTGTATTTTTTTACATGATTTTAGACTCAAAATAATTGTTTTTTCTGTAATATAAATATAAATAATAACCAAAATGATGATTACTGAATAGTGAGTCGCGAATAAAACAACGTACGTACATTGCAGCTCCCCCTCCCAGCCCTGTCGGATCATTCCGCTAATTCTATAGAGCAGTGATACTACTACAGACAGATATAGTGGCAATTCCAGTTTTTCCGAGTCCCATTTTAATCCCTCCCCCCCCCCCCCCCCTTCAAAAGACGGCAGCAGTACGTCTGAAGTCGTGATACGACACGACTACGTGGAAAAACCCGATCACCCTGCGGCAATACTACCTACAATCATGCCAGTTTTCAACACCAATACGTGATTTCCGTCCACTGTAATTTCGACGGTTTTTTTAGGTTTTTCTTGATTTTATTCTTAAAAGAAGCTAGTAAATATATCTGTTTTTTATTGTAACCAAATGGTTACAAGTATGTGTCCTCTTATATAAATATTATAAAGTACTAAATGCCTGTTTCCCTATAACAGAAATCACTTTCAGTTTTTACCATTAAAAGGCTCGAACAACTAAAGTTCATCCCGCTTGCGGCAGAATAACTACGCACAACCTTTGCGGTCGATTATCTAGCCTAGGTCAATTTTACAAACTCTCTTTTATTACAACCATTGTAATAACAATATATAGGTACCTAACTACCTCTGATTTCAGTCCCACAACTCAACTTGTATTTAGATAATAGATTAGTCATATGTCATATTTCACACGGTGGACACTGGGCAGCATGTAAAGAGGATTAATAGCTGTCACATTATTAATGTCACATAGGTACGCCTATAATAATCCTACTGTGGTATTGTTCATTTACCACGGTAACATTATTGTTAAATTCTGAAAGAAGAAAAGAAGGATTTGGCTTAGAACTCATGGAGCGGTTTTACCCGCGACGGCGCGGTTGCGGGACAACTGTTTTGTTTCAAAAGTCACGACACAACAGGTTTGCGCGGTCACGTAGCCGCCGCGGTTGCGGAACGGGCCGCAACTTGGCGGGAGAATATCGCAGGTCTCTCGGTTATACATAGGATCGATATCGAGATTGTCAATAGTCACTGCACCGAGTCGCCCGCGAACCGACCGCAGTACATGTAGGATACGTAGGAAATACGCTATAAAATACGTAGGAAATACGCTATATATAGTATTTCTTATTGTTTGACCTCAACGAATTATTTTTGTAAAAAATTGTACACATAAATCGGTAAAATTTAGAATTCCCCTTTCACAATACTATAAAGCACCTAAAATATGCAACCGTCTTAATGACGACATAAAATTTTAAAACTTTTTGACATAGGTCGTTTAAGTACAGAGAAAGACAAACTTCTGCAAACTATCTATTAAATAATAATCTACCTGCATACATTTACTATTATACTTCGGAATATGGTATAATATAATATAACAAATATAAGTTTATATAATCTAAGATAATATATAGAAGGAATACTAGATCAGAATAAGATATATTAGATCGTAATATTTATGTATTTACATTCATATACAAATATTGTTTTTATTCAACAGGTGAGTTTTTAGTTAGTGACATCCTTATAGTGGTTGAATCATTACGACAAAATAGGCAGCTTTTAATATTTTTATTAGTTAAAACAAAAAAAAACAATTTAAAAAATAATCATTTGTTTTTTTTTAAAATATTATAAAAAGCTGTGAGCACGATGCGCTATCTAGCGGTAAGTAAAATATCGCTAATACTGTTTATTAGATATATTTTATCTACCGCTAGATTGCGCAGCGCGCTCAACGCTTCTCAAACTTCAATAGATAAGATTTACAAATTTGATAAAGAAAAAAAAAGAAAAATAAACGTATTTTTAAAATTGGTATTTTTTAATAAAATTATTCGTTTTTTAAGTTGCTTACTTTGTTGTACTGATTTCCCCACTACAAGGATGTCACTGAATTAAAAGTCACCCGTATTAACAATAATTATTTAACTTTCGTAACAATGGTGTCATCAGTTATGTTACCCGTATACGTCAGTTATGCTTCTCCACCCAAGTCAAACAATACGTCGTATGCCCAGACATGCTTATATTCGGTCGTGTTGGGTCAACGCTGAGTATCGTCATGTAAATGTGGGACGTCGTTTACTTCGAACCTTAATAGGTTGCCATTTAATGTAATTTCGTTGTTTGTTCAAAATCACTAAAATAAAAATAAAAACATTGTAAATTTAGCTATTTAATATTTTTTTACTGCGAATATAATTGTTTTTTTCGACATACCAACTAGTATTACATATAAAGCTTCATCCTCCTCATTTTGTTTAAATTTTAGAATGCATAATTTCGTTGTAAACGAAGTTTTTATAAAAACATGGCAGAACCCATTGCGCCAATCTTGATTTTATCCTATGGCGATTATTATGATACTAACCGGAAAAGCCTTGTTAAACATTTATATCGCCTTTTTAATGAATATCGTCACATAGAACATATGGCGGCATAGGTGTTTCTTCCCATCGTACCATGGGTCTTACTTATCCATATATTTTATAATTTATAGCAGAATCATGTGTAAGAATATTAATATCACCCTCAAAGAAACTGCCTTTTGACCGTCACGGGGCCTTAAATACTCACCTAGAGGTGTAACTCTAGGTAATGTAGCTTAGGCTCAAGTCCCGCAGATAGACAAACAAGACTTTTTGGATTCGTGGTCCAAGAAAACCTTCAACCTCTCGGAAGCCTGCCTTCGCGCGCAAAAGACTGCCCCGCAACTTTTTGGTCGATTTTTTAAATAAATACAATATCGTTTTTTCATGAATTTTCTCTTGTTACCTAGTAATTATTTACATAGATAACTAATTTCCTGTGGTATTCGCAGAAAGAGAGTTTGTGCTGAAATGAATTGAAATTCAATCATGTTTACAAAATGCAAATACATATGTTGAGTTATAAAAAAAAGACGAAACCCAGCAAGGTGATAATGTTACATATTAAATCGTTCTAACTAAATACCTAAGATAGCAAAAAAATAGAAAAATAAAAAAAATACATTGTCAAAGGAATTTGAAGTCAAAAGCAAAAAATGTCAAAAACATAGTCAGCTATAAAATAATCAGAGTGAACCGAGAATATACAATAAATTTCCTTCTTTTATTAGCACATATCAGATAATATTATCATTCCGAGAATGATCAATATTATAATAGGTCTTTCACATCAGTAGCGAGCGCTGAAATCTTTCCACCTATTAGAAAGGGCTAGTGCAGGTATAAATTAGTTCTAAAAACTAATAATAATAATAATTCTTTATTGTGAACTGTAAGTAGGTCGTACAAAATGGATAGGTACTATTATATGTGCTATACAGTTTACCAATCAGGCGTACAATATGTATTTTCTATAATTAAATATGTTCATTTCGCAGTTGAAGGAAAACAAATCCGAAAATATTACGTTTTAGACATAGGTATTAACAAAATAATAAATAGAACTATTATCTACAAATTTAGTAAATTTCCATTACTATATATTAATCAAATGTCACTTTGTTTTTAAATTAAAATGTCAATCTGGAATTATTAGGCTATCTACGGTTTGTCAGATTTAGAGCTAGAATTAAATATAAATGTTTAAAGTTTAACATGTTGGAGAATTACAATAAAAATATGTTATATAATTTATTTGTCATTATCGTTTAAAAAGTCATTTACGCTGTAATAGCATTTATTTTTGAGCCAGTGCTTTAATGTCTGTTTGAATCCTGGTTGTTTAATTGATTTGATGTTTTGTGGAATAGCGTTAAAATATTTAACACAACAGAACTCAGGTCCCTTTTTACACATTTCTGTCCTCACTGAGGGACAATTTCCCTCAGTGAGGGAAATCCTAAGTACCCCCACCCTTTATTTTTTTCTACCTGAATAGGGTCTTACTCAAATAATGAGACCAGTTTTATTGTGACTTTCAACGTGTTGACATCAAGCATTAATATTTTTGTGAATTATGGCAAAATTAAAGCAATTAAGCGTTTTACAAAAAATACAATTTTAACTTTGGCGATGCAAAAAGTGAGTTCCAGAGCTATAGCAGTTCAGATTGGATGCAGTCACACTGCAGTGTTATATTGTTTAAAAAAATAAAGGTTCTGCAAATCTAGAGCGAAAAAAAGGTACTGGACATAAAAAAAGACAACACATGCTGAGGATCGACTGCTGAAGCGAATCTGTTAGCAGAATCGATTCAAAAGTGACGTGGATATAAGGATAGAGTTCATAAAGGCTGTTGGTTCTGAAGTGGGTGTTCACACCGTACGCCGAAGACGGCTTTTTTGCCAGGAGGCCACAATATTTTTGCAAAAAAGCCACTACTGACCAAAAAAATGCGCATTGCCCGCTTAGAATTGGCTAAAAAATGGATGACAGATCCCTTGGTCAAGTTTCCGTGGCTTGTATGAGCGTACAATAGATTGTCCAGAATATAGGCGGAAGCAACAGTAGGGATTTATTACGATTGTATGCGGGAAAGTAAAAATCTCTTCTATCTCCTAGCGGCACACAAGTGATTTGCGACCTATTTGACCTGCATAGCGGCCTTCAAGCCATCGCGGAAAAAGAAGCGAGTCAAGGTTATGAAATACAGCCCTCACGCCTAACGATAACATCGCAGCTGAGTTTCGCGCAACTCCTTGAAGCTATATACATAACTTACTATAAGTATATACTATAATAGCGGTTAGCACTGGCTTTCGTCTACTAGGTAGACGTCCTTTTTTGTTTTTGATCAACTATCGTAAACATAATATATAGGAGAAATACAATACCAGAAATACATTTGATCTACACCTTAATCGGCACCGGCTTAGCAAGGTACGCAACAGTTTTTTTTTTCACCAAAGCCTGTTTTTACAATAAGGTCCAGGACATATCAGAAGTCTTGAAAAGAAGTAATAAAAAAAATAGTCTATATCGATGGTGAGGCGGCAGCGGTATGCGGCCTACCCGCAAAACAACGGATTGACAGCTCTTCAGTCTACCCTAGACAACGGCGGCTGCAACGTCACCGAAACGTCAGGTGCTACAAATTCCACGCGGTAAATTCGTTTTCTATCCTATTAATAATTGACTTCTTATGTTTTAAAACAAACTAAAGTTAAGCCTGCAGTAAGCATAATTCGGGTCAACATTGGCACAAATATAGTAATTAGGTCTTGATGTCACATTTTCCAAGGGTTGATGAAATTCTAAATTACCATAAAAAAAATATCACAAGAATAATGAGTTGATAATAAGAACGATTTACGACGAGCGAACAATCAGCACACGAAATACTAGAGCTGTTAACTACAACGGGCGAACCCGTCACCTCAGGAAGTTTTAACGAAATTCGATCGTTCTATCTCCCGTGAGGTGAGCGTAGAAGACTTAGGACAAAAACAATCCACCGTCAAGCTCCGCCACAAGCCCGTAAGAGGCCAACGCCTTATTCGCGAGATAGCCAGGAATGTTACCCAGCGGGCTTACACTCATGCCCTTACTTCCAGTTGCGACCAGATTACTCCGGTCTCTCGACTGGTTACGAGTTCGAGGTCGCTTGCGCGGTCCTCTCCCGTAGCGGTGAAACGGTGTCAACCGAATCTATCGCGGACCACGGCATCCTTTGCCCGGCGCACACGAAAAAATAATTTAATGCAAATACTGATTCTGTGAGATATTCTCTTTGTGTGCAGTATTTACTTGCCAAATAGTTCAGATCGCTTGGAGGGCCATTGAATACATAATAAAATGTTATATCGACATATTTCGGGCTATGTCTAAAAAGGTCATTGTTGGGTCGTAGCGTTTTAATACCCGCATAATATTTTAATTAATAAGATATAAAACGCATTCATGCATTCAATATTATATTATCCAGTAGGGTGTTACAGTAAGGCAAGTATACAATAAAGCCAACCCTTCGCTTCATTCCAATTACCGCGACAGTCTGGAAAATATGTTCTATATAAGCTTGAACGCAGCTCCAAAAAGTTTAAAAAGCGTACACCAGGCGGCGAACGACGTCGCGTCGCAGTGATTCAACATCAAAATCACGCATATTATTTTCTGTTACGAGTTGGAGTACGAGTACTAATGAATTTTCAGCTTTTCCAAAACACTTTGGGGGTACTGATTAAAATTACACCTTTCCTAGTACGCCAGTGCCAGGTGTCCCGTGGTCTGGCCTGCTGACCAGGTGTCTCGGGGTCTACCCCGGCATTCCGGCTGGTCAAAATACTGTCTGAAAGTATCAGCTTTTACTAAACTCTTGCACTTTTTTGTCGCTGCCTCTTGGCTATTATATATAAACGTATAGGTACTTATAAAACGACCTACCAATATTATGAGCGTCCTGTTGTTTTTCATTGTATGTAAAACACTGTTTTATAGCTATGCCCCGTATCCTTCGCTTACATAGTAATTCTTATCGGAAAATAAACGGTTGATTTCACATAGCGGAGTCACAAAAAGCAACAAAAGCTTTTGTTGCCTTGCCAAATACTTTCACGGTTCACTTTGTCGTCCTTGACACAGTAGATAAATGTAAACAGTAGCATACTGTGTGTCCCAAAAAGAAGTGAGGTACTCTATGTAGTTGTGATAGACTGTTTTGTAACAACAATGTAAAACTAGATGTGCCCTTGACTGTACGTACACACATAGTGTGCCGTGAAATATTACAAAAAAATGTGTGCCAGTATAAAAAAAAGGTTGAAAACCTCTGAGTCTTTAATGTTTCAACCGTGGTACTGAAACGAAACCGGAATTGGCAAAAGAGTCGTAGATTACCTTCAACCTCGGACGACGCCAGCGTCTTCTGTGCGATCGATATTACGTAGCTCCTTCAAACGTCGACAAAAGTGTAGTCCATTCATTCAAGAATTTATTTTCGATATTGTTAGTTATTTTTACGCGTGTCGATGGCACGACGGATCGTATGAGAATAGGGAGACCGATAGTTTTACATATTAAATTACCCACGTGACGATAAACGTGGGAGCTGCAGTGTTACTTTATCAGGCGCAGCTGCGGTTTTCCACGGTTTCAAAATAGTCTGCGAAATCGATTCGACGTTATGTATATGTAATTGGGTACATCCGGAGTCTACTTACGCCTGGATATACGCGATCGGAGGTCCCTGTAAAAGGACCTCAGCGGTAGCCTTCTCCAGTACTCCATGAGTGCCCGGCATCCAATAACATCAGTTCAAAGACATCTTTTTATCCGCTGAAAAAATACACGAGTCTTGTCATGATTCGGTTCCATGATACAAACATGAAGCGTAAGCGTTTATTGTATCTACAATAGGTATGAATATTTAGACGATATGTATAGAATGTTGTTTCTTTTACGTATTTTCATTCAAATTTACAATGTTTTCTCTAGTTTTAAACGGGTACTAAGAGTCATATTCATCTCCGGATGATTAATATTCTTATTACATTTAAATTCACTCGCTTCAAATTCGAAAGGATTTACGATGGTGATTTTTGAACCTATAGAGAATATGTCGTACACGAGATGACGTTATTCTTTATTGCATTTCAATTGAAAGTCGAACCTGGAATAGGGAAGTGATAGATATATGACGTCATCTCGTAAGCGAAATTTTCTCTATCGGTTCAGAAACCAAACCCACTCGTCACTCGGTGTAATCAGCTAAATAATGCTACTTATAATTAAATAGTATATACCTAGTATGTTTAATGGGTGTCTCAAAACTGATTTAATTTTGATTTTGGTATCTCTGTCGTTGTGTCAAATAAAGAACGCTGACATTTTATAGTTGTTATCAGCAAGCCTTGACGTTACATCATTACGCATTTCACAATCGAGCGTGTACCACTGCCAGAAACGCAAATTTCTCAACAACCTTTGATATGACGGCAATGGTCCTACACCTTTTATGCTCCATACATTATCATGCATGGAACCGTGTCTTTGTTTGGCCATTATTGCAGTTAGGGAGATCGTTATTTAAGGAGCCGAAGTGTATTTTTTTGTGTGGGGG
Source organism: Micropterix aruncella (assembly GCA_944548615.1). NCBI lineage: Eukaryota > Metazoa > Arthropoda > Insecta > Lepidoptera > Micropterigidae > Micropterix > Micropterix aruncella. The sequence goes on from OX155950.1 coordinate 3,733,348, forward strand.
CTCCGAAATAGTCGCGTTGACCTCCAGTCTGCTCCTCACTAATGAAGTGAAGGAACGTCAGATGACACCGACTTCTTTTAAAGGCTTTAAGCTACGGAGCATAAAGGTCAGTAGCTCGTAAGCAAACGATGTCAGGTCCGCAATGTGCGGGTGAAAATGTGAGGCGACTTAACGCGTACTTAACATCGTACTTAACGCCCAGCCCCCAGGTCGAACCTACTGCGCTTAGAGCCATAAGTTGTAGCCTAGGAGGAAATAGTAGGGAATCATGGATTCATCAGACTTACTGTATGCCATCACAACACAATTTGGTGACGTTAAACTCGTTCAGAAGTAACAGCTATGTTTCACACATTAGCTCTAGAATTACTACTTATTCAAGTAACCATGTAAGATCTGAGGAACTAAGTCTGGTGTTTTGATCCATTCGCGGTTTGGTCGTAATACGGCTTGAACTAAGACATGCATGGCTTAGTCTTTGAGACAAGTATATAACTACTGGCAGGATCAAAAAGAGTGCTATCGAAACGCGTTCGACAGACGCGACAAGAGAGCCTCGCCAATTGATGACAAACTCCAGCCATGACTCGCCTCAATGTTTCTATGGAGCTCTAGACAGGTCTCTACGGTGTCTGTCGTCAAAAATAACTTGAGATCTGAAGGCAGTGGGACGATTCTACGACGTCCCCGACGTTTTCTATAGGATAAATAGTAAGGGACCTATATTTGACCTTTGATTGCCACCAGATTTCATGAATTATGGGGCCGAAACGAATTGGCCGTACTTTACATAGTACTTACGATCTCTTAGATGATCGACAATGAATTTCAGATGATTGGTGGAGAATCCAAAATCAGATAAACAACCTAGGAGGACATCATTGTCAACGCGATCGAACGCCTTGCTAAAGCGACCTCAACTTGGCGACCACCCGGAAGATCGAGTGCTATTTTCACAGTGGAAATGGAACATGCTGTTAAACCTTGCTTTTTCATGCCTATCTTTCCGGTTTATACCCGGTTTTCTGGTTTAGATGAAAGCGAGTCTGCCCCACTCGTAATGCATGGGAAAGAGCGAGAGAAATAGGCGATGCGGCCAACGTGTGGAGGCGCCATTGAACGAAGTAGGTACTTGACCTAAGTATTCACGTTTAAAAGGTACTTGATTTTCGGTCGATTCATATCAACGAAAACAAGTACGCATAAGTATCATACGATCCCGTGTGGGCGTTCCGCCCTCCAGTTTTATTTATTATTCATATGATGTTTGACGAGGGTGTTAAACGACAAAGATACACCTACGTACATATACAAGTTTAGACAGCATTTATAGTGAAACATATTCTGTAAAATCGTCCATATAAACTTCCTACCTATACTAAAGGATTAATGAGAAAAAAAAGATTTGGCAAATTGAAATTGAAACATTACAAGAATCGACAAACTTTGTACCCAGAATTGAAAAACTTTTATGTAACTGAGAAAGGATTTCAAACATTTTAAGATTAAAAAAATTAATGGGATATTTTTTCATCTCAAAAAACCAAAGTTTTTAATGCCAAGCAGTAGTGATTCGTGTTGTCAATGTACCTGTATTTACAAACTCACCATATCTTGATCGAGGGAGTAGAAGTACCTAACTGACAATAAGTTACTCTTCAGATAATAAGGATTTAATGTTTTCATTCAAATAAAGGCAATTAAACTGAGATAAATTGTTTTGTATTCTTAAATACATTAGGACGATGGTAAATAACTGCTCAATACAATTTAGATTTTTAGGTAAAATTATATATTTAAAAAAAAGGAATAAGACATTTAGGATTTTTTTCGCATAATTGCGCAATTTGTAATATTTTGTAGTTTATTACAAATTGCGCAATTAAGTTTTATTGTAATAAGTTTTATTTATAATAAAACTTGTTTTAATGCAGTTTTACAGTTTTATCTGTAATATTTTTATCAGAAAATGTAAAACTTAACTTAATTTTGAAAGGTTCCAAAATTAAAAAAAAAAAATAACGTTTGATTTTTACCGATATCATCAACTAAACATTAGGATAAACTTAAATCTGATAGTCAAAGGAAAATATAGAGTCGTACAAAAAAGATTAGATGGTGCTACGAATGTTGTTCAGTTTTTATTTTTTGTTTGATAGGTAATTTCTGCGCTGTCCACTATGTATTTGAAGGGTTACGGGGAAGAACGACCAATATCAACTTTATCAAATTTTTGGTAATTCCATTTTTAAAACTTACTGTCTTAAAATAATATTACCTTTTAGCCAGGGTTTGTTTGAGTAAGAAAAAAATATATTTTGTCTGTAAAACAAATATATTTGAGTTTCTAAAAAAATACATTTTACTTAAAAAATACTGCATTTTCACAAAAAAATGACATTGATCGTTTTTTCCTGTAACCCTTCAATAGATAACGCTATGCATGTTGTCCGGTGTCTATTTTTTGTTTGAATGCTTGCTAGCTTGATTGTTCATATCGAATCATATATTTGGACAGTACAGAGCGATAATTTCTGTTCTGTCCACTGGACGCATTTCGAAATATTGGCAGCCCCTTTAAATATTGACATGAAAAGTACTGAGCTGAAAAGCAATAAAGTGCAGTTATGGAATCAATAAAAAAATATTAAAAAGTATGTTAGGGGTTTTTGACAACAATTGGACAATACTTAGTTTCCAACAACTCAGAAAATATTGATCAGATGTACTTGGGGACTTTATCCAACAATACTTTGGTTATTATAACACATTTTTGTTTAAAATGTCAGTTAGATACCCCTCCCTCCCTTCCCCCCACCCTTTCCCTTGCCTACGAGTCTACATGGCGAGTTGCAGAAAAAAACGGCTTAAGCTCAGCCTCTGAACAAGATACTTTTTTTTGGATTTTTATACTTGATACAAAATATTATCTAAACCGTACCATAATTCACGTACTTTGTTAGCCACTTGTTAGCCATTTTATTAATCAAAAATTGACTAAATGAAATATTTTAAAATTAAAATATTTCATTTAGCCACCGGTAACACGAATCTCCGTGAAATAACAGACTAAAACTATCATGCTATAATTTTTTTTAGAATTTTAATATCTTAAGTAGGTAATAATAAAGGATATATTTCTAAACTTACAAAAGGAATAAATTTGTATATCTGTTTCCATTAAATTGAAATTGTAACATGTTTATTCATTCCATGCAGCATTTGACTTTCCATTCTTTTCCGCAGCTTCCCATATATTACGAGAGATAGGCTTATTTTAAAAGTAGGAAGTTAGTACAGTGGAACCTCTCATAACGAGCACTTCTCATAACGAGTAATTTGCAGTAATTCCTCATAACGAGTAATTCGCCCCTGTCATAAAGAGTATGGGAAAAATTGTTTCGCTTAACGAGTGTTTCGCTTAACGAGTAAGAGGCTGGAACGAATTATGCTCGTTACGAGAGGTTCCACTGTAGTTTTGAAGCTTTTTGGAAGAGAACATATGGTGGATTAAAAATGTGTTTTAACCGAATAAGAATTCACTACTATGAGATATTCGTAAAGGGGGGGAACTCACCGCTCTTTTTCTTATACTTTAAGCACACACTCCGCGCGTAAACAATGCGATTCACCCTAACATATTGCTCGCTGCGTATTTCCCATGGCGGTGTATCTTTGGAACACTTGTTGCTCAATGCTCAGCGTGTTCGTCGTTTCCTCGGTGGCACGACTCGGATTAGACCTCAGTTCTGCGTCGCTAGAGAAGCGATTGATTGAGAAACGTTGGCTTTGCGACGCGGTCGTGAACGAACCTCCATTATCGCGAACGGGGGGAGCGGCCTGCCGGCGACTGCGAAGCCACTCGGCCGGGGCCAGGCGTCTCGCGGCGCCGCGACGCTTCCCGACCAGCCCAACGAAGACGGCCGACATACGCCGGACATTCACGAAGTGCGGGCATGCGCACTGGCACCTACCGCACCGATCGCGATGGCGGGAAAATGCAAAGAATTCAACATCGAGACGCTTCATTATCTTTGACTCTTGGATTATAAATAAAAATCACGCTTTAAAAGCGATGTGAACTAAAACTTATTAAAGTAAAATGATTTTGAATGGAATAAATTAATAGTTAAAAAAAAAACACTAAAAAGACGCTTTTGGGCTATGATACGATATTCACATACACACGGCTATGATACGATATTCCATCATGGAATACCAGTGCCTATCTTCCGGCTTCATTATCAGACCTTGAAACCTAATCGTGGTCAAAGTTCATTCCAAGACTTTTCCAAAGTTCATTCCAAGTCCAAACACAGTTATGATACGATGTTCCATCATGAAGTTCCAGTTCATATCTTCCGACTCCATCATCAGATCAGTTCGACAGTACCATATTATTGTATTGTCATCAGAACTACATACAGCTGCCAATTTTCACGACGCCACGATCCTTGGAAGATGGTTAAATTAGTTACCTTAGATTCCATTACTTAGTTAGATACAGGTCGACCTAATAAAAGCGTGTTAAAAAATCGATTGTAACGCTCCAAGACTGGCCCAGCAAGTCGTTTTAGGGAGCTAATGGGCCCAGTGAAGTTAATGGGCCATTGTGACCCATGTGTAGAGTCGGCCAAACTCACAGATCAGCACCCATCCGGTAGCCTCCAAGCAGAAGTGTAAGGCCGGGTAGGACTCTGTGCCTGCAGGCCAGTTCCCTTGGGAATCGTCACTCAGGCGCTCCTGGACGGTTTGCGCACCGTGCGGCGTCAGCCAATCAACCTGTGCATTCCGACTGATAGAAGGGGGAGTCTGGAAACGGCTTTGTTTCCTATAGCAACTGCTCTTGAATCGGCTACCGTTATATCAGCCTGAGGTTCGCCCGTTGTAGTCGACACCGCCCAACTGTCCCGGAAAGTAGCCAAGGGCTTATGTAAGTATTTTAAGCGTGATATCCCTTCGAGAAGGAGGTTGACCCGTTGAAAGTAGGTTGAGAGGTTGACCCGTTCATTGAAGTATTGTTGGCGAGCAATAATCCAGGGTCTCACATTTAGATTTCATGGGATGCAATTTTTTCTCGGAAATTTTTAGGCGATAATTTGGGCATTTACAATCTAATATCTGGATTTACTGGCGGAAAATAAGAGGACTCCTTAAGGCGGTCGAGGGTGATCTATCTATGATGAAATGCTTATTTCTAATCACATGCATCTCCAATTCTCTTTATTATCATGTATTTCTAAATGAATGCGACTTAGCGATGATTTTAATATAAGTATTATTTCCATAAATGTAATTATAAGCGTCCTTTCTCGTCCGACGGACGAATCCGGTTAAATTCCATTGCGACCGCCTCGGGCGGCGCGGTACGTTTCTCGGCTAAATGCGGGTTTATTTTAAACACATTGCGAAATTTCAATATTATTAGTGTAGCTTGTATATTAGATATTCCAACCAAAATTTTACAACGCGATTTCGGCTTAACAAGGCATCTGTGGCCTAAATTAAATATTTTGTTTATTATTATTATTTTTATTTTTATTTAATTATTATTATTACTAGTGCGCACCCTGGTGGACCGATTTCAACCACAACCCTTTCAACTCTTGCCATCATCAAATGATGCTTATATGCCAAATTTCAGCTCAATCGGATCCAGCGTTTGGGCTCTGTCATGGATGAATACAGACACAGACAGAATTTAATCTGGAAATGGTCTTAATCATCTAAGGGGGGGGGGGGGGGTCAAAATGGATATTTCCGTCTTCATATCGAAAACAAAATTTAGTCGTTTACACTAAATTTTAGTACTTTTACCTCCTCGTCGGTTGGTGGGTACGGAAAGTGAAATAAAATAGGGACGTGTCTTAGCATACCTAAATTCAATTCGAATCGAATAGTTTACTAGCTGAAGCCCGTCCAGAAAGACGGTCAGTTTATTGACAGTAATGATTTAAAAATTAACGGAAACATATATCTTTTTTATGCACAAATAATATTTCTTTACGTTACAGTGCCTTGCTCATTTGATCTACGATCAGGAATGTCCCCAAGATCTTGGAGAAAACGGACAGTAACAATCGAAGAGCGACGCGCCCCCCCCCCCCACCCCCCCCCCCCCCCACCGGGCAGAAATCCAGCAGACGACACTATATATTTTTTAATTTTCCCTTTTGATGACTTTTTTATTTTTCTCTTTTGGTGACATATACAGACCAAGAGCTTTTTTTGGACGCCTCAACCAAATTTTTACACCTAGCCGTTCTCTCAATTTGGCGGTTACAGGAAAAACTTATATTTTTTTGTATATTTTTCTGTTTTGATGACTTGTTTTATTTTTCTCTCTTGATGACACATCTAGAGACCGAGAGCTTTTTTCAGACACCTCAACAAAAAATTTTATACCTAGCCGTTCTCTCAATATGGCCGTTACAGGAAGAAACACGTTTCAAATTAATATATAGATATCATCCGATATCCGATAATACAGATATTAATTCGGAACCGAAGACCAACGAGACAAGTTATAGAAAATAGCTTAATAATACCCAGAATGAAAACATCATGTGGACAAAGACATTACTCGTTCATTGCGCCGAGATTTTACAATCTGATCAATATGGAAATAAAAATGAATTTGACATTTAGGGAATTCAAAAATAAAAAAAAGAAATGGTTATCGAATCATAACAGACTAACCATACATAAATATTAGAAATAATAGTTTAATAAAACTTAAGTGCACAAATTATTAACATATTTTTAAACATGTAAGTTGAGTATATTTTAACATTGAACTAACTACCAAAAATTATTTGACTTTGTTATATATTATTTTGACAATGAATTGTACTTTTTTGACTAGATATTTTTATATTTATTCCTAAATTACTTAACATAATATATTAAATACTAATGACTGTTTCTTTCTTTTCTCACATATAACTTTATTTATATTATTTAATCGAATTTTATATTATTGCCGATTATATAATGGAATTGCATTTTATTTATTATATTATCTTTTAACATTTTTTTATTATTTTTATTATTTTGAAGACCACACTTTAGGGCAATTTAGTGTTATTAGCATTTTACTAAAACTTGTACATTTGTAAGAAATCAAGCAAGCAAGCAAACTTGATTATAATATTAGAGCCCTGTTCATCCTAGAACGGGCTAGTCCCAGTTGGGTGACAGAATCAAATAAGCAAAAGGTTAAGGGTTTGCCATTCGGTTCCTGTTATTATTGTAAACAAATCAATGTTTTATAGTAATTAATTCCTAAATAAATAAATAAATAAATAAATCACCTAGGGACTGGAAGACATCAATCCATAAGAAAGGTAGTAAGTTGTCAGGCCTAAACTATCGACCGATAAACCTAACAAGTATAGCTGATTCATTGATTAAGTATTTAATAAGACGTCGGTATAAATAAAGCAATATATACATTTCTGCATTTCAATCCCGTCTGAAAATTAAATAATTGGTATACGTTCTTTGCCTCTTCTGTAGCCCGGATAAAAAATAGCCTGATAAATACAGCCTGGCTCGGATTAAAAAAAAGGCCATACGGCGCCGGAAATATTAAAAAGTGCTGCGGCTGGTAATAAAAAAAATTATTACAGAAAAAAACGACTTCTTTCATAGGGTTTTTTCTTACTACAAACCGCGGCCAGATTAAAAATTTACAAGTTGAAAATTTGATGCAGCTTTTCCCGTATAATATCCGGTATAATGAAATTCCATGATATCTCCCGTTTTTTTCGGTCTGTGGCCGCCCTGTCCAATATATTTTAAAAAATCCTATAAATAAAAACCAATTAGGTACGCATTCTATTTGAGAAAAGTTTTAATAATATGTAAAAAAATATCAATGCTATTTCGACGCTCTTTTAGTGTTTTTTTTTGTGTAAAAGGGGTTACGTTGTAGATGATAAATATATTGAGGGTAAGTTTAATTATAATAGCCAAGTTAAAAAAAAAACAATAATTATATAGGTACGGATCCAAAACTTGTCATTTACTATATCAATTAAAATGAATGGCATTGCGTAATATTATACATAATTCTATGTCTACAGAGTGAGTTTTTAATTAGTGACATCCTAGAAGCGGGTGAATCAGTACGACCAAGTAACTTTTGGGAAAAACAAAAAAAAAATCTTGAAAGATTTTTTTTTTGTAAATTTGAAAAAAATGACTGATAAATAAAAGTTCGACAAGCGTTGAGCGCGCTGCGCCATCTAGCAATAAATAAAAAATCGCGAATAAACTATAGCGATATTTTACCTACCGCTAGGTGGCGCAACACGCTCAACCCTTTTTATACTATTTTTAAAACTTTTTTTTCAATATTTTTTTTCCTTAAAAGTTTTTTATTTGCTCGTACTGATTAACCCACTTTAAGGATGTCACTAATTAAAAACGCACCTGTATACAAATAACTGCGTTGAGTGATTTCTTTAACAGAAATTTTAACCAGTTTTATAAAATTTATCAAAGATCCTACAAAAACCGAAATTTTATTAAATGTATTGTAAATATTTCTAATTTTAAAGCAAGTATACATAAAACACCTGCGATGAATTGGATCATTTCATTACAATCAAATGACGAAAACAGGAATAATTCGGATGTGTTATGAGAGCCAGTATACTCGTATATTAATTTCTGCAACTTACGAGTATTATCCAAAACTGGGAAGAATTGGTAGTCACTTGAAAAAGTTCAGGCAAAGAAATATACAGCAATATTTCAGTCTCAAGTTAGCATCGGACAGCAGTACTACAGGACAACGTGAATCGCACTGCTGGTCGCTAACGTTTTAAATCAGGTACAATAATCGAGGATCAGGAGAGTGGTGGGCCTCTCATATCTTGTATTCATGATATAAATTCAAAATGTAATTATTCCCCGTACGGTTAAGTTTGGCTGAAGTAAAATCTCTTGGAGAGTTAATTAGATTAGACTTAGATTAGATATTATAAATAGAGATTAGAGTTAATTAGATAAAGTTATGACTGAGAATCATTCGTTATGCATAATAAGTCGTTTTAGTACAAGGCGATTCTGCTCTTTGAAGCCTCGAACATTCAGGGTTATTTTTTATTGGTGACTATCCGTCCAGTGAGTGATTCTGTACATAAAACTAATAAAGCAAATAACAACAAAAAAAAACATTTCTTTAAAAAAATACAATATTTGAGGTTATGGATTTTTTCTACATAGTATTATTCTGGTACTTTTCAAAATTCCCGCGCTCCGAGCCCGGCCCCCCACCACCGTTATAACCTACGCAGTGGTGGCAGCGGTATGCGGCCTACCCGCAAAACAACGGACTGACAGCTCTTCAGTCTACCCTAGACAACGGCGGCTGCAACGTCACCGAAACGTCGGGTGCTACAAATTTCACGCGGTAAATTCGTTTTCTATCCGATTTATAATGTCAAACAACCGCGATAGTCTTCGATTTTATATAGTATTATTCTACACAAAAAAGAAGGTAAAAAAAACTTTTTTTTTTAATTTTGGACTTTCCTATCGAGGAAAAGCATATTTTCTGTTCAACTTTCCGATATTCAGTATTTTCCATCTGAGTAACAAAGACCGAAATCAAAAAAAAAACTTGTAGATTATTGTCGACTGCGTTTCTTATGCTACCTATTTTTTTGGTTTAGTTTTATTCGTGGAATCACCCACTTCTCTGGTGCTTGCCAATAAAAAGTAGCCTTTAAATGCATGGTGAATATATTTTTTTTATATTACAGCAAAAAATACATCCAGAAGCATAAAAACGAATAATTAAACTAACGTTAAAAATCTCAAACTAACCCGCTGTTATCGCGCATTCCATATTTGAATAAATAATGAAGTTAGCAATACTTGGTCCCTCGCACCCAGTCAGTATATTATGTATTTTTGTGTGCCTCGCCCTGTCCCCGATCTATTTTAGGGACGGATAAATGAAATATGTTTTCGGGCTATGGCCTGTTAAGCCTATCATTGTAACTCAAGAACGCATTCCTCGATTTTAAAAAAATATTTGTTAATCGGTTTTTCTTTTTAATTCCGAGAAATAATAAAGAGTTGGTGATCGTACGACCGAAAATGTGGTATTTCAGCAGTCCGTTTGTATGGCAGCTCCCTGGCTTGGTTTATGGACGGCCCCCAAAATCTAATCAGCTCTTTGCATTGATGAACAAAACAGATTGGCGAAAGAATATTCGAAATCGGACAACGCGTTCTTGAGATATCAATGACACTTAAAACAAAACACATATTGCAAAAATCCAACAAAAGAATGTATACTTGTAACAATATTATTATAACTACAAAAACTATATTTTCAAATCGGTCGGTATCCCGGAATAATCGACTGCATTAGCTAAAAATTACTATGGAGGCCATTAATACAAATTTGCGGCTAATCAACTGTGAAACTGTTCGCGGTGGACCGTATTTAACGAGGATACGCGCAATTCAACCGAAAATCGTCGTATCGAATCCATAAAGCATAGTATAAAAAATTAATGATTCTTACCAGTGTGTCGCTCGAATCTGATATCCGAACTCAAGCGGCTCAGCAGCTCCATGGGATTTTTTGCACTAATAATCATCTTAGTTCAAAGAAAGCCTTCGTTGTTTGTCCCTTTCCTTGACTATTTATTAGCACTAAACAGCCTAACGTAACGAGGCACTTTAACGAAAGTAGTACCATAGCTGGCACGCACTTCGATATCATAGAAAACACAGAAAATGGGCTGAGCATAGAGGAGCGTTGGTTATTGTTATGGAATGATTTATTTTATCTCTAAATTTATAATTTTGTTTGTCGTCCTAAATTAGTTTTCAAAACACAGGCGAATGACGCAAAAAAAAAAGATTTTCAATATTCTGTGATTTTAATGTGCTGATTTCGAATGGACAGTAAAAGCGATACCAAACAGAAGTTTTGTGTTGATTTGAAAATTTAAACAAATATTATTTTCGACGTAACAAAATCTTCACGACGAAACGAAGTCGGGACTGGCAGATGTAAAAAGAAGCAGTACCTAAGAAAGCTGGCACGCCCTATGGAATATAAAGGAAGAGATTTTTAAATTTAAAATTATTAATGACATTGAAGTGACTCATACTTTTCAGTTTTTGTGTTTTAAATTTAGATAAAATGTTATTTTAGAGGCATTAAGTTTTTCTCGCGTTTCTACCTCCAAGGACAAACAGTTATTGTTATACAATCTCAACCTTTCCTCTAAGAAGCCAGTGTGTTGTCGAGTGGGTCACGCGGGGCTTCAATAACCAATAATATCAATAGATAATAATTTAATAATAATATTTTAACGAAACTAAACTTTTGAGTGTTGGTTGTTTTAAAATACTTGGAAGTATTTTATTTATGTAATATATAATCAAACCCTCAATGCTCATCCAAATAAAGATTGATAATTTCTCCGGCGTAGAACAGGAGACACACGGTCAAGTACATAAACACTAGAATTTGCACGAGCATCTTCGGCTGCTACCGCGCGTTCGTCACGAAGGACCAAATTTCGCGAAACGTTCGCTCAGGAGACGATCGAGTGACCTGCGACTTGCACCAGACCGAGATCGACGACTAACCGAAGAAGCGGGGAAGCCGTACGAGGCGGTGGACTTATTGAACATGCAATAATACAGCATAATGCGGAGTAAAGCCAAACGACGCGTCGCGCGCGTCGACCACAACCACATGCCACTTTGGAAAAGCATACTATTATACGAGCGTGTATAAATGAAAGCGAGCCACGCGAGATATTACACTAGTACATACAATGTATTGCATTTGAATCCAAATAGGAGGGGAAATATTTTATTCATCATTAATTCGTCATTTTCTTGCTGCTAAATTTGAGCAGCGGATTTAAACTGGATAACCTGCTAGTGGAACGTTCATGCTCTCTCTAAGTCTCTTAACAGGGTTATCCAATGGTTCGGTTCACACTAGCGTGGTCGAAAGCAGTATGTGCAACCATCTGATGCTGTATCAGATATGATTGAATGATTGAACTCACGGCTAGCTTCTTTCTTTCTGCTTTATTGTTATCAGTATCCATAAACCCCATTGCTAAGAAGAATACTTTATCATTCCACCTCTCCGCGGATGATCTTTAAATTTACACACACTGTAGAACGGATGAACTTCTCATTGCAATTAGCTTATTGAATACTAACTTAAGTCTAGTTTATGAAATCGGAGACTATCGCGGTTGAGGCGGGCTCGGCGCGCGCGAATTTCGAAAATCTGTCGTGCATACAACACTCACTGTATCCTGTCTTACGTCCTTGAACCGTCGGGTGTTACAAACTTGACGCGGTAAATTCGTTTTTTATCTTATTTATTAAGTCTAGTTTGTAATTGGGACAAATCCCACGCTATATTCATTAACCCTACAAAATCTCAAGCCATCATTATTCGAGTAAGAAATTATTAAAATTTCCTCTATATGCAATTGAAATATGCTCAGATGTAAGACAGAACCCAACTAAAATTGGTTTGCGACCCGCCAGTGGTCAATACATCAACAATTTGGGGAAATGCTCAACGGAAGATCACTGCCCAATAAATCACTGGTCATTCTAATTAAGCTAATTGAAACATAAAATTATGACAGAAGAATAGTTTTTCTATTATTATAATACAGTTTAATAAACCAATTACTGACGTGTATTTATAAGCATGACGGAGTACATTCTCGTAAAATTATCCGTCAGTAATTAGTCGGTGATGTACCGTGAGAGGCTCCGCCGTATTAATAGAATCATTAAATCTTAACCTCATAAACAATTCTTATTTTTTAAGTTTTTAAAGTTATTTATTTATTGAATAATGTTTATTTTATTACATACTTACGTAAATAATAAATTCTTATTTATACACATTATCATAAGAATTAGATCTACCCGTGTAAAATAGTCGTGTAATTACCAACCTTTGAAATTACATTTTATGTCGCTACAGAGCGAAAGATTGTGGTAAGATCCGTTTCACATATTCATAATGGAAATTAACTATGACAGCATGTACAATAAATATTCATTATTTTTTGTTTTATATGCCGTTACTTTTTTGTAAAAGAAATCGCGTTCTGAACCTTCAGCAAAAATATTCAGCAGTCTTTTTTGTAATTATTTATTGATTCTATTAATATCGACATCAAAAAATACTTAAGACTATATGTATCGCTTTTTCAAACTATTATATTTGCAAAAAATCCTAACACAAAAATAAAAAAAACTGCTCAAAAATTTATGAAAATACGAAAGCAAACGAAATAGTCAGTTACTCATAGTCAGGCCCGCAAAACCGTTGCGTCTCCGGCCAAGTACTCTAAAGATTGTGACTAAAATTAAATTTCGATCATTCGTCAAACCATGCAGAGTTTATAATTCGAAAAGCAATCGGACTACATGTAGACAGTGGCGTAGCGTAGTGCGGGCAGCAGGGGCGGCCCGCACCGGGTTACACTTTTAGAGGGGGGCAGATTTCACAATTAATAATAATAATATCTTGTAAAAATTTTAAACTATTTAATTTCAAATTTTTGTCGCACCTACGATTCGGACCGATTGAAATGAGCACGGAATTTTTCATTACTTATTCTGTGACGAAACTGGGGAACCTCTTTCTTTAAATAAAAGTAAAATAACGATACCTTGCTCATTGTAGCGACTGGCAACACCGTCTGTACTGACTTGTAGTGATTCCCCGTATTTTATTTTGTGCTGCCACAGGTAACGAAAATAAATTAATTAATGCGGACCCACTTGAATTATTAAAATGTATTTTGAAATCCAAGCTGGAAGATACTCTGCCCAATATTATAATAATGCTCCGAATATCCCTCACGATTGCCATAAGCAATGCAAGCTGTAAGACGAGTTTTTCGAAATTGAAATTGATCAAAATTTATTTAAGATCAACAATGAGTACTTTAAGGCTAACAAATCTAGCTTCCCTTGACTGTAGTGTGTGGCTGTTCGGCCACTAAGGCCCATGTGTAGGGTCGGCCAAACGCATGGGTCAACACCCATCCGGCGGCCCCCACGCAGAAGTTCGAGCCCGGGTAGGACTCTGGCCTGCGGGCCAGTTTCTTCTTGGAGCCAACCTTCGGGCGCTCCTGGACGGGTTGCGCACCGTGCGGCGCCAGCCAATCGATTGTGCATTCCGAACGACAGCCGGGAGAGTCTGGAAACAGTACTATATTGAGTTGTCAACCACAACGGGCGAACCCGTCACCGCAGGACGTTTTAACGATTGTTCGTTCTATCGACCGTGCAGTGAGCGTAGAAGACTTTGGACATAACAAATCCGACGTCTAGCTACGCCACAACCCGTTAGAGACCAACGCCTTACCGCGAGTAGCCAGATATGTTACCTGGCGGGCGGCACTCGCGCCCTAACTACCAATTGTGACCAGATTTCTCCGGTCTCTCGATTGGTTCCGAGTTCGAGGTCGCTTGCGCGGTCCTCTCCCTTACGAAGCGGTGAAACGGAGTGCACCGAATCTGTCGCGGACCAAGGCGTCCTTTGCCCGACTCTGAACCGGGATCGGATGGCCAATGGTCATTTCAAGAGCAGTCGCCGTAAGGTAGACAACTACCCCCGCTCTATAGGAAACAATACAGTTCCCAGACTCCCCCGATTGTTAGTCGGAGAGCACAATCGATTGGCTTGCGCCGCTCGGTGCGCAGACCGTCTAGGAGCGCCAGAGGATTGTTCCCAGGGGAGACTGGTTGACCCAGTGTCCTACCCAGGCTCGCACCCCATGCGTGGAGGCCATCGGATGGGTGTTGACCCGTGAGTGTGACCGACCCTGAAACAGAATGGGTCTTCGTGGCCAACTTAGCAAGGGCCCATTAGCTCCCTCTGGAAACAGTACTGTGTCTGCTACTATTCTGGGAATAGATTTCGTTGCAGCTAGGTCCAAACAACTAAAAAAGACCAGTAGGTCAACGTTTTCTCCAACGGAAGTGAGACTTCGTCTTCTCCAAGGATAGAGCTGCGTCAATGAGGTCCCGATCAGCGTATTCTTCGGGTATTTTTACTGCAACGCCCTTGGTCATATGCGTCGTGAAGCAGTGCGACGAGATGCCTCGTGTTGTTATGATTGTCTAATAGTTTTCCTGAGGTAATCGGATGATGGTGGATTTCTCAAAAAGAATATCGATGCAGGAGTTAGGCAGAGGGTCGCATTCTTTCAGCACTTTTGGTTATTTTTGGCACTCTGGGTAGTCAATCAACATCATGGGAGGCATTGCTACCAAAGTGATGTTTTACATAGCAGAAATTTATTTATTTATTTAAGAATCAACTTCTTTAAAACATACATTTTGGCTACAAGTATCTGTTTGTTTGTTTGTTTCTACGCTTTATTGTGAAATTTACCATTGAGCGGGTTTATTATCATGAAAATATCTTACAACCAACGCTACTACGACGTGTTAGTATGTATGAGTGTGTGCGTGTTTGAGTAACATGTGTGTAAGTGTGTGTCTTGTTGTTAGATTTGATCGATAGATTTGAAATGCAATTCCGTTAATTTTATCCCAACGTAAAATGGTGACCCAACCGGAAATCGAACCCGGAACCTTACAACGTAAGGTCATCATATAAGTATCAGGCGACCTAACCACTATGCCACCGGACCGTGTAACTGAAACCGAATGAAAAACCTCACTCTTATTCGATTCTTACATCCAACTGGAACTAATTCGTTCAGGACAGAGCTATAGTAATACAATAAATTATTTAAACATTTTAGTAAAATGCTCATAAAACTAAATTTCCTTAAAATGTGGTCCTCAAAAAAATGAATCACAATTCCATTAAAAAATCAGCATTAAAATTGAACAAATAGATTTAAAACTAAAAAATAAGAAAAAGAAAATTATGAAAAAGATTACAAAAGGGAAATAAAAGGAAATGAACGAAAAATTCACGTGAATATCATGAAAAAGTCGATAATCTGAAATATATGGTAAAAAAAATCTTTTTTAATATAATACCTAGTTGAAAAAAATCGAATGAATTGTCAAAACCATAAATAGCAACCAATATTTAAGAATTTTTAGTAATAAGTTCAATGTTAAAATGTAATCAACATACATCTTTAAAATATAATCGTAATGTGTACACCTAAGTTTTATCAAGTTATAATTTCTAACTTTTGTTATAAGGTTAGTTTATCATTAACCGATAACCGTTTATTTATTTATTTTTTAAAAGCGTTAAATGTCCAATTATTTTTACGTCTAAATTGATCGTTGGACAATCTTTGTCCAAATGGTTTTATTCTTGGTATTAATAAATTATTCTCTAAAACTTGTCTCGTTGGTCTACGGTTCTAAAGCATTCTGAAATTTGAATTATTGTCCAAATACAGCTTTGAGAGAAGTTTTAAGAAAAAGTTAAGTACAGTGTTAGTAGGTAGAGTTAGAGAGAAGTTTTTAGAAAAAGTAGAATGCTTAAGTACAATCAAGGACTTAAGCATTCATATAAAGTGCATTGGTGGGATAGTGATATATGGTCTGCGCAGGCTAGCAATGGCTAATAATGTAGGGTTTTAGCACACCCACCCCATCTAATTACTAAATACGTATTAAACGATTAAGCATGATAAAGAAATTTTAGCGTTTCGGGATCCAGAATATTTCTCAGTTCTTTAAAAACATATACGAGGATCCGCACCTTCGTAGCTAGGTTATGTAAACGGGAGTCCCAACGGAAGAAGCAATCTAGGAAGATGCATAAATATTTCAAAGACATTTCTCATTTCAGAGGCTGATAGTTGCAAGACTTTGTCGCAACTGTGAACTGTAATAGTTTCAAGGTAGTGCGTTGATCCCTGGTCCCTGTTATACTGAATGGCATGTGTTTGGTTTTGTCCACTCTTTGTCCGCATTTTGTCCACAGCGTTGACATAAAGATTCCTAGCCAATTTCTAACAATTTTCAAAACCTTGTTTGCTTTCGCAAATGAACCCCAGTTTGAACCCAAGACAATAAATCTGAGCAGTGGCCCTGGTGCGAAGAGGAAATAGGATCCTGTCAGCCATCTCCTCAAATCAAAACCAATCTAATTGAAATTAAGTAAAAAAAAGTGTTGTTTCTAATATAAATGGTCGAATCAGTTTCTGTTAGTTGGTAATATTACAATGAAATAAAAATCTTAATAAATGATAATAAAAAATACATTAAATTTAAAAATCACAATGTTCGTCGGGCCCTAATATTTGCGAAGCTATCAATGATTACCCAAATCCAAATTTGATGCCTCCTTGTTTTCGATTGCGACCAGTGACAAGTATTTCAAGCAGTCTTGTCCCACCCTGTTCCTCGGGTATTTTTTGATTTTTAATTTACTAAACGATCTTTCAGCTGATGCCGAACATACAGGAATAGTGTGAACAACAAAATTGCAATAAACACTTCCGTTAATCGTACTCGAGAGAACTTTACATTTAGTTATTATTTCTGTGCATAATTCGTGAACAGTCCATGCCTCGTTTAGCTCAGGTCGCATTAGATGATAAACGTCAAGAAACTGTAAACAACAATTCAGTACAATAAACTCAAAATACTTTTTTTTAAATTAATCACATGTCTGCACTAGATCTGCACTCTTGCCATTATTTCTTTTGGTGATAAAAAATTAAAGGTTTTGTAACGATTTCGCATTCCATCAAAACGTGTTTCTAACTGGGAGATTATTAAATCCAATGAGTTATTAAAAATTCTGATCTCTTCCCATAAAAACACATCTTCCTGAATTTCATTTTCGAGATCCTTGCTCACTGTATTACTTTTTTGCCATACGTTGTGTCCTTTGTATGAAGTTTGATCCCACCTGATAGATGCCTGCCGTCTCTATAACCAGTACGCCACATCGAATTTCTTCGCGTAGCGAACAACCAACACGGTTGACAATAAACAGAATCTAATATTTTGAAATAACATAATCAAAAACGCTTCACTGGCCCATATGCAGATACTGTAATGTAAAATATTTTGTAAATGATCTGTTATACTGTTCTCGATCTTTTGAAAGGCTGAAGTGGTCCCATTTCAAAGATAACCCGTTTATGGTCACACTTAATTAACGATTAACGTAGTTTCCCAAGTCATTGGCAGCATGTTCCTTCGCCAACAGTCGCGCGGCGCGCTGACACGTTGGCCAGGTAGGTGTCAATGGTGACTGTGGCCATATTAGTAGTGCTAGCTGCTGTCGACGGAGTGCATTCCTGAACCGAAGTCTGGCACAGGAATTGAGGTGTCGCAGAAGTAATAAGTTCTGGAGATTTCGGTTTGAACAAAAATGTTTTTTCTGCTGTTGCTTTTGCATTAAAGCGCTACTACTATTTTTTTTGTCCATGGTTTTTCCTCGTTGAACTTTGACTAAACTTTACACACAGTTCACAAACAAAATTATTATTAACAAAACTATTATGGATAGCAATATTTACAGGGAAACGAGCGGAACTCATATACAAAGCGAACTCGGAATACGATGCGACAATCACCTCTATATTGCAAAATAGGGGATTCGCGCTTGTGGATTCTATTTTGCGGTTAAAAAAACTAGAAAAATAACAAAATAATAAAATAAATAATAATAATAATAATAATAATGATTATAAATTAAAATAGAAATCATTAAAAACATATATATTTTAGATCTTTCCTGACACAACCGTGGCACTCTAGTATGACTCCCGAAGTGAGCTCGCCTTAACACAGGGGTGCCTAGCAAGGCGGGCTCGGCTGCTCTTTGCTTAGCATAATAGAAATATTACCATTTGCGTTTAACGTATGCCCTATGTAACCTAGGCTCAGACAGATGTATCATGCGTATATAACTTTAAAAGCATACGACGGCATTGTATAAATTGACATTTTATTTTCTGTTGTGCCCATGAATTTGAATGTATATGTATATGTAAATAAATAAATAAAATAAATAAATAGAAGAAAATTTAGGTAATTACCTCAAATGCTTCTTGTTTTTGAGGTTATTGAAAAAATACCGAAATAACACGCGCATACGTACATACGAGACGATCTAATCTAAGTATATGAAATCCGCGCCAGAAAGAGACAAACGACGCAGGCAGTGCGCTATCTCGCTCGGCGAATCAGGTTGCAAAACGCCATTGCTCGCATTGTAGTAGTAATACAAAGTGCTGTTAGATGGAGTTTTTACAAATAGCTCTACTAGTTGCGCCTAGATGGCGTCTCTGAGCAAATTGAGTATTATTTGAATAATCAAGATATCGTAAAATACTGTCATTATTTTAGTTAACTAACAACCAAAGGCCCCGTGGCTCCCCCCCCCCCCCTCCTCCCCCTAGCACTGTGGGCCCTGGTGCACCGCAGCTCTCGCACCTTAGTAGCTAAGCCACTGAATCTGGGACGATGACTATTATGGAATTTGTGGTTCCATTTTTTTTTTAAATGGTATCTACCATCCACTTCTAATATAGACGTATTGTTACCATTTGGGATGTTGCTGGAGAGTGGAGTGAAATTAGAGTAGAACTGGATCTAGTTCCCTTTCGTATATTGAACCCTGTGTATTGAACAATGACATTAAGAATAGCGTTAATTCATATTTGAAGTGCTCTTTTATTTCATCGGCCGATTGTTCTATGTCTACCCTCTGGAAAATTATAAGTGGATCGATGTCTATTGTTTCCCACTTTGACGGAGCTGTTAATGGATGCCAATGTGACTACTTTGTCCTTACGTTTGAAGGTTACTTAAGGTTACTTTCCTAAGGGCCATTTGCACTAAGCAGTCTGTTAACATCCGCTAAAAACTGTTAGCTAACCACGATTAACAATTTAATAGCCGGTTAAATTTTGATTGCTTGCGCCAATCATTTTTGGGCACTGGTAATTTAACCACGGTTAGTTGCGTTGGATGGCTCAAAAGCGCTTTCTTGAGCGTTGGATCACTATTCCCGCCGACTCCGAACCAATCACAGCGCAGCGCGCAATGTCTCAATTGGACGCTGCGTGCGCTCCCGGCCTTTTTGGCATTTTTCGTGTGTTTAGCGTTCTGTTGCGTTAGTTTTCTATTATTTTGACTAGTTGGCTACGAATTCTTATACTCAAGTACGAATTTAGATTGTAATACAGTCGATTTTGGCTTTCTCCTGATAAACAACGAAAGCAACCGCTAGTGACAGGTTCCTCTGGGCCGAAGAGTCAACAATGACAACATGAAACAATAGCCTCGACGGTAATAAAATTAAAAGCAAGGGACTGCGACCCTGCGTACAGCCTAACCTCAAGATTGTGACAGTTCTCGCTAACTACCCATTACCGGACGCTAACCGGGGATCGTGGCTCAGTTTAACCAATGTTGGCTTAAGGGCATGTGGTGGAAACTAAATTAGGATCTAACCATGGTTAGTGCTGTTAACTGCGATTATCTTTGTTAACCGGCGTTGGTGCAAGTCGTCCTAAATGTTTTACAAACTATTTTCATCACTCCTTCAGTTCCCATCACTTCTGGGGCCATGTGGCAATTAAATGCATTTATTCTCGACGATTTAACAGTTCCAATACCTGCATAAAAATGAACAAGAAACCAGTCATAATTTTCGAATTTTGGTTTTATGTCTTTTTTATGCTTATTGGGTGACAATCAACTAAGGGGCATATGGGTATCCTTTTAAGCTCAAATAATCTGAAGCTAAGCTAATATTACTTCTTAAAGTTAATATACTAATTATCTAATAAAAGCTAATATACTAATAATATTACTACAAATTCATCACCTACGACTTTTCTCGTGGGATAAGTAAGTACTTTTCCCAATATTTGGCAAAGATAAATGACCAAAACGTTTTATTTTCTTTCACTTGTTCGAAAAAATGCCAATATATAAAGAGCAGTATCGCGGAAACTGTTGCACATACGGAGCTCGATTTGGGCTTAGGTCGTAGCAAATTCAATCGACTTAAAATACAAAATACGTTTCTGTACGACGCAAACTTTAGATTTTTGAGGCAAAGTCGAAATAAATAACCCAAAATTTTTGCTGTTTTTTTTTATTATTGCGCAACGTGCACAGTTCTTTCGAATGTGCAAACTTGGTTTCTTACTACTCGTATTGGCACAGGTCGTAATTATAAATATATTAAAAAATAAAACTACATTACCTTTTGCAAGGCCAAAGTCTTTTCGTGTACAAATTGTCTAGCCTAATGGGCTTTAGCTAAAACATACCTACTCTGGTTATAAATGAACATTATTAGTCAGAGCCATGATAACATGTTTCGCATTAATAGAAAGCGTATAGAGTTATACATAGGATAGAAACGAATTTACCGCGTGAAGTTTGTAGCATCCGACGTTTCGGCGACGTTGCAGCCGCCGTTGTCTAGGGGGCTGCAACGTCGCCGAAACGTCGGGTGCTACAAACTTTACGCGGTAAATTCGTTTATATCCTATTTCTAATGTCAAACAACCGCGATAGTCTTCGATTTCATAAGCGTATAGAGGACTGGAATTGCAAATATTGAAATAAAATCAGGCTAAGCGGCCTGTAACGGGATCACCGAGGCAGTGACGATGGCACCAACTGCGACTTATTTATAACGTCAAACAACCGCGATAGTCTTCGATTTCATACCAAGGAACCAGAATCAAATTTTCGAATTTTGGTTTTATGCCCATTTTGATGCTTATTGGGTGACAATCAACTATATGGACATCCTTTTAAGCTCAAATTAAAGCTAATATTACTTCTTAAAGCTAATATACTAATAATATTACTACAAATTCATCACCTACGACTTTTCTCGTGGGATAAATAAGTACTTTTTCCAATATTTGGCAAAAATAAATAACCAAAACGTTTTATTTTCTTTCACTTTTCACGGAAATTTTTGCACATACTGAGCTCGATTTGGGCTAAAGTCGTAGCAAATTCAATCGACTTAAAATACAAAATAAGTTTCTGTACGACGCAAACTTTTCATACGCGTGGAAAGAGGCCTGGAATTGCAAATATGAACTTAACTTACTACCCTCCATGCCTCACTTACTTGTCAATCGCACGTGTCCGCCGTCAGTTGCCTCGACGTCTCTCGCAGGCGCCGGCGGAGACGAAACGAGACGCTGCGGGTCCAAGATCACCTCGGACATTTCGCTGGCCGGGGCGGCGGGGGGCGGCGCCGGAGCCGGCGCCTTTTTCCGCTTCTCGAAAAATTTCTTCGGCATATTTTCTTACACAACTAACACGAAGGCACTTTTCCACTGTACCACCCAGTTCAAACAAATCGCTGATATTATAATTTAAGGCACAATCGTTGTCACCCAGAGAACACGTCGGTGTCTAATTCTACTCAGACGCACTGAACGATATTTTGAAAATTTACTTCATCACAGAAAACCGGGTTGAACGCTGTAATGGACGGCTCCGGCGCGATGATTAGTAGAAAGCAAAGTTAGGGAGAACATAGAAAGTTTCACCACGCTGATCTATTAAAACAGCACACGCTTAATCTAGTTAAAGGTTTACGGAAAGGGGGCGATCTAAAGGCAAAGGACCAACATGAGTGAAATCCAGCAGACATTGTGCAAATGAAATAAATGATTTAAGTGCGCCTCATTATATAGATTTCTATGAAACTCGATCGCGTTATCTGAAAATTAAAAATAAAATGAGTTACAAACGAATGAGGGACAACCTCATTAAATGAGTAAGCAAGAGGAAATAATTGTTGTTAAAATGTCTGGGAGTTAATAGGCCCTTGCTGAGTTGGCCACGAAGACCCATTCTGTTCAGGGTTGGTCACACTCACGGGTCAACACCCATCCGACGGCCTCCACGCATGAAGTGCGAGCCTGGGTAGGACTCTGGCCTTGGTCAGTTTCCCCTGGGAATCAAACTTATGGCGCTCCTGGACGGTCTGCGCACCGTGCGGCGTAAGCCAATCGACTGTGCACTCTGACTAACAACTTGCGGTGTCAACTACAACGGGCGAGCCCGTCACCACAGGACGTTTTAACGATTTTCTCGTTCTGTCGCCCTGCAGTGAACGTAGAAGACTTTGGACAGAACAAATCCAACGTCCAGCTACGTCACAACCCGCAAGAAGCCAACGCCTTTACCG
The DNA here is from genome assembly GCA_944548615.1 of Micropterix aruncella. NCBI lineage: Eukaryota > Metazoa > Arthropoda > Insecta > Lepidoptera > Micropterigidae > Micropterix > Micropterix aruncella. The sequence goes on from OX155950.1 coordinate 3,756,515, forward strand.
CGAGATAGCCAGTAATGTTACCTGGCGGGCCGACCCTCGCGCCCTTGCTTCCAATTGTGACCAGATTTCTCCGGTCTCTCGATTGGTTCCGAGCTCGAGGTCGCTTGCGCGGTCCTCTCCCTTAAGAAGCGGTGAAACGGTGTGCACCGAATCTATCGCGGACCAAGGCGTCCTTTGCCCGACTCTGAACCGGGATCGGATCTCGCGGTTAAGGCGTTGGCCTCTTACGGGCTTGTGGCGTAGCTAGACGGTGGACTGTTTCGTCCCCAAGTCTTCTACGTTCACTTCCAGGGAGATAGAACGACTAATCGTTAAAACTTCCTGAGGTAACGGGCTCGCCCGCTGTAGTCGACAACCCAAGTTGTTAAAATGTATACAAGGGCCACAATGAAAAGATTCCAGAATGAATAAGGAATACATTACAATATAGTGCCAAACTCCAATTCTTGATTCTAAAAAGATTCTCCGTGAGCATTAATAATAATAACATTTATTCCCATGTGGTGATCTCGGAAAAATGTTTTTCATATTTTTCGACAGCGTTTACTGGCGATGAAAATCGAGGACCGCGTAATTGGTTCTTAATTTTTAGGAACAAGTAGAAGTCACCAGGGGCCGAGACGGTACTGTATGGAGGATGGCTCATGAGTTCTACGTTTTTTGCTTTTCGACTTCAATAAATGATTTTGTGGAATTACAATTTATTGGAATTTGGAATTCCAACTCCAAACAAAGCCATCCAAATTGAAAAGGGCCAGCGCGAAAGAATGGCAATTGCACAGGTAAGGACCGACATAATACATACAGAATCTCAATACTGCATTGATATGTGAATGATTTTGAAAAGACAGTAACATTGCATTGAATTCAAATTTATTTGAATTTGGAATTCCAACTCAAAACAGAGCTATCCAAGTTAAAAGTAGCCAGAGTGAAAAAAGGGCAATTGCGTAGGCAAGGGCTTATATAATACATACAGAATCTCAAAACTATATTACTATGTGAATGATATGTAAATGATTTTGGAAACGAACAACACTGCATTGAATTCAAATTTATTTGAATTTGGAATTCCAACTCAGAACAAAGATATCTAAATTAAAAGTAGCAAGTGTGTAGCTTCTATAATAAGATTCCAGAGAAAATGAAAAGCCTTGGAGAGGACCAATTTTAAAAGATAATTATAAATAATTTGGTAAGAAACCCAATTTATGGTATAAGGGAGTTTGAAAATTCCGAGTTTATTTTCCATGTTGTTAATTAGCAAAATTCGTAAAATTTTAAACATAATGGAATTATGATAGCTGACATTCTAATTCTCATATAATTTAGTATACATCTATTTATGTTTAAAATATACGAAGGCATATTGCTGAATTGACAATAAAATTATTTTAATCTGATTATTCTACATAGAATTGGCATTTCTATTTTAATATATTATTCTCTCTTACTATTTAATGACATTAGTATATTTTGATTATTTGTAAGTAGGTAATATTGAATATAATATTACAGCCATGACAACTATCGTGATAGTTATGTTTTTAATAATTAAATTTTAAGCATTTTATTTTGTGACGCATCCAAGTGTAGGAAAGGCTATCTACTGAAGTAGTTCAAATCAAATCAAATCAAATCGCATTTATTCTCTTCAAAAACTTTTACATAGTTGTTTAGACATTTTATATAGCCGCTTAGTGTTAAAATAACTTTAAAATGTATACTAAATATTTCATTAGAGACTCACCACATAATTGAGTTATATTAGATATTTATAACTACAGATAGTCATGAAATTATAATATTAAAATTAAATGGTCCTATAAATAAGAAATATAATTGATTATGGGAGACAATTAGAAATAATAGTAATAATATAATAATCAATAAAATGGTACAAATGTCAAGTTAAATAAAAAAAAATCGAGATGGAAATTGTCAGTAATGTAATTATAATTCGTTAATATTATATAATTCTCTCGCAATAAGGTAGCCTTTTAATTTCGATTTAAATTGAGTTATTTTTCCGTTTCTATATATAATTTTGATATTCTCAGGCAGTTTATTGTAACACGCCATTCCAGTTAATTGTATTGTATTGTGAAAGAAGGGCAAACATAATACATACAGAATCTCAAAACTTTAGTGATAAGTAAATGATTTTGAAAAAGGAATAACATTACATTGAATTTAATTTTATTTCATTTGGAATTTCAACTTCAAACAAAACTATCTCAGTGGCCAGTGTGAAAGAACAGCTATTACATAGGTAAGGGCCTACATAATACCATTGATTATTGATTGATTGATTAATTAACACTATACGTGATAATACATATAATGATAATACATACAGAATCTCGAAACTGCGTTGGTATGTGAATGATAAGTCGATAAAGAAACGTTAGTCTATCATCGACGCAACGCCGTGAGTTTCTGAACTATTTCGCAAGGAATTTAATTTCGTCCCACACGCTTTGTAAATATCATTAAGGAGAAAGCCGTGGACGTACGTGGAGGGGCTTTTGTGAATATGTTGTCCCATGTCCCTTTGTCCACGTTCAGGTCGTAAAAGGCTTGTAAATATACGAATCACCTACGGTAATAGTGGCAACCTTCACGTAACGATGAGTAACGTTCGATTAACTTCTATTACACACTAATGAGAATGACATTTTATGTTAGCCAATAATTTATCAAATGATAATGGGTTTGGTAATCGATCACACCATTATTCACAGCTAATTAAGGTTTTTTTCTCAAAAACTTGACACAAAATGTTGACAAATGACAAATGTTCACTGAGGGTTCAAATGAGGGTTGTTGGCAAATGATTTCAATCTACTTTTAAGCATAAGCTACGCGCTTAATCATGATAAACAACAATTATTTAGCAACTTATATTTTCGATTAATTATTGATATAAATTATAATATAAAGAAAGTTTATTTATTTTTTTTGCTATATTATTTATTTCAAGTGACAAATCAAACGAAATCATAAGAAAAGTACAATAAAGATGTGATATTTTTATCTCCTTACAGTTTTTATGAAGTACTTTTAATCGATTATAAGGAAAAAATTGAAGATTAGTTTCCTTTTTTTTACTTAAGGTTTTCTACATACAGGAAAAAAGGAAACACATAGGTAATTAATCAATTAGGATTTTAAATATAAAAAAAACAATGCTATATTTTTGTTGTAACAATTATAGTTACTGTTACATACTTATTAATTTGTTATATTATCGTTGACTAAAAGAACATTTTAAGAATAAATACTCCGTCGTTTTCATGTGAACAATGAAACAGATTCCCCAAAAATTAGTCAAGTTATGCATGACGATTTTCTATTTCTGTTATTTAATTAATATTTGTTAAGAATTTGTTTTTTTTGTTTTTTTTTACACTACTGGCATCTAAACACTTTCACTTCCGCGAAGGTTGGCTGTAAGAGATTGAAATTTAAGCAATAAGTCCGCCTATTGTATTTTTTTAAGGTGTAATAAAGAATTTATATCTATCTATCTATATAGCAGACAAATAATAGCAAAAATCTAACTCTTTGTTTTTCAATACGAAATGTTAGGTGTGTGCTTTTTTCTCGCCTGAAAATATTTGAGGTGTGTAGTCTTCACTTTTACAATTATTCTGTCGATAAAAATATTAAATATTGTAAGCGTGTCTGTAGTTAGTTTTAATGTGATTACACATTATTTCTACGCTTACAGAATGTGTTTGTTATTTTCACTGGTATCCAAAAGATCCTCGAATCTCACCGAGGTTGGTGATTTATTTTTATTTTGCAAAGCTCGCCTGATAATATTATATGTGTGTCAACAACGAATGCTAATTTATTAATATAACGAGCACACACACGAGCAACATATCGAAATTACCACGAAATATTAGGGGAAATATACCGCACGTATGCGGAAGCGCCAAACACATCGCATATTCAAAATACAAGGTATAATTACACAAAATACAAGGCAGATGTTTCAACCATAAATGTTATATGGATAGTTAGATAGAGGTTTAAAATATCGTATATTTTATTTAGTAGGTCTCTATGTTTTATAGTACGCGTAGAAATATCGATAAAAACGAACCAAAATGGCTTTACGACATTTAAATTGCAACTTTAAAATAACATATCCCTACGTCAGAGTTAGAAGTAAAGTTAGAAGAAAGAGTTAGAAAAAAGTTAGAAGTTAAAGTTAAATAATGAAATTTTAATGAAATACCCTTTGACTTATTGACTTTGAGATTAAGAGTTATATTTGGTAATAACTATTTTAAATTGTGAGAATTTGATCTCAGAAAAAGTATTAGCCGCGAACTTTTACAATAACGTTCACCACATAATTCTTAACGTATTTTAAAAGTTTACAAAATGAGACATTAATCAGAATGTACTTTAGACCTTTTTACCCGTCCGCATATGTTTTAACCCTTTGTTGTATAGGCGCCGCTACGGCGACACACAAAATATTAATTTCACCCGCAGCGGCGCCATGAACAATAAAATAATATTTAAAAGCATGCATTGTATGTGGGTAGCGACATTCGCAGGTATCTTTATCATTTGCATTTAGTTATGTACAGTACATGCTACTGATTGTTTGTGCGTTTCGCTACATTTTTTGTTTTATAATAATAAATACGCATTATTTTATTCGGATAATTTTAGGCCATAGTAAAAATGTATGAAAGAAAGGTCCGAAGAGGGACTACGCGGTCTGCTCGAAAAGGGCAGTAAAAGGTGGAAGGCGGGAGACCAGGGAGTATTGTAACACTTGTCCTGGAAAACCGAGGATGCATTTGGGTGATTGGTACGAAAAATATCACACTTTAAGGAATTATAAAAACTAAAAAAAATATTTTTAATTTATAAAAAAAATACTTTCTTTATATAAATATTTATAAACATAAACACACACTTTTATGTGCAACCTTTCCCAAAAAAATATTTTATATATTTTTTATTTTTTTTGTTTTTTCTCATATTTTTGCTTAAAAAAATACGAGTTGCTAGTAAACCATACAAATAATTTTCTTGATAGCAAAGGGTTAAAGTTGTATAGGTCGTAATATCTCTGCAATTGTGATCTTATAACATCATGTTTTTCGGGTTTACATGGGGCCGATTTTTAGCTGAAGTTACTAGATAGATTAAATAATTTAATTAAAGGTCGTCTAGATGATTATTGTTAAGAGCCCTATCACATATTTTTTCCAGAAAGGCAAGAAAAGTGGATTTTTGGCGTTCTAATTCCAAGAAATGAAGAGATTTCTACAAACTTTAATTACTGAATTACCTGGACCATTTCTTGATGTTGACCATAGCGGCCTTTAATTTTAGATATAACGAATATTATTTACTTATTCAGCCCATTTTCCGAAAGTCGTTATTCGTAAAACGCTCGGAAGGCAAACTTTGAGCTCCTTAATACAGTAATATCACTACAACGAAAACCGTATACTATTTTTTTTTATGTCCGTCATGTATTCTTGTTGACCATAGCGGCCTTATTTTTTCGTTTTTTGACCACATATCCAAGGTATACATTACTTACAATTACACAAAATTTAAAAAAAAACTTCCTGTATCATTCTAATTTTCTCAGAAATAAAATAAGATTCTTATATAATACTTATACTATATTAAAGTTCACTCTTTTAGCAATACGACATAATATAAATTATTGTCATTAGAAAGGAGAAAACACTGCAAAAAACAATTAGAAATTGTGTATATATTTGCTTGCGCAAGAGAAGAGCGCTCAGTGCCGCGGTTTTCTCCCAGGGTTGAATAGTTATTTATTTATTTTTTTATTTATTTATCCTATCTTTTATAGTTACATCCAAAAAAAAATGCGTTCATTTTTTAAAGTCATTTTAAAAGAATACCTACGCTATTTTGTAATAGGCCTCTTAAGCAAAAATACAGATACTATCATACATGAAAAGTAGATACAATTAAGAAGACAACTAGTACTATGTACAAGTACTGGGTGATCTACAAGCACTATGTACATAGTACTAGGTGATCCGTGGTGGATATAATAGACGTCCGTCAAATGAAAACATTCTTTGGTCAAAGATACCCGATGAGTATAGTCCCCAGGGTATACAACAAATTGGATGAGTCTTTCAGAAGATGATGATAAACGAAGGGATGAGTATATACGCAGCAAAGACCTATTCAGAAACGATGTGGTGGGTGGATTCCACCTATTCATAGGTGGTTTGTAAATAAAGGTCGGCGTGTAAGCCACCAAACTTTTGACCCTCTTATGCCGATTGTTTAAAAATATTTTTAAAAAACGCTGTTCTGTGTTTTTATTCTTTTTAATTTGATTGTATTAAATATATATATATAAATATATATATATATATATATATATATATATATATATATATATATATATATATATATATATATATATATATATATATATATATATATATATATATATATATATATATATATATATATATATATATATATATATATATATATATATATATATATATATATATATATATATATATATATATATATATATATATATATATATATATATATATATATTTTAACTTACAATAAGCATACTGGGCTCGATTGCGTTTCTTCGTGAACTAAAATCGGAAATTAGTCCGTGTAAACGAGACAGGGCAATACGCTAGAGCGGAGTGTGAGATGACCGGTGGTCACTTTTCGCATTAAAACTGCCCGCCAAGGTCAAATCTTACACCGTACGAAATATACTCGAATTTATTCGGACGAGTATAAGTTCGACAGGTAGTATTTATCAACGATCGTTAGTTTCATATTCCGCTCTAACGTATTGCTCTGTCTCGTTCGCTTGGACTAATTTTAGTTTTAGTTCATAAAGAAATGCAATCGGGCCAATTTTATGTATAATTTTAATCTCTGACTAGTTCAATATGATCATTTAACTATTTCTGGCAATGTTATTTTCCGTCCATAATTATTATTTAACCGTTATTACCTTTTATTAAAATTCTATTGACTATTTATTTTATTATGTTTTTTAAGATGGTTATTGTTTAATATATCTAAAAACTAAGTGATTGTACACACAATCACTTAGTTTTTAGATTAATAAAATAATGTATAGGTACCTACTTTGTTTATTATCATTAGTTGTGTTTAAATATAATTAAATTTGTAGAAAAATTTGTTAAAGTTAACTATTATGATGCCAATTTTACATATTATATAAGCCAATTTTTACTTGGTACGCTTGGGCTACTGCTTACAATGAAGCGTCTAATGGTGCTAATGCAATAGTATTGCAGTTAATATTGCGATTTTTTAAAAGTAATATAAATAAATAAAATAAGTATTTTTATATTTATGATTAGCGTTTTACTGCCTTTGAGCTTACGAAAAGAATGAATTTAACCAAAAACCATCTTTAAAATCAAATAAAGCTAAAATCACCTTGAAACATTTCTGAATATTCAGTAGGGTGGTGTCGACTACAACGGGCGAACCCGTCATCCCAGGCTGGTTTAACGATATATGATCGTTCTTTCAGCCGTGGGATGAGCGTAGAAGACTTGAGGACAAGACAATCTACTAACTAGTTCACCAGCAATCCGTTAGACTGACGAAAGGTAACCAGCGGGCAGTCTTATCCCCTAACTACCAGTTTTGGCAGGATATCTCCGTCTGGAATTAACCTTCAGGATACCTCCGTCCTCCCGACTGGTTACGGGTCCGAAGTCACTTACGCGACCTCTACCTGTTGTAATACAGCGGTAATTCAATTAGAATTTATCGCGGACCTGGTCGTTCTTTGCCCGTAGTGCCACACGGGATCGAGTGGCCCGAGCTCTTAGGTAACAGTATATTTCCATAGTCTCCACCCCCGCGGCTTAGGAAACAGTATATTTCCATAGTCTCCAGACTCCTTCAGCAATTAATCAGAATACACAACCGATTGGCTTCGCCGAACGGTGCGGTGCGCAAACCGTCCAGTGGCGCCGGGATACAATCCCGCCGGGAGAAACCGGTTCACCAGCTTTGAGGCCTGACATACGGAAGTCTTACCCGGAGTAGCCTTCCACTCGAGGAGTTGAGCCGATCCGAGAACGAAGTGGATGTTGTGGACACGCTGCACGAAACCGTTCACCGTTCTGAATATTCAGGTCAATGTTGGTATAAAATTGAAGTTATGGTATTTTTACTATGAGGGCAGTATACAGGTCTTATACCGCCTAGTCTAGATCTTACACCTAAACAGGTATTTAAAGAATTTAGTGTAATAAGGAATAGCCTGGCAAAAATGGCATTTTATCAACACCGACATTTTATGCCCACCAACACCGCCAACAAAATAATGGGGTACCTACCTAAAGAGTGATTTACGGGCGGAATGAAACCTTAATAAGTTCGAGCGAAGGCCACTGTTTGAGGAAAGCTTGAGGTACAAGGTTACTTCCGATCATGATTATTATATCGCCCGTGTCGATTTTTTAATGCGATTCATGATATTATACGTGCAGGCAAATATTTAATATATGATTTAGTTTCAAATGAGCTGCTTTCTTGACACGAACAAATCCCTCCCAAAAAAGCAAATTAGGAATCGTCTTCACATCTGTAAATTTGGCAAACCAAGTCATTTTTATAAAACTGGTGTCGTAGAACTCTATAAGAACGCTATAAGAACATCTAGAGGTGTCAACACAACGGGCGAACCCGTCACTCCAGGGAATTTTAACAACATGAAGTCGTTCTATCTCCCATGGAGTGAACGTGAAAACTTAACGGACAAAGACAGTCCACTGTCGTCCACTGTCCACTGGTTAGTTTCCCCTGGGAATCAACCTTCTGGCGCTCCTGGACGGTCTGCGCACTCTGACTAACAGTCGGGGGAGTCTGGAAGCAGTAGTGTTTCCTATAGAGCGGGTGTGGTTGCGGACCTTACGGCGACTGCTCTTGAAACGACCATCGGCTATCCGATCCTGGGTGAACAGCCGGGCAAAGGATGCTGTGGTCCGCGATAGATTCGGTAAACACCGTCTCACCGCTTCGTAAGGGAGAGGACCGCGCAAGCGACCTCGAACTCGTAACCAATCGAGAGACTGGAGTAATCTGGTCACAATTGGAAGTAAGGGCGTGAGTGTAAGCCCGCCGGGTAACATTCCTGGTTATCTCGCGGTTAAGGCGTTGGCCTCTTACGGGTTTGCGGCAGAGCTAGACGGTGGACTGTTTTGTCCAAGTCTTCTGCGCTCACTCCAGGGAGATAGAACGACTAATCGTTAAAACTTCCTGAGGTGACGGGCTCGCCCGCTGTAGTCGACAACCCTAGTCCACTGTCTTACTCCACCGACAGAGTCCAACGCCACCATCAGCATGTTACGCGATTTGCAAACTAAGGAACATATTTGATGAAAAATAAGTGATAAATGCATATCACTCGCTCATGGAGTCTCACCTGCGCTATTGCATACTTATACGGGCCAATGCCGACAATATAAACGATATATTTATTTTTCAAAAACGGGCACTGAGAGCCATTAGGGATTTAAATCAAAAAGAATAGTGCAAACCTTTATTTTAGAACTACGTATTTTCAGACATATGACATTTTTGTCCATGAATGTATATATGAATTCTATATGAATAAATTAATAGTTTAAAAAAAAACACTAAAAATACGCTTTTATAAATGCAAACACGACTATGATACGATATTCCATCGTGGAATACCAGTTCCTGTCTTCCGGCTTCACCAACAGACCTTGAAACTAAATCGTGGTCAAAGTTCATTACAAGACCTTTCTAACAAGTCCAAACACGGCTATGATACGATATTCCATCATGGAATGCCTATCATCCGACTCCATCATCAGATCAGTTCGACAGTACCATATTATTGTATTGTTATCAGAACTACATACAGCTGCCAATTTTCATGACGCTACGATCCTTGGAAAATGGTTAAATTAGTTTCCTTAGATTCCATTACATAGTTACATACAGGTCGACCTAATAAAAGCGTGTTAAAAAGCAAGCATGTTTAACGCATGTTGCCTAACTACTCCAGCAGATAGGCATTCCTACACTTGGATGCGTCACAAAATTAAATGCTAAAAATGTAATTATTAAAAACATAACATCACGATAGTTGTTATGCCTGTAATATTATATTCAATATTACCTACATATAAATAATCAAAATATACTAATGTGATTTAATAGTCAAGGAGAAAAATATATTAAAATAGAAATGCAAATTCTATTTAAAATAATCAAACTAAATTTATTTTATTGTCAATCCAGCAATATGCCGGCGTATTATTTTTGAAATGAATAGATACACAGAACAAGTCACTTTATATCTATTCATCGCAGGCTGCCACTTCAGAGTTTCAACGCAAAACAATATACAGAAGCGAAAATTATTATAACAAGCTGCAAAAAAACTTGAAAGATGTCAATAATTATGTTCAATCTAGAAAACGAACGAAACAATATAAGTATGTTATTTAAATGTTTGTACAATTTGACTGAGTTTAAACTTAGGAATGTATGTTACATTAATTAATTGTTACATGTTTATTGTTTATTTTATGTGTGTATTTTCTACACCCTATACGGGTTTTAAACAAAAATAAGTATGATGATTTGATTTAATTACCGCGAGGCACCAGGAAGTGAATCCAGCGGACCGACCTCACGACCTCACTACCAGGTTTGGCCGGATTTCTCCGTCCTCGAGTCTGGTCACGGAGTCGTAGTCGCTTGCGCGGCCTCCACTCGGTCTGATGTTAGGGGCAATTCCGTTCAAATTTTTTGCGGACCGTGGCGCCCTTTGACCATCAAGCTCACGCGGGATCGGGTGGCCAACCGGTCGTTTCAAGGGTAGCTGACATCTGGTAAACAACCACCCTACGCTGTTTAGGAGACGTACATTTTTAGCCCCCCCCCCCCCCCCCCTTCGGTTATTCGCCAGAGTGCACAGTCCATTGGCTAGAGGAGCACGATGCGCAAACCGCCCAGCAGTATATATACGATCACCAGATTATATACGATCTCACCTGTTCACGACACAGCCGTGGCAGGGTTCACTGAGTAATTTCCAGGTTTGTCCTCCTACGAGGAGGCTACCGGATGGAAGTCAAATCGTCAAATTGAGCCTACCCAAGATTACAAACGGGTCATATGGCCCAAGCTGGACGGAACCGTTAGCTGCCGCATTTGATGCATTGTTCTGAGGTGAACCGCGCATTCTGGTTTCAGATTCAGTATTCAACGGTGGTGGTATTCTAGAGGACTGGAAAGCTACATCCCACCTCCGCTGCCCATCCTGGATGAAAGCTGCGGTTAATCACGCGAAAGAGAAACGACATAGAGAAAAAGATATTTTTATATGCTACAATTATTTATTTTGAAAATCCATAATGGAGGATTACAATGTTAGCATTAAATTAAGTTATAGAATCGAACAGATATTTCATGGTCATAAACAATGGTTTACGAAGCAAAGAAAGTATAGATTTGTTGGGTTTCATTAACTCCAATAAATCACAGTCTGTTCTGGAGTGATACCTGTATTATAGTTTAATACATAGTATACCTGTATTATATAATTTCGTTAAAATGATTGACAGTATTTGATGAAAAAAGTAACTAATATTTTCAGAAACAACAACAATTTATAATACCGAAGTTGTCAGCAAAAAAATCTTCAATCAATAATTAAAATAGCAGAATATGCACCTTACAAGCAACAACTTAATATAGGCCAACCAATCGCGTCTTAGGGATTACGAATATTACATACTGAGGAAAATGGTCAAATAAGCTAGCAATAAAAATATGCAAGCTTCTCGAAGGAGAGACAATCACAAAAAAAGGTTAAGACCTACTGTTACAAGATAAAGTATTGCTCTTATATTATTCGAAGAAAGTCACAGCGTATACTCGTACCTACTTACAGTTGTATAGAGAAACTCAGCGGGATAATTTGGACTATACATGGGATATTTTCACAAACGACATAAAAATAGAAGAAATGGCAAAAAACAAAGCCAAACTGTTGTAAGCATCGTAGGAGTATATAAAATATTTGAAACGTATACGAAAACCAATGAAAAGAAATAAATAAGTGGATCAACGATATAAACAAACAGAAAACTAAAGGCAAGAAAAGAAGATCTAGAATATGCTAAATATTATGGTTAAAAGAAGTTAAAAAGATAGACAAACAACGACAGTAAATAATATCACTGACTATATAGGGTACAGGATTGCTCAATGACGCACTGCGTTTAGGCAGCTATAATTTTACTACGAAACGCAACGTGTAGATAGCACTCATAATTCCAAAAATTGATTACTCTTCTATGTTCAGTAGCACAATTGACAAGGTTCTAAACGCGGTTCCATTGCGGTATCCATCTCAAAATTAAATAATAATAACTATAACAACAAACGGATTTTTAAATCATAGCTCTTATTACTTTATTATTTCAATAAAAAATGACAAGTTTTAATTAGGCCTACAGGTAATAATATACGTAATAATTACGCGCTTTAATAATCAAGTAAAATAATAGATGGCAATCTGATTAGATTGCCGGAGAGATTACGGAGAGATTTCTCCGTATTATTTCGGTTAAGTAATCAGCTTATATAAAAAAAGCGATATATGGCACTAATAATTGAATGTTATTATTGTTATGATTGATTAAAAAATGTTTTTTTTATAATCAATCAGTCCTTTATAAATATACATTCATTATCAATGTTATTATAGTTTATAATCAAACAGTCTGTTATTAATCCTATGTTATTATAGATGGCCAAATAAATTGCTATTAGTTTGGCCGTCAATGTTATCAGTGCCCCTTGCAGTTTACCGGCGCAGAACGGTTGCCAAAACGTAGTACGGCATTGCGCAATCTACTCGTAATACCCTACATAATCAATGATACTATGTACTGCCCCCACAATCCTAGATCCTCGTCCTCCTATTTTTCTATATTGACTCAAGTTACTGGTCGACCGATTTACCTTTCCATTCATACTTCAAAAACAGCTGCTGCTCAACCTTAAAAGTGTGCACCCTGGAGTATTCAGTTTACCGTCTCAGGAGCACTCCTGGTTAGGGTAGTACAATTCATTCACTATTGTCGTTGTACTTTAATTTCGACCACTCTCAAATACAAACACTATTAAACAAATTACAATTATGCATGTACAATACATACACATATCTAGGTTCTACCTACTTCTATACACAGATTAACAAGTGAATCATTTATTAATACTGCTAATTGCTACTATTACCAAAATGCTTCTGGAATTATACAATAGAAAGATGATTGTTATCCATACATTAGCGGCCATTATAGAGATTGCTTGTTTTACTGTTAATTTATTTATGTGCCAGTGTACACTCGTATATGGTGTGTTTTGGACGCCGCGCATATTTTTTAAAGGGTGATTCTGTACATCAAATCGAACAAAAACAACTAAATACATATATTAAAAAGAATAAAAAAGCACGACTGCCGTTTTTTTTATGAAATATTTGTGGTTTATGTATTTATCCAAATATATGGATGTATATTTCCAAAATGTACACAATCAGACCTTTCATTTGACACTAACCACGATATATTTATGTTAATTTATTGACATTTGCACATTTGTATATTTAGACAGCTACTTACTTGATATCTACATTTACGTACCCTATGTCACTTAGGATGACATAACGATTCTAGCAATACCATACGCTTCTAAATCGGTTTAAGCGTTTAGAAATTATGGTTGAGTAAAGAATCGAAAGCATGTATACTTGTATAGATGAACCCTGAACACATCACACTCTTTTTTTGTTGGGCGGTCGTTTGAAAATATACATTTTCATTAAAAAAAACACCTTTCATGTTTAGAGGAGATTATTCCACATAAAAAAGTAAGTAAAAGCATTTTCAGTTCAACTTTAAATTATTCATATGTTTTACTCAGTAACAAAGGCCCAAATAAAAAAAGGTCATGATAAAAAAACTCAGTTTTTCGTATAAAATAATCTTGTCTACAAAAATATCTCCTACGTCAATTACTTTCAATACGAAAAAAACACATTTCTTGTTTGGTTTGATGTACAGAATCACACGAACAAAATGTATGTATAAACGAGGGTATTTACTGTCAGATGTCATCGGCACATTAGAAATCCAACCATTAATTAAACGAGTAATTGGGTTGTTTTTCTTGCCCATAAATAGTTATTGTTTGAGTTTTCAGTCGTATAATAAATGACCTGTTTCATCCACCTTCTATTATTATAAGCTGCTGGCAGTGAAACTATCTAAATATCCCATTCATCGCTGTGTCACAGTAATATTTTGGCATTGTTCCCCACTAATTATATCATCGTAATTAGTGGTCGACAGACGTGAGGTCGAAAACTTTGAAAGCAAAGCTTCAAACTGTTCTTTCATGCAGATAGATAAAATGGTTAACAAGTAAATAAATTAAAAATAATAAAAAAAACACGACTGCCGTTACAGAAAGTGATTTATTGTATTTAGAAATATTTTTTTACGTTTTTTTATGAAATATTTGTGGTTTAATTAATAAGCCATATAGATAAATGTATAGTTACGGAATGTACTCAATCAGACCTTTCATTTGATACTAAGCACGATATATTTATGCTATTTTTTAGACACTTGGACATTTAAGCAACTACTTACCTAATATTTGGACAGTTAAGACCCTATTATATTCAGGGCGACAGAACGCTTCTAACAATACCACACACTTTGAAATCGGTTCACGCGTTTAGAAGTTATGGTGGAATAAAGAAACGGAAAATTTACATAGATGGACCCTGAACACATTACACTCCTTTTTTGTTGGGCAGTCGGGTAAAAAGTATTTTATTTTATTTTATTTATTTTAAGAGTTAATTACTATAAAACATTGATTTATTTACAAAAATAACAGGAACCGAATGGGAAAACCTTAACCTTTTGCTTATTTGATTCTGTCACCCAACTGGGACTAGCCCGTTCTAGGGTGGACAGGACTCTAATATTACAATCAATTATGTACAAGTTTTAGTAAAAAGCTAATAACACTACATTGCCCTAAAATGTGGTCTTCAAAAAATAATAATATTAAAATATTAAAAGATAATATAATAAATAAATAAATAGTATAGATAATAAATAAATAATAAGTATAAAGGGTCTTTCTATTAGCCGATTTTTTAAATCAACTTTTGTTTCCCGTATCTTTTATTCAGAAATAAAATTTAACATTTTTTGAAAGAAGATTTAAGTATAATACATGCTAGTGACTTTCACCGATATAGTCATCGTTTTAAATGTTTGTCGTTTTATCGATTATACGTAATAATACTACTATTCTACATTATTTTATGTGAGGCGAATTTATAATTTCTTGGATAATTGAAATATTTTATAGATTATTTTATGGAGTTTTTAATCATATCATTTTCACTGTTTTATTTTTTTTTATTCTTGGACTTAATCTTATTTTTATTTAACTTGGATTACTTTAAAATTTTTGTTAAATTGATTATTTTTTAGACTCTTAAAATGTTAATATGATTGAATTTGATTGCTTATTATTAACTGGTTGCTGTAATAAAAAATATATTAAGTAATAAGCACAAAGAGTAATATATGGTTTTAAACATGTAACTGAAATTTTACGCCCTGTGGGCAAACTATAAAGAACAATTTTCTACCAAAACATCTCTATCTCTAAGATACAGTTATGCAATAAAGATCTATCTATATGCATTATGTTAGATGTTTTTGAAAATGCTATTTGAAATGTACCTAATATTGTCTGTATTGAGTCACTGGCTCGAGGATATCCGAAATTATTTCAGCGCGATGCGTCAGCTGAAAGCGACGCGTGAAATTCGCTGAAAATACGAGGGAAATTGAGAGGAAAAAGGCGGGAACGCGGTGCGAGCGGCGCGTCTGACCGCGTGGCGGCGCTTCGTCAGTACTGGCGTGGCGACGCCCGGCGTCCCGGCGACAATCGTCACCGCCCAATGCTTTCGAAGCGCACCCGCTTTCGGTTTGTTTATCCACCCCGCCATAATTTATTTATAAGTAAGCGTGCACTGACATTTCTTCGAGACAGTTTAGGGTGTTTAATCAGCGCTTTATATCGTTACTGACAGAAAGTGGCATTAGAGCACTATTCAATTTCATTTTTCATTTTATTTCCAAAACAACTTCACAGACAGCTTGCCTATTCCAAGAGGCAAAGACAAAAAGTGCAAGAGTTTTGTAAAGACACTTTCAAATCAAACAGTATTTTGGTCATTACATGCTGGGGTAGAGTCAGCAGGCCAAACTCCAGGACATCTCTGGCGTACTAGGAAAGGTTCAATTTTAATTAGTAACCCCAAAGTGTTTTGGAAAAGCTAAAGATCCATCAGTAAACAGTGGATGCAATACAAAACTCGAAACAAAGGGTCATCTGCTTAACAATAGAATCCGTGGCGTCAGCATTACTCCATACATGTCACAAAAATAAAGTTCATTATATTGCGCGGCACATTAGACCGACGCGTAATAGTTACGTAATAGTATTTGCAAAGACTTCATTTTTAAGATCATGTATGGAGTAATGCTGACGCCACGTGTTCTATTGTTAAGCAGTGTGACCATTTGTTTCTTTATTGCACCCACTGACTACTGATGAATTTTCAGCTTTTCCAAAACACTTTAGGGGTACTAATTAAAAGTGCATCTTCCTAGTACGCCAGCGCCAGGTGTCCCGGAATCTCGCCTGCTCTACCCCGGCATTCTATGGTCAAAATACTATCTGATCTGAAAGTATCAGCTTTTACAAAACTCTTGTACTTTTTTGTCGCTGGCTTCCCAACTATAAATAGTCTAAGTCTAAGAGACGTTGTTGTGACACAGGCAAACTATTCACAGATATGTACCTTCTAAAAAGGTCACATTATAATATACGCTAGAGCGTATAAATCACATTATACCACGTAATAAATCACATTATAATAATACGCTAGAGCACACTGAAATGTTAGGCAATCCACTACTTTGGAATATTGATGTTGGATTCCCAGATAATATCGCTATCATTAGCTCGCAATCGCAATCGCTTCCCCAGGCCCACAATGTCTCGAACCTCGGAATTATCTTCGATAGCAGTTCGCGCTTTGAACCTCATATTATATAAAGAAGTTTAGATGGTGTTTTCCCCGAAAAAAGTTTCTATATAAACCGTGACTGCCCCAGAGCAAATGTTTGTTTGTTTGTTTCTACTCTTTATTGTGACATTTCACAATGGGCGGGTTTATTATCATACGACAATCTCTTACAACCAACCCTACTATGAAGTATTTTTACGTATGTGTGCATTAACATGTGTGTGTGTCTTGTTATTGCATTCGCTTGACAGAATTAAAATGCAATTCCGTTAATTTTATCCCGACGGAAAATGGTGACGCAACCGGGAATCGAACCCGGGACCTTACAATGTAAGATCAGGCGACCTAAACACTATGCCACCGGGCCATAAGATGTTCGCATTCGACTGACGGAGGCTCCTGTTATTTCTATAATATACTGTAGTGACCGTGTTTAAGACCATGCTTGTATAAAAGACTGAGATAAGACGAGAGAAACGCAAAGAATTCTTTCACAATTCCGCCGCGAAGTCATGTCACTTCTTTCCATGCTGCACATAAGACGAAGACGCTTAAAGCTAAATAAAAATATTTCTGATCTCGCAGAAGTCTAAGAATATAGTCGCTTCGTTTGTCTCAAATCAAGGATATATCCATAATTTCCTTACAGAATTGCGTTTGCCAGAATTGATAGCCAAACTACGTGGGGTAACTAAAAATGCCCATAGCCTCAACCACGATAGCAGGGCTCGGAAAACTAATGAGTTTTGGAGCAGGATTACATCGAGTTGATGAAACATCATCCGCACACTGCCAAGCTGGTCCCCAATGAATATTTTACAATCCTGGGAATAAAAGATAAGTTGGGTGGTCTGCGATTTCAAGATACTAAAAAGCTGTTCAAGCGTTCAAAATGGCCAGTTAAACAACCCCCTTCGATAGGTCGAAGAATTAGCTAGTCAAATAAAGCAAAAAATGACAGGTATTTTTTGTCTACAAAATTAACAAAATTTTTGTCTTCAATGTGCAATGGCTTACACCACCAGTACCACCCACACAACAAAATGTATATATCCGTCTTCGGTTGGTAGGCCGGTAAAGTAAAAGTGTACCCAATCATACATCGAACAAATTTACTCGGATATAAGAGCGGATAGTATCCGTATTGCTAGGACTACAAGGAATTTAGAAAACTGTTTTGTACTTTCTCTAGCATTAGTGTATATAGCTTTTATATCGAGTGTTTTGGTTTGCCATCTGGTCGAAGATATCTTTTGAAAAACAAAACAAAAAACAATTTCGATCGACCTCACCCCTGTCATCGGCAGAAATTAAAGAATTAACTTCTGCGAGGGGCGCTTAATCCAATGATCAGATCGGAGTGAGATGAATTAAAATGTCAACAGTTTGAAAGCCGCCGCTTCTGCTCGGAACTTTTCTCGTTTGACCCAAATTCGGAACCGCCATCTGTAGCGGACAATGCGATGGCTCGGCTTGAGCAGAATTGAGAGCACATGCAATTTCGTCCTACTACCTAGATTCGATTTCATTATGAAAATCTCGTCTGAATCTTGACATTCGTTACTAGTAAGATTGATTACGTAGGGTATTAGATTGCTCAATGCCATAGTAAGTTTTGACAGCTAGGATTTTACTACAAACCGCAACGTGGCACTCATAGTGGCACTTATAGTTTCAAATATTGATTAAACTTCTCATATGTTTAATATCGCAGATTTGGTGATATAGCAATATGGCCAAGGGGAGAGGGCGATAGTTGGGATTTAACTCCTGGAAATCCGGCGTATTTTCATTTGATTGTACGGGCAAATTCAAGTTTGGTGGGTGCTGCGCGCGTTGTTTCAATGAATGTGCATGAAGCCCCCGAAACTGCATGAAGTCTGAATGCGTGCCTGAATATGGCGGCGCTCTATAGATGGCGTTCTAAACGCGCCCATACGGTATCATATCTCGAAATAAAATAATAATATAATAACAAACGAATTTTTAAATCATAATCATTTTAATATTATTTACATAAAGATGTAAATTTTTCATGTGATATACAGTTTTCAATACGTATTAATTACGCACATTAACGTCAGATAGACTAATATATGGTATTCTATTTCTCCGTATTATTTGTGTGATGTAATCAGGCTATATGAATTTGCGAAAAAGCCTATATGAAGTCTTGCGGCTAAATAATGCCTAGCCTTGCCATAATCATAATCATTTACCGTAGTTTTTTGTATTTTGCTAAATATACAGGTAGTCCAGTAAACCTTTGTAGACCATGTAACTTTTTTTTTCTTACCAAGGAACAGTGCTAACAAATACACTCAACAATCTTTTTATAAATACCATTTATGTTTTCAAATAAAAGAGTTTTTTTAATTATTTGCTGTATCGCTTTTATAACATCCAAGTAACATCTCATGAGTCGTTAAAAATGTACGACATAACGTTGGCCTATGATATTTAAACTTGCTCTATTCATTATGATTACTAATTGGTTTCCAATATTTTGACAAATCTGTCAGTAAAAATCATATTGCCATTGTGATTATGAAACAGAAAAACTCAACGCCCTTAAATCACATTGATAATTTATGGACTATTACTAAGTACAAGCTTCGATAGGCTAAAATAAAGATGATAATTCAGGCAAGATTTCCAGACTCATAAATCATTTTAAACTGCAAGAATCTCATGGATTCCATGCCATAAACCTCCAACAAGTCATTGAAGCCAATTAAGAATATCATCCTTATTAAAGCACGGCCCGGCGGCATAGTGGTTAGTTCGCCTGATCTTACATTGTAAGATCCCGGGTTAAATTCCCGGCTGGGTCACCAATTTCCGTTGGGATAAAATTAACGGAATTGCATTTCAACTCGGTCGATCGAATGCAATAACAAGACACACACTTATACACGTTCCACATACACATACGTATAAACACTTCATAGTAGGGTTGGTTGTAAGAAATTGTCGTATGACAATAAACCCGCCATTGTGAAATTCCACAATAAAAAGTAGAAACAAACAAACATTAAAATAATCAATAATATGTCCATATTAGACCAAAAAAATACATTTTTTAAAATTATTATACGTGTTTACATTATTTCACACACTACTATAGTATGTTTACAGCGGAGGAAATTAAATTATTTTCACAATATCTTGATATTGTTATTATCTATGGTTGGGGGATGATATGGTTGCATTGCCTAAAATAATTTTAAAATTGTCGGCCAACGAGTGGGTTGTATGTAAACCAAATCATTAAAATGTCGGAAATCCAGCGCTGGCACGTTGCAAGGTTATTGGAAGCTGTCCAACAGATGGCACCACTAGTTTGCCAAGAACGTTAGTGTTAAAGACGAACTCGCATTGAAGGAAAAAGCGCACGGAAGGCACATCGGTAAACGGCGCCATTGTCATTTTTGCATTACGTCTACTAACGCAAAAGACGAGATGGCGCGTTTCTAATACATTGGGTATTAAGTACCAGTGTACTTAATACCCTTACGTGTATTCTCGCGATTCAGAACGAGAAATATTGCGCTATATATTGCAATCACGGCGCTCTGCTGAAGTACAAATCTATGTCATGTCGCTAGGATGACCAGATAGAAACAGAGAAGCGGAAGATGCAAAGCAATATAATAATTCATAATATAGGGTATTAGATTGCTCATTGCCATAGTACGTTTTGGGAGCTAGGATATTACTACGAAACGCAACGCGTAGACGCAGGCGACGCAAGGACGGCATAACACAGATTTTGCAAGGCAGGGCAGTTGAGGCAGACATAGGCCACGAGCGTATGCTGCGACGCAGCTAAATGACACAGATATATTAAATTTAATGCGCGTTCTAGCTAGTACAAAAAATAGACAGTTTTCGAAATGACGAGTAAAATGACTTAGTCAGAGTCTGATTATGAAATTAATGAGTTGTTATTTTTTACAAGTTGTCAAAGCGAAAAAAATTAGTTGAAAAAGTGATTATCTAAAAAAAACGCTCTAATAATGAAGAATTTGTACTCTCGAGAGAGTTATGTATCTGACAAACAATTCAAGAACTACTTTCGGTTAGACAAAACTCAATTTGAACTTGATCACAACATTATACGTGATAAAATTCACAGGCAATGATGCAAATCTCGCCAACAATAACTCTTTAAATGTCTTTTTTTAATAATTTGCATGATTTGTATCATACAACAAGGCTCACAACGAACTATTTGAATTAAATGTTCCGTCATTTTTGCAGCAAAATTATGAAATCTAGCTAAGAACACGTTTCGCCCTGCACTTGTCGCGCAGAAATCTGTGCCGGTACTACAACGAGGCGCAGAGCAGGGTAGACACATGTCTGCATTGCACATGCCTGCGCCGCAGCGTACGCACTTCTCAGTAAGTTCATACAATACAACATCTGCTCTGCCCTGCGCTTCCTGGACCTGCGTCGCCTGCGTCTCAGCATACGCTTAGCCTCATAGTTCCAAACATTGATTAATTTTCTATTATGTTCGATATAGCGACGTTTGTGGTATGGCAGTATAGCGGCGGACTATATTCATTTTATTAGTATACTGGTATACAAGTCAGATACAAATTAGCAAACATTCATACATATTAGCAAACAAACATTTTTTTTATCGTAAAGAAAAGATAAAATAAACAAAACAAAACGAAGAAAAAAAACACAAGAATAATGTAAAAAGAAGAAATACAAGACAAAATGCAAAGAGATCATTAAATACTTTAGCCACCAAAGCATTTTAGACTTCACTCGAGTAATATTCCTCCAGTGAGTAAAACGCCTTATCTGTAAGGTATCTCTTAAGGCGTCTCTTAAACACGCCAAGAGATTGCGCCTGCCTAATGTGCTCGCTGAGTTTGTGGTAAACCGCTGGGCCAGCGATATAGGCTAGCCTCTCCGACTTGGATAATGCATGACTTACCGAACGTAGCATGCTAAGGGATCTTGTTGGATAGTGATGATGCACACCATTCACTTCAAAATCGGCTAGATTTCTGCGAACGAACAGCGCTACTTCCATTTTATAAATGGACGGCAGCGTCATGATGCAGAGATCTCTAAACAGAGGCCTAGCTGGCGTGTCAAACGCCACACCCGCTATAGATGCCGCTCTAAACACGCCGTCTCGATATAAAATAAAAATAAAATATATAGCAAACGATGTACCATTAGATATAACAAGTCGTCAACAAAGACGATATAAGGAAATAATATATATATATATATATATATATATATATATATATATATATATATATATATATATATATATATATATATATATATATATATATATATATAAATATATATATATATATATATATATATATATATATATATATATATATATATATATATATATATATATATATATATATATATATATATATATATATATATATATATATATATATATATATATATATATATATATATATATATATATATATATATATATATATATATATATATATATATATATATATATATATATATATATATATATATATATATATATATATATATATATATATATATATATATATATATATATATATA